>JACEFZ010028399.1:0-325961 GCA_014155875.1 Cepaea nemoralis | reverse complement strand
CCACTTTATAAACGTAACCATCACCACCAACACCGCTAAAGTTACAGAAGGAGACATTGATGAGAGTTCGGAGATGAGCATGAGATGAGATGAGATGAGACAAACAATCCGATTGACAAGGCTAGCTGATGTAGTCTCTGGTACTTTTGAAGCCCGGCACACAACCGCCACCCCCCGCTAAGGTCACACAAGAGGAACCTGATAAGATGAAGAATGATATGAGACAGATGAGAATGAGATGCGATGAGATGAGACATGAAACGTAACGACTGAACCGAACACAATCTTTTTATCCCCTGCATATAGGACATCAGAATGTTTATATAAATAACAACTATCCATCTATCTCTTTCCTCCCTTCCTCCGTTGTTCGTTGTCTCCTTTGAACTCTTCTATCTTTGTTTTAGCTTGAGAGAATAAAATAAAGGATTGTTCGTTCAGTCGTTCGTTCATCTCATCTCATCTCATCTCATCTCATCTCATCTCATCTCATCTTATCAGGTTCCTCTTGTACCTTGCGGTGCCGGGCTTCAAGTACCAGAGACTGCAGAGCTAGCCTTGTCATTGTTTGTCTCATCTCATCTCATCTCATCTCATCTCATCTCATCATGCTCCTCTTGTACCTTGCGGTGCCGGGCTTCAAGTACCAGAAACTGCAGAGCTAGCCTTGTCATTGTTTGTCTTGTCTCATCGCATCTCATCTCATCTCACCTCATCTCATCTCAACTCATCTCATCTCACCTCATCTCATCTCATCTCACCTCATCTCATCTCATCTCATCTCACCTCATCTCATCTCATCTCACCTCATCTCATCTCATCTCAACTCATCTCAACTCATCTCATCTCACCTCATCTCATCTCAACTCATCTGATCTCATCATGTTCCTCTTGTACCTTGCGGTGCCGGGCTTCAAGTACCAGAGACTGCAGAGCTAGCCTTGTCATTGTTTGTCTTGTCTCATCTCATCTCATCTCATCTCATCTCATCATGTTCCTCTTGTACCTTGCGGTGCCGGGCTTCAAGTACCAGAGACTGCGGAGCTAGCCTTGTCATTGTTTATCTCGTCTCATCTCATCTCATCTTATCTCATCTCATCTCATCATGTTCCTCTTGTACCTTGCCATGCCGGGCTTCAAGTACCAGAGATTGCAGAGCTAGCCTAGTCATTGTTTGAGCTTGTTTCTCTCCTACATATTGCAGGTAGCAAGCCAGGAGCCTGTCATGTTCTACAAAGGAGACCTATTCATCGCCTTAAAGTATGTTCCTGCCGACCTGCTCACAGGAGCCGCTAGAAAACAGTCCAAGCGCGTGGGCAAACAGAGGAAAGAGCGGGGGAGAGCCGAAGCTTGTCCTGGGGGAACTCCACGTGCTGGTCCGAGCTGCAGAGAATCTGACAGCCATGCGGGGGTCTGCAGGGTCCAACCCTTTCTGTAAAGGGTACATATATGTTCTGTCGTGTGACTCTTGGTTCATCATATAGTTTTGGACGTGGACAGGGATCATCTGTGAATGTTTTGGATGTTGACAGGGATCATCTGTGAATGTTTTGGATGTTGACAGGGTTCATCTTTGAATATTAGATTATAGTTCAATATGATAAATTTCTCTTTCATTGTGCGAATTTCTTTCTTCAATTTTGCTACAAGCTTTCTGTATGTCACTCACATTCTTCTTCTTCTTCTTCTTCTTCTTCTTCTTCTTCTTCTTCTTCTTCTTCTTCTTCTTCTTCTTCTTCTTCTTCTTCTTCTTCTTCTTCTTCTTCTTCTTCTTCTTCTTCTTCTTCTTCTTCTTCCTTGTATGATAATTGCGCCAACGTTATTTCCTGTCTGATGACTATATCAACACTACCTTTTGTCTCATAATTCTATTGATGCTGTTTTGTGTCTCATAATTGTACCGACGCTACCTTCTATCTCATAATTGTACCAACGAACGCTATCTTCTGTGGCATAACTGTACTAACGTTACCTTCTGTGGCATAACTGTACCAACGCTATCTTCTGTGACATAATTGTATCAACGCTAACTTCTGTGGCATAATTGTACCAACGCTAACTTCTGTAGCATAATTGTACCAACGCTATCTTCTGTGGCATAACTGTACCAACGCTATCTTCTGTGACATAATTGTACCAACGCTATCTTCTGTGACATAATTGTACCAACGCTATCTTCTGTGACATAATTGTACCAACGCTATCTTCTGTGACATAATTGTACCAACGCTATCTTCTGTGGCATAATTGTACCAACGCTAACTTCTGTAGCATAATTGTACCAACGCTATCTTCTGTGGCATAATTGTACCAACGCTATCTTCTGTGGCATAATTGTACCAACCAACGCTACCTTCTAAATGATAACTGAAATAACGTAATAATATTTTCATGCTGTGTGTGTACGTGTGTGTTCGTGTGTGTGTGTGTGTGTGCATGTGTATGTGTGTTTATTTGCTTCCCTACCATCCGTTAATATTGTCCGATTATGCGTACACAAGTTTGTGTGTGTGTGTGTGTGTGTGTGTGTGTGTGTGTGTGTGTGTGTGTGTAAATGCTGGTCTGCAAGATGAACGGTAATCTCTTTTACATGCATTATTCTCTATGCGTGTTATGTGGGTGTGAGTGTGTGTGTGTGTGTGTGTGAGAGAGAGAGAGAGAGAGAGAGAGAGAGAGAGAGAGAGAGAGAGAGAGAAATATGTTTGTGTTCAGAATGATATGTCAGTGCTGTTTCTGTTAACTGTATCTAAATCAACATATAATGTTGATGTGTCATATAAAACTGATAAATGTATCTATATCGACATTTTGTGCTGATGTATTTTATAAAACAATGATGTTCCTGATAATTGTATAGTGCTGCTCTGTTGTATACAACAGTGCTTTCTTTTCTTTTTTTTTTGTGCGCTCGCTCGCTGTTGAACCCAAGCGTAGTCCATACGCACTATTTATAGTAGTGATGGACGACTGAATTCTGCGTTTGGATTAAATTTTCCCTATTAACGATGCCCCTCGCCTTCAGGAGACTTCAGAGGTACTTGTAATTTAGGTCCCCAAGTCAAAGAAGACAGGTCAACATTTTAGTCCAGCTGTCCGGTGTAGGGTTGAACCGCTTAGCTCGGCATCAGCACAACGAAAGTTTAAGAACACGCGCTCTTACCCATTCGGCCATGCAGACCTGCCAACAGTGCTATGTTTATGATAACTGTATCTATATCAGCATATAGTGCTGATGTGTTATATAAAACATGTTCTATTTCTGATGACTTACAAGTATAGTATATGGTGCCATCAACTGTCTACATGCCAGCTACCTCCTGCCCGACACGTCACGCACCAGTAAACAAAAGACACCGGTCATCAGAAAGACCACGTGCCCAGAGTGGCAGCACGTGCTTGTCTTCCGGGGAGTGGAGCAGTCTCAGCTGCACGAACGTGGCCTGGAGCTGACCGTCTGGGACCACGACACGCTGTCCAGCAATGATTTCTTAGGAGGTGTGCGACTCAACTTGGGACACGGTGAGTTCATGTCTAGTGTATGTACCTCGTAACTAGGAGGTGTGCGACTCAACTTGGGACATGGTGAGTTCATGTGTAGTGTATGTATCTCGTAACTAGGGGGTGTGTGACTCAACTTGGGACATGGTGAGTTCATGTGTAGTGTATGTATCTCGTAACTAGGGGGTGTGTGACTCAACTTGGGACATGGTGAGTTCATGTGTAGTGTATGTATCTCGTAACTAGGAGGTGTGCGACTCAACTTGGGACATGGTGAGTTCATGTGTAGTGTATGTACCTCGTAACTAGGGGGTGTGCGACTCAACTTGGGACATGGTGAGTTCATGTGTAGTGTATGTATCTCGTAACTAGAGGGTGTGCGACTCAACTTGGGACATGGTGAGTTCATGTGTAGTGTATGTATCTCGTAACTAGGGGGTGTGTGACTCAACTTGGGACATGGTGAGTTCATGTGTAGTGTATGTATCTCGTAACTAGGGGGTGTGTGACTCAACTTGGGACATGGTGAGTTCATGTGTAGATACATACACTACACATGAACCCATCATGTCCAAGTTGAGTTACACAGCCCCTAGTTACGAGATACATACACTACACATGAACTCACCATGTCCCAAGTTGAGTCACACACCCCCTAGTTACGAGATACATACACTACACATGAACTCACCATGTCACAAGTTGAGTCACACACCCCCTAGTTACAAGATAAATGAACCCATCATATCTCAAGTTGAGTCACACACCCCTTAGTTACGAGATACATACACTACACATGAACCCATCATGTCCCAAGTTGAGTCACACACCCCCTAGTTACGAGACACATGAACCCATCATGTCCAAGTTGAGTTACACAGCCCCTAGTTACGAGATACATACACTACACATGAACCCATCATGTCCCAAGTTGAGTCACACACCTCCTAGTTACGAGATACATACACTACACATGAACTCACCATGTCACAAGTTGAGTCACACACCCTCTAGTTACAAGATAAATGAACCCATCATATCTCAAGTTGAGTCACACACCCCTTAGTTACGAGATACATACACTACACATGAACCCATCATGTCCCAAGTTGAGTCACACACCCCCTAGTTACGAGATACATACACTACACATGAACTCACCATGTCCCAAGTTGAGTCACACACCCCCTAGTTACGAGATACATACACTACACATGAACTCCATCCTGTCCCAAGTTGAGTCACACACCCCCTAGTTACGAGATACATACACTACACATGAACCCATCATGTCCATGATGGGTTCATGTGTAGTGTATGTATCTCGTAACTAAGGGGTGTGTGTGTCAACTTGAGATATGATGGGTTCATTTATCTTGTAACTAGGGGGTGTGTGACTCAACTTGTGACATGGTGAGTTCATGTGTAGTGTATGTATCTCGTAACTAGGAGGTGTGTGACTCAACTTGGGACATGATGGGTTCATGTGTCTCGTAACTAGGAGGTCTGCGGATCAACTTGGGATATGATGTGTTCATGTATCTCGTAACTAGGGGATGTGCAACTCAATTTGGGACATAGTGGGTTCATGAATCTCGTAACTGAGAGGTCTGCGACTCAACTTGAGACACTTTGAGTTCATGTGTATTGTATGTATCTCGTTACTAGAGGGTGTGCGACTTAGATTGGGATATGGTGGTTTCATGTATTTCGTAACTAAAAGGTCTGCGATTCAACTTCGGACATGGTGGGTTCGTGTATCTCGTAACAATGGAGTGTGCGACTCAACTTGGGATATGGTGGGTTTATGTATCCCGTAACTAGGGGGAGTGCGACTAAACTTGGGACATGATAGATGAAAGGTCACACACAGAGTCTGATAAAGCTGAGATACATGAGAGCTCACACATGAAGTCGGATAAGATTGGGTTAGAAAAGAGGTTAGATGAGAGCTCACATATGGAGTTGGATAAGATTGGGTTAGATAAGCGGTTAGATGAGAGCTCACACATGGAGTTGGATATGATTGGGTTAGATAAGAGGTTAGATGAGAGGTGGCACATGGAGTTGGATATGATTGGGTTAGATAAGAGGTTAGATAAGAGGTCGCACATGGAGTTGGATATGATTGGGTTAGATAAGAGGTTAGATGAGAGGTGGCACATGGCGTTGGATATGATTGGGTTAGATAAGAGGTTAGATGAGAGGTGGCACATGGAGTTGGATATGATTGGGTTAGATAAGAGGTTAGATAAGAGGTCGCACATGGAGTTGGATATGATTGGGTTAGATGAGAGGTGGCACATGGAGTTGGATAAGATTGGGTTTGATAAGAGGTTAGATGAGAGGTGGCACATGGAGTTGGATAAGATTGGGTTTGATAAGAGGTTAGATGAGAGCTTACACATGGAGTTGGATAAGATTGGGTTTGATAAGAGGTTAGATGAGAGGTGGCACATGGAGGTGGATAAGATTGGGTTTGATAAGAGGTTAGATGAGAGCTCACACATGGAGTTGGATAAGATTGGGTTTGATAAGAGGTTAGATGAGAGGGGGCACATGGAGTTGGATATGATTGGGTTAGATAAGAGGTTAGATGAGAGGGGGCACATGGAGTTGGATATGATTGGGTTTGATAAGAGGTTAGATGAGAGGTGGCACATGGAGGTGGATAAGATTGGTTTAGATAAGAGGTTAGATGAGAGGGGGCACATGGAGTTGGATATGATTGGGTTAGATAAGAGGTTAGATGAGAGGTGGCACATGGAGTTGGATAAGATTGGGTTTGATAAGAGGTTAGATGAGAGCTCACACATGGAGTTGGATAAGATTGGGTTTGATAAGAGGTTAGATGAGAGGTGGCACATGGAGTTGGATATGATTGGGTTAGATAAAATGTTAGATGAGAGGTGGCACATGGAGGTGGATAAGATTGGGTTTGATAAGAGGTTAGATGAAAGGTCACACGTAGATTCAGATAAGGTTGAGATAGATGAGAGGTCACACATGGAGTCTGATAAAGCTGAGATACACGAGAGGTCATACATAGCGTCTGATAATGTTGAGATAGATAAGAGGTCACACATAGCGTCTGATAAGGTTGAGATAGATGAGAGGTCACACATGGCGTCTGATAAGGTTGAGCTACACGAGAGGTCATACATGGAGTATGATAAGGTTGAGATAGATAAGAGGTCACACATGGCGTCTGATAAGGTTGAGATAGATGAGAGGTCACACATGGAGTCTGATAAGGTTGAGATAGATCAGAGATCACACATGGAGTCTGATAAGGTTGAGATAGATCAGAGATCACACATGGAGTCTGATAAGGTTGAGATAGATCAGAGATCACACATGGAGTCTGATAAGGTTGAAATAGATGAGAGGTCACACATGGCGTCTGATAAGGTTGAAATAGATGAGAGGTCACACATGGCGTCTGATAAGGTTGAGATAGATGAGAGGTTACACATGGCGTCTGATAAGGTTGAGATACACGAGAGGTCACACATAGCGTCTGATAAGGTTGAGCTACACGAGAGGTCACACATAGCGTCTGATAAAGTTGAGCTACACGAGAGGTCATACATGGAGTCTGATATGGTTGAGATAGATGAGAGGTCACACATGGCGTCTGATAAGGTTGAAATAGATGAGAGGTCACACATGGCGTCTGATAAGGTTGAAATAGATGAGAGGTCACACATGGCGTCTGATAAGGTTGAGATAGATCAGAGATCACACATGGAGTCTGATAAGGTTGAGATAGATCAGAGATCACACATGGAGTCTGATAAGGTTGAGATAGATGAGAGGTCACACATGGAGTCTGATAAGGTTGAGATAGATGAGAGGTCACACATGGCGTCTGATAAGGTTGAGCTACACGAGAGGTCATACATGGAGTATGATAAGGTTGAGATAGATAAGAGGTCACACATAGCGTCTGATAAGGTTGAGATAGATGAGAGGTCACACATGGAGTCTGATAAGGTTGAGATAGATGAGAGGTCACACATGGCGTCTGATAAGGTTGAGATAGATGAGAGGTTACACATGGCGTCTGATAAGGTTGAGATACACGAGAGGTCACACATAGCGTCTGATAAGGTTGAGCTACACGAGAGGTCACACATAGCGTCTGATAAAGTTGAGCTACACGAGAGGTCATACATGGAGTCTGATATGGTTGAGATAGATGAGAGGTCACACATGGCGTCTGATAAGGTTGAAATAGATGAGAGGTCACACATGGCGTCTGATAAGGTTGAAATAGATGAGAGGTCACACATGGCGTCTGATAAGGTTGAGATAGATTAGAGGTCATAAATGGCGTCTTGTCAGAAGTCGGGGTGCCCCACCGGCTAGATGAATGTATTATTCACTGGCGAGCAACCCCCAATAGTCAGAAACTGACTAGGGACAAAATCTATATGGCTGAACTACAGATTAAGCCCTGAATATCCAACGTACAGCTCCAAGTGGCTCGTTACAAAATGAAATGAACTGTGCTGAATATTCGCCAAGGAATAGGAAAGAGAAGTTTAGTTGAGATAGATGTTTAAGTCTAAATATATGAATATAGACGACTATCTCAGTACAGGTGTTTCTCCCTGACTGCTCCTTTCCTTGGTGTGTAAGTGAACCCCCACCAATGTACACACACAACACGTATGCACAATTGGAATTAAAAGATAACGACAGAACTATGAGTTACAATACTACAACATTTATTTACTAATCATAATCATAGCCATCTGATGGTTCAAGATGAGGATGATGAAATCATATACATATTGATATTGATGACAAATATTACGTAACTTTACTTGTTATTTCATCTATCTGGAACTGTGGTCCAGATCCCCACTCTCCAGTAGACACACACAAAAGAGAACAGCTTGCCGGTATTCTGACGACTGCCAGTCCTGGCTCTCCCTAGTCATAACTCGTTCTTGAGATCTATAACATAGGTGCTCCTTGTGAGAGCTTGAAAGAAAGTCAAGAATGTGTTATATCAGTTCTACATCAGCGCAATCCTAATTAAAACATATCATAACACAAACATATACAAGGACCAGTCTGGCCAAGTTTATCTTCCAGCTCTACTATGTTCACCATCCTCCTTCTCCCTCCTACTGTCTTAGTCGGGGACGGGCTTTTCAATTGTCTCACACGCCTGTAATGATTACATTTCTGCCGCCCCATGTCCATGTCGCTAATACAGAAATTCTGTGTCGTACAGCCGCTCCGTCCAATGTTAGTTTAGCAGCTCACAGGGTCGGTAATGGTATTATAATAATGCCTGATCATCCGGGCTTACAAGCCGGGACCCGTAGCTGTGCCAAGTTTCCATGCATTACCGTGGACGCACGCCCACAATACACTGAGAAAGTTTAGCACCATATACCCTATACTACCAATTGTGGGTAATGTCTGTACCATTACACCTCTGCTTCCAACACAATCATTGGCCAATGTGCCAATGCGCAGACAATAGCATAACACTTCATATTGGTAGGTTTGCATAAGACAAATCAATATATCAAACATCCAATACACATAAACATATTGATTAAACTAGACATAGTATGATACTTTAACATCATAGCATAATGCACTAGTTAGTTTATGAAATTACACATACATACATCCAACATATCCGTAAACATTATATTACTTCAAGATGGACATCTAATGATATTCAACATAATAGCATTAGGCATTATTAATGAGTACTAATATTGTATAGCTACAAAATGAGATATACAACGTCTAATTGAAGTTACCACTTAGTTACTGCTGTTGTAAGAATTAAATAAATAGTCAGTTGACTATATTCTGAACAACAAATGCACACACCAAAAGGCAACTAGGATAGTGTACAAAGAAATGACAAGCATCTACCAAGACACATAAAAGTATACTTAGACAATGATATGCCTTTCACAAGTTTCTACTTCTCAGAAGAGTAATACACGAAGCACAACGATATTGAACACAGAACTTAGAAAGAACACTCAAGTAACCTACGCCAAAGATAGTTCTTGCAATAACCTAGATCAGATATAGACTGGAATTCAGTACATACACCTAAAATACTTAGTTACTAAGAAATCTACTTTTACTCTCTCTTCTCACCTGTTCGAATGTCTGACTTATTCTAAAGGGACCAGGTCTGCATGGGTTTTTATACCTAGCCTAGCAGTAGACCCTTATCTCCCAGGAATTCCATTCATAAATTCTTTTTATCTCCTCCTGACGTTAATTGCAATTAACTCCAAGTCTGTCTAGTCATAAAAATTCTCTTAACCACTAACCCTCACCATAGTGTCACACCTGGATGGTTTTGCGTTGCCCAGATCAGTTTCACAGTCTTATCAGTGATTTCACACCTACCTGAGTCTGCCAGTCAGAGTGGATGGGGCTTGTTTATAGCCCTGGGACTATTATCTCCATCTGGCGTTAATTGCCTTTATTCAACCAATGGCCCAGTTCATTGTTGATTCAGCCAGGGTCTACCTGGACGAGAAGGTGCCAATGTGTCTGTGTAGTGTCAAAGCCCGTCTGGGTCAGCAGTTTTCCAAGGTGTAGACTAAATTTAAATTATCTAGTTGTGTCCATCTCAAGTATCCCATTTTACTTGCCATCTGCAAGCTTACGTCATGGCTGGTTGGTTTTAATTACTATTCAGTCCCCTGAGTCTGCCCTCCCGTCTGGCTGGATTGATAGCCTCTGGGGGTGACCGGTACTGGTGTCAAATTAACTTCCCAAATAGAAAGCCATTCCTGGTGGTTTGTTTACTTGCAGGTTTTGCAAGCTTACGTCAAGACAGTATAGCCTTGAATATAGAGAAAACAGTTTTGTTCGTCTGTTGATCCTCTACATGGCCCATCAAAAGTGAACCGAAAATTGTTCTGGGAAGTAAAGGCTGCCAATTCGTGACAGTCTGATAAGGTTGAAATAGATGAGAGGTCACACATGGCGTCTGATAAGGTTGAAATAGATGAGAGGTCACACATGGCGTCTGATAAGGTTGAAATAGATGAGAGGTCACACATGGAGTCTGATATGGTTGAGATAGATGAGAGGTCACACATGGCGTCTGATAAGGTTGAAATAGATGAGAGGTCACACATGGCGTCTGATAAGGTTGAAATAGATGAGAGGTCACACATGGCGTCTAATAAGGTTGAAATAGATGAGAGGTCACACATGGCGTCTGATAAGGTTGAAATAGATGAGAGGTCACACATGGCGTCTGATAAGGTTGAGATAGATGAGAGGTCACACATGGCGTCTGATAAGGTTGAGATAGATGAGAGGTCATACATGGAGTATGATAAGGTTGAGATACACGAGAGGTCACACATGGCGTCTGATAAGGTTGAGATACACGATAGGTCATACATGGAGTATGATAAGGTTGAGATACACGAGAGGTCATACATGGAGTATGATAAGGTTGAGATACACGAGAGGTCATACATGGAGTATCTTCTTCTTCTTTGCGTTCATCCGGAGTGATTTTTTCAGATGTGATTGCGGTGTGTCTGGTTAGGCACCCTCGGGTCGAAACCCTCAGGCCAACACATCCGACTTTTAGCGTGCATTTTTGACCAGGTTAGCAATCCTGGGAGACTCTCACTTTTGTGGTACCGTCCACATCTCAGCTGGTCAAGTTGGAACAGTCGAAGACTACACGGTCATCCCTCAAGTGAAGGCAGGGACAGTCCATAGCATTTTCCGCCATCCTGGGTGGCTTCCATAATTGCAGAGCCGGCACATAACGCTCTGGTGCTGGGTTTACCGAGGGAATCGTCACGTCCTGCTCATGGCTGTTTTAATTCCTCACTTCAATATATTGGGCATTTCGCTCGCCCTGGGCCGTTCCTGCACAAACCAGTCAGCTCTGCGGTTGGTTTCCACTAAGCGAGTTTTCGGACATGTGCTTGTCCCTGTACCCATCAGAGCTGTTCCAGGCACGGCGGACATTCGGAAAAATACCTAGTCAGAGCTGTTCCGAACAAGAGCGGCGTTCGGAAACTAGGTAGTCAGAGCTGTTCCTAGCACGAGAGACATTCGGACGAGACATTTCACTCGGACGTAATTGCGTAGTGTCAATTTTTAGTTTGCCACCCGTAGGACGACACTTCCGACTTCCGGCGGGCATTTTTTAATGAGGTTAACCTTCCTCTGATTTTGAGGCACGTTAGACTGTTGTGATGTCGCCCACATCTCAGCTGGTCAAGATAGAACGACCAACGACATCGCGGTCGGCCCTCAAGGGAAGGCAGGGGCAGACAATGGGCAGTCCCTCGCTATCCAAGGAGGCTTCCATAATTGCAGAGCCGGCACATATTGCTCCGAGACTGGGCTCACCCGAGGAGTTGCCACGTCCTGCTCATGGCTGCTTTAGTTCCTCACTTCCATGTATTGGGCATCTCGCTTGCCACTGGTCGCTCAAGTGAGCTCCAGGGGCGGTCAGACTGCGGGCGACATCCACTCGGTAAGCTTTTGCTTTTGACTACGCAATAGGTTCGCTCGCCGTGCGTTCCATTTCGCGTTATTGAGACGTTTCTCCACTTTTATCTACACTCTCTATGAGTTAGATACAGACAGTTTTCGTAACCATTTCCTTCGACTGTGGCATTTTACTGACTTTTTGTACTCGCTCACGAGGTAGGCTACATGTGCTGCCGGCTCAGCACCTTACCTTCGTGCAGCAGTCAGTGAGAAACGGCCAGGCCATCTCATCCGGGAATCCAACATATCCCTCAGCTGAGAGCCTTCAAACAAGTGTCAGAACTGGGCATGTAGCTTGCTCAGTATCTCGATTCCAATTTTTCGGTAGGTGGATATCGGCCCGACTCTCAGATCCGAGGGTCTGTGGCTTAGAGGCGTTCAGCCTAAACCCTCGACAGAGAGCCTTAGAGTATTGTCCGAAACAAGAACTGCCTTCATGCGCCTGATTTAAACTTTTGACTGCTATCCTCAGTCTCCTGCAGAGCAGCAGGTTGTGTCTCTCTTAGTCTGGTCCCTATCCCATACGCTGTCCGATATGTAGTTTTCACCCATCGGCAAGCACATGGGGTCAACGGGACACTCAAGCTCCCCCACCACGGCAAGGTGGAGACACATCGGGGGAGGATACATGGAGTATGATAAGGTTGAGATACACGAGAGGTCATACACGGAGTATGATAAGGTTGAGATACACGAGAGGTTACACATGGAGTCTGATAAGGTTGAGTTACACGAGAGATCACATATGCATCAGATATTCACAGGGCACTATGTTTAATGCATTCACGAATACCATCACCCCTGCACATGCTTTCACGCGTGTATGCAGGTTTTGTCACATGTTCATGATTTGTTGTTGATGCGTCTTTACCTTGCAAGTGTTGCCACATTTTGATGATTTGTTGAAATGTGTTTTCCAAACATGTGTTGTAAAATGTTTGTGATTTGTTGTTGATGTCTGTTTCTCTAGCACATTCTTACTGTTGCCATTGATGACCTTGCAGGATTACACAGAGGCAAACCTGTAGATTGGATGGACGGCCGCGGGGAAGAGATAGCGGCCTGGCAGAGTATGATAGACCAGCCCAACGAGTGGATTGATGTGGAACTGCCTCTACGAGCCAGCATGGGCAAGCAGACCGTTCACGAGTGACTCAGCTGGAAGTCTGGACACATGTCTAGAGGAATACCGAGAGCTTGTGAGTAGCTCTTGGGATACAGGACAGAGTCTATCACTGCTGAGGTTCAGCGGTAATAAGAAGTCACTAGACACGGACAACAAAAAGTGAAGTGATCATGGTGATTATTAAAGAGACAAGCAAAAAGACCACACTGGCGGTTAGCATGAATACATTCAGCAGTTTCTATCAGCATGAATCATCATCTCCATCCATTTGAATCCTCACAATGACAGGATCGTATCGTCTCTGTCAACATTGATCGTCTCCGACTGAGGGACTGCAGTTTGGGCTACTTTATTGTTGTAATACACATTACTTTTGGATGCCAATATTCCACGGGGTCTGATTGTAAACGTAACTGCGTTTCATGTAGAATTCACTACATGTTTCTGCTGCTTGTGTCGTGTCATGATGAGATCAAATCCTGCCATGACTGTTTATTCTGTGAGCTTCGTGTTGCCATGGCGTCTGTTGTTCATGTACAGAAAGACATCCCACAATGTCCCAAATCAGTGTGAACAATTTACCGTAGAAATTAGATATAGACGATCAAGCTTGTGTGATATAAATTAGATAAATTAGATATATACAATCATGACTGTAGGGTATAAATTAGAGAAATTAGATATAGATGATCAAGACTGTAGGATATAAATTAGAAAAAATAGATATAGTCAATCATTACTGAAATATATAAATAGAGAAATTAGATACAGACAACCATATCTGTGGGGTATACATTAGAGAAATTGGATATAGGTATATGATTGTGTTGATTTCTCTACCGTATATTAGGTCTTGAGTTCATCAGTACCATTCCAACTTTCCACAAATATGGTCAAATCAGCTAGTATTAAACCGCGACCTTCGAAGCAAATACATGATAATATGATGGGATATTTAACAAACACTTAATGGTATAATGGGATATTTCACAAACGCTTCACAGTATATGGTGGTGTATTTCACAAACACCCCACAATATTTTATGGTATTTCACAAACATTCCACAATATTTTATGATATTTCACAAACACTCCACACTATGATGGGATATTTCACAAACAATCTACAATCCATCCATCCATCATGTGCCATGCCGGTAAGCGTGGGCGGTCATGTTCTGCCATCTCACTCGATCACCAGAGTCGTGGATCAGCTCCGTGTTTCTGTCTCGACCATGCCACAAGGTCAAGCCATCCAGGTACTTGCTTCTAGGTCTTCCCCTTGGTCTGTTCCCCTCGATCTTACCAGTTGTCACCAAATTCTCCAATCCATTTCTTCTCATAACATGCCCAAAAAATTTTGACTGTCTACGTCTAATTTCTCTAATCAATTTACGATCTTCATTTGTTTCTTGAAGGACTTGTTCATTGGTCTTTCTGGCTGTCCATGGTATTCTTTGCATTTTCCTCAGAAACCACATCTCTACAGCCATCAGATGTTTTTCAGCCTGACTGCTCGTTGTCCACGCTTCACATCCATATAAAAGTACAGGTTCAATGTAGCATCTCAACATGATATCTACAATATGATAGGATATTTCACAAACATTCAGTAATATGATGGGATATTTCACAAATACTCAAAATACTTTATGACATTTCACAAACACTCCACATTATGATGCGATATTTCACAAACACACCACAATATTTTATTATATTTCACAAACACTCCACAATATAATGCTCGCTCGGGTGATATAATTACCAAAACAGATGGTTCGGTGTCGAAAGGTAGGAGAAGTGCCTGGGGTTTCATAGCAAAAGCTAATGGCCGACGTTTGGTGCAGGAGAGCCTGGCATATGATACCACAACATCTAGCTTAAGAATGGAGGTGGAGGCGGTCACTGCAGCTTTCCGCTGGATCGAGAATACGATACACACACACATCGTGATTGTAACTGACTCAGAAAGCATGCTGAGGAAGGTGAGGACAGGCATGCTTCGTGCAGAGTGGCTTGCTTCGCTTCGGAGGTCACGGATGGCAAGCATCGCCAGGATCTTTTCTCCAGGGCATGCCGGTGTGCAGGGGAAATGAACAGACGGACAGATTGGCTGGCTCTGCAAAATTTGGTGGAGTATTGATGCATGGCAAGGCAGACGTGGTTGCGGCCTTGTGGTAGCATGTGTATACCTCGGAGGAGCAAATGGATCATCATAGTCTGGCAAGAATGAAGCAGCGAGGAGTGACGAGGGGATCTGGCCGACGCTCGACGCTCAGAGGAAAGGCGAGACGGACATATAATCAGATTGCTACTGGTACTATTGGTGTTGGAACTCTTCGCTGGCTGCTGAGGATGGGGACGGAGCACCTATTTGAATGCTCCGAATGCTGTGATGTCGGTTCCTAAATCAATCAATCAATCAACCAAAACACTCCACAATATGATGGGATATTTCACAAACAGTCCACAATATGATGGGATATTTCACAAACAGTCCACGATATGATGGGATATTTCACAAACAGTCCACAATATTTTATGATATTTCACAAACAGCCCACAATATTTTATGATATTTCACAAACACTCCACAATATGATCTGATATTTCACAAACAGTCCACAATATGATGGGATATTTCACAAACACTCAGCAATATGATGGGATATTTCACAAACATTCAGCAACATGATGGGATATTTCACAAACACTCCACAATATGATGGGATATTTCACATACACTAAGCAATATGATTGGATATTTCACAAACAATCAACAATATGATGGGATATTTCACAAACAGTCCACAATATGATGGGATATTTCACAAACACTCAGCAATATGATGTGATATTTCACAAACACTCCACAATATGATGGGATATTTCACAAACACTCAACAATATGATGGGATATTTCACAAACACTCTACAATATGATGGGATATTTCACAAATACTCCATAATATGATGGGATATTTCACAAACAGTCCAAAATATGATGGGATATTTCACAAATACTCCACAATAAGATGCGTTATTTCACAAACAGTCCACAATATTTTATGATATTTCACAAACACTCCACAATATGATCTGATATTTCACAAACAGTCCACAATATGATAGGATATTTCACAAACAGTCCACGATATGATGGAATATTTCACAAACAGTCCACAATATGATGGGATATTTCACAAACAGTCCACAATATGATGGGATATTTCACAAACAGTCCACAATATGATGGGATATTTCACAAACAGTCCACAATATGATGGGATATTTCACAAACAGTCCACAATATGATGGGATATTTCACAAACAGTCCACAATATGATGGGATATTTCACAAACAGTCCACAATATGATGGAATATTTCACAAACACTCCACAATATTCTCTGCTGGCGTATTGTATCGACGACAAAGTGATAGGACATGATGTCAGCCGGAAACCCACTCGGCTGGTGTATTGTGTCGAGAATAAAAGACGTCTGGGCTGCAGACCTGGAGCAAGTAAACCGGAAAGAATTAAAGACGTCTGGACTAAAGAGCTGGGTGGAGCAAGTACACGGGAGAGGATCGGTTTGCGCGTCTTAAGATTGCTGGCTATATGATGCTTCTCCATATTTGTATGGACCAACTGGCTGTGGGCGTTGATGTTGTTGCTACCACGCCGGCCATATCACGTCGACATTTCGTGGTACCGATGTTTAGGCTGGGGTTCAGCCATATCACGTAGACATTTCGTGGTGCCGATGTTTAGGCTGGGGTTTAGTCATATCATAAGCAATGATGTACAGACCAGATGGAAACAGAGGAAGAGGCCGACCACGTAAACGTTGGACGGAGGGAATAACAGAATCCATGGGAATGTCGATATACGAAGCCCATAACCGGGCACTCTCACGAAGTTTATACTTCACCTCGACACCGCAAGGTACAAGAGGAACATGATGAGATGAGATGAGATGTTTAGGCTGGGGTTTAGTCATATCACGTCGACATTTCGAGGTACCGATGTTTAGGTTGGGGTTCAGACATATCACGTCGACATTTCGTGGTACCGATGTTTAGGCTGGGGTTCAGACATATCACGTCGACATTTCGTGGTACCGATGTTTAGGCTGGGGTTCAGCCATATCGCGTCGACATTTCGTGGTACCGACGTTTAGGCTGGGTTTCAGCCCAATAAAACAACATGACAGTTCCCAGGTGGAGTCCAACACATGCCCACTGGGGCGGCAGGCCAGCGTGTAACCACTGCCATGTCTCTCTGTGCTTTACTGTCAAAGTCGACCTCAAGTGATCAGCATTACAGAGACAAACAGATAGACAGGCGTACAGACAGACGAGCAGACAGACAGACAGACAGACAGGCAGACAGACAGACGAGCAGGCAGACAGACGGGCAGACAGACAGACAGACAGACAGACAGACAGACAGACGAGCGTGTAGCCACTGGCAGGTCTCTCTGTGCTTTACGGTCAAAGTGGACCACAAGTTATCAGCCTGGCAGACAGACGGGTAGACAGACATCCCGGTGTGAATAGAGGTTCGGCCAGTAACACAACCACTGATTTATTCATGTATTCTTTCAGAATAATGTGATGTGTGGACATTTACTTGTCCCTAGGGTTGTATTTTGAATTTTGGAGATTAATAAAGATTATTGTACGTTATTCCTAGTTATAAGTCTAGCTATATTCAGTTTAGTTTTCACACTCACTGTTGTCAGTGGAGCCTAACTGTACTCACAATCTAGTGCAGCGGTTCTCAACCTTTTTTGGCCATGCACCCTTTTACCATATGTCGGAATGTCATTCCCCCCTTTCCAAAACTGTCAGTCTCAAAGGGTGCATTCAGAATAACATGCCTATACTACTGAAAATCCTTAGTTTCTTCCATAGTTGTACATAACATTTACATGCATATATTAATTTTATAGTGTAGTTTTATGCATGTAATGACTCATGAATATGCTGATGGATATTAAAACTTAAATAAAAGCATATTTTTATATTCAGAATATTTTATTAACACACCAGTTTAATCATATTACAATTTAAAAAAAAAAAAAAGTTACAACCTCAAAGAATTGTAACTTAATACACGACACCAGATTGCCAGAAAATAATGCTACATCAAACAAAACGCTCAATATTTTACATTTGTAATTAACTTCATTCACATGAAGATTGTGATCAATGAGAACACTGTGATTGTTTTTTTCCTCAGCAATTCTGAAATACGCGGAGGAGTGCTTGAAATGGCACAACGGAGATTCATTTTCAACATCTAATCTATTACGTTGTTCAAAACAATGTTTTCTCGTAGTGAATTTGAATAACGAAGACACAAACAATAGATTGCACTATTTATTGCCTGGCATATTTTGCTGCATCTCGTCAGGTACATACTGCAGAAATCACACAACTTACGTGAATTAACTAGATAAATCCTTCAAGTTGAAATATACACATATTCGCACAGTAATGTCGATTGTCTACCACGGTAATTTTAAGCTGACTAACATGTCTTTCTGTTTGCACAATTCTGGCTTGCGTTGATAGATCATAATTGCTTCTGCAAATTTTAACAAGCGAGTATTTTGTGTGTTAAACAACACGCGAAATGCAGTGTCTCTGTCCACGACATGGCCACTGTCGACAATGTGCCTACCGATTGAAGACGCCGGGAGCTTCCGGTGTGTCGGCCCCACGAGGCTAGCAACTCCTGTGTGTTGTATCTTGTTGACCCATTGAGGTATGTGTTCTGACACTCGTTTAGTTACTCTGGATGCTCTACTTTCTGTCAATCCTCTTCTCTTTGGCTCTAACGTAGTCAGCGTTGTATATAGACTGGCACCTTCCCGTCTTGACAGACGATACTTTGTGACAGTGTGCTTCAAAAAGGCATATTAACTACAACGCATGGCGGTAGTGAATGTGACTGATCAGACCAATTCGCAGGTAAATGTTCGTCCACAATGGATGCGTGTAAACACACGGTAATTTCCACCACCACTCACCATCTGAGCATGTGTGGCCTATCTGCAATCATTATCTCCATTATCTGTTTTCCGTTTTTGATCCAAGCCCTTCATGCAACACGATTAAAAATAAAGTCGCTTAAATGTCGACAGGGTCGACTTCATTGCACCGGGTTTATCCCATATGGCTCGGTCTCTTTCCGCAGCGCGGAAAGCGTCGCACAAAGCACGAACTCCGTAGCTCTAGCGACGACCCACAGGAGTCTCCGAAAAATTTCACCCGTGAACCGAAGGACGGTGTCCGGAATCGAACCCACAACCTTCGGAGCCCGAGTTAAACAGGCAACACGATCAGCGGTTACTTGCTC
This sequence comes from Cepaea nemoralis, assembly GCA_014155875.1. Taxonomy (NCBI): domain Eukaryota; kingdom Metazoa; phylum Mollusca; class Gastropoda; order Stylommatophora; family Helicidae; genus Cepaea; species Cepaea nemoralis. The sequence continues at coordinate 306,436 of JACEFZ010028399.1, read as the reverse complement.
CCATGGTGCAATATCAATGCCTGTAGCAATCATGTCCCATTTACACACATCTTTGTACCGTAGTAGAGACCGACCCCGATATCTTTTACCCATCTCTCTCATCTCATCTTGTTCCTCTTGTAACTTGCGGTGTCGAGGTGAAGTATAAACAGCGTCTGAGTGCCCGCTTATGGGCTTCGTGTATCGATATTCTCATAGATTCTGCTATTCCATCCGTCCATCGTTTACGTGGTCGGCCTCTTCCGGTGCATAGGGCACATTAGAAGGGTGGACGATGGTAGAATACCAAAGAACATCTTTTTGGTGAATTACAGATAGGTAATTACAGATTGCCATAATTATCCCAGTTTGGAAAAACAAAGGCAGTAAAAGAGACTCTACACAACACAGAGGCATTTCCTTTTTAAGCCGTACTGGGAAAATATTTTGCAAAATTCTTGAGAAAAGATTACGAACTACTATAGAACCCAAGCTAAGCGAAACACAGCTTGGATTTAGGAAAAATAAAGGATGCACAGATGCCATCTTTGATCTTAGACAACTTACAGAAAAATCAATCGAATTTAATGAAACACTCTACTTAGCCTTTGTCGACCAAGAAAAGGCATTTGATAGAGTAGATAGAAACAAGCTGTGGGAAATCCTTAAACAATATGGAGTGAGTACACATCTAACAAACCTATGTAGAAGCTTATACAACAACAGTGAATGCATAGTGAGAGCAACTGGAGAACACTCAGAACCCTTCACCATAAGATCTGGAGTATGACAAGGTTGTGTCCTGTCCCCTCTCTTGTTTATAACATATATAGACAACATATGTAAAAATAACCAGCCAAACAGAGACAGGAAGAATACCGCATGACGAGAACACAGAAGATGAACCATCTGCAAATCTAACCATTAGAGAACTCCTGTTTGCGGACGACCAAGCACTAATAGCAAAATCAGAAGAAGATTTACAAGACCACATGAAAAGTCTAAACGAAATGTGTAAGGAATATAACATGAAATTAGCACCAGAAAAATGACTATAACCAAAGAAGATAACCCAAAAAAAATAAATAAATAAATAAATAAAAAATTCATCTAAACGAACACCCTATGGAACAAATACGGAGCTTCAAGTACTAAGGAAGTATAATATCATCAAAGGTTTTCTGATCAGTGATAGTATCTCCACTGTATGGTTTCTGATCAGTGATAGTATCTCCACTGTATGGTTTCTGATCAGTGATAGTATCTCCACTGTATGGTTTTCTGATCAGTGATAGTATCTCCACTGTATGGTTTTCTGATCAGTGATAGTATCTCCACTGTATGGTTTCTGATCAGTGATAGTATCTCCACTGTATGGTTTTCTGATCAGTGATAGTATCTCCACTGTATGGTTTCTGATCAGTGATAGTATCTCCACTGTATGGTTTTCTGATCAGTGATAGTATCTCCACTGTATGGTTTCAGTGGTGCACTTCTTTTAATTGTTGGACAGCAGCCTTTCTTTATCCCTTCATACATGCCTCTGATGTTTCCCTTATCACTTGCGTTTTGAAAGCACTCAAATAACTTGATCCATAACTTTATTACTCTGTATGCTCTACTTTCTATCAGTCCTCTTCTCTTTGACCCGAACGCTGTCGGCGTTCTACACCAGACAGCGTCACATGAGGCTGACACAAACAACAGTATCCCAGGCGGTAACTCAGTCCTGAAATGGTAGTCTCATCATCACATCTCATCTTGTTCCTCTTGTAACTTGTGGTGTCGAGTAGAAGCATAAACAGCGGGAGAGTGTCCGTCCATCATCTCATCTTGTTCCTCTTGTAACTTGCGGTGTCGAGTAGAAGCATAAACAGCGGGGGAGTGCCCGTCCATCATCTCATCTTGTTCCTCTTGTAACTTGCGGTGTCGAGTAGAAGCATAAACAGCGGGGGAGTGCCCGTCCATCATCTCATCTTGTTCCTCTTGTAACTTGAGGTGTCGAGTAGAAGCATAAACAGCGGGGGAGTGCCCGTCCATCATCTCTTCTTGTTCCTCTTGTAACTTGCGGTGTCGAGTAGAAGCATAAACAGCGGTTAATGGGCTTGGTATATCAAGATTCCCATGGACTCTGTTATTCCATCTGTCTATCGTTTATATGGTCGGCTTCTTCTTCTGCTTCCATTTGGTCGGTACATCATTGCTTGTTGTGATATACTGTGAGTTGATAGCCTAGTTATATGGCCGAACCATTTAATTTACAGTTTTCTAATAAAATCTAGCGCTGTTAACTCGCACTTTAGTCCTGATTTCTTCATTTCTTAATGGTAATAATAGACATAATAATAAAGCGTCGTGTTCGTGATCCACACCGGAAAGATCGTTATAAAGGCAGCAATAACACAGTTCAAGTTGTCGCCTGCAATGTGATAAGTCGCGAATATATTACTCACATCCATCCATCATGTGCCATGCCGGTAAGCGTGGGCGGTCATGTTCTGCCATCTCACTCGATCACCAGAGTCGTGGATCAGCTCCGTGTTTCTGTCTCGACCATGCCACAAGGCCAAGCCATCCAGGTACTTGCTTCTAGGTCTTCCCCTTGGTCTGTTCCCCTCGATCTTACCAGTCGTCACCAAGTTCTCCAATCCATTTCTTCTCATAACATGCCCAAAAAATTTTGACTGTCTACGTCTAATTTCTCTAATCAATTTACGATCTTCATTTGTTTCTTGAAGAACTTGTTCATTGGTCTTTCTGGCTGTCCATGGTATTCTTTGCATTTTCCTCAGAAACCACATCTCTACAGCCATCAGATGTTTTTCAGCCTGACTGCTCATTGTCCACGCTTCACATCCATATAAAAGTACAGGTTCTATGTAGCATCTCAACACTCTTTTTCTCGTTTCAATTGACATCTTTTTATTGGTCAGTATGTTTTTCATCTTGCTAAAGGCTACTTTTGCCATGGCGATTCTTGTTCTAATCTCTTCAAGGCATCTTCCATCAGATGTTATTACTGTTCCGAGATAATTGTACCTATTCACTTGTTGAAGAATATTCCCATTTACTTGTATATTACATTGTGGTATTTCGTTCTTCCTAGTGACGACCATAATCTGTGTCTTTTTACAATTTAATTCTAACCCTAGTTGTTCACTGTGTGTAACAATCGCATCTACTAAATTTTGCAGGTCCTGTTCATTGTCTGCAATCAAGACTGTATCATCTGCATATCTAATGTTATTGATGCATCGTCCCCCAATGTTGATTCCTTCCATATCTTCAATATTTCTGAAAATACGTTCACTGTACAGGGAAAACAGATCTGGAGACATTACACATCCCTGTCTCACACCTCTCTTAATAGGTTGATATTGGCTTACTTCATTATCAACTCTTATGGCAGCTTGTTGTTTCCAATATATGTTTTTTACAAGTCTAAGATCTTTTCCATCAATTTGTAGATCTTCAAGCATCCTTATCATGTTGACATGTCTCACTTTATCAAAAGCCTTTGTGTAGTCAATAAAGCAAAGGTGTAGATCTTTGTTTACTTCTATAGAACGTTCGATTATGGTTCTCAGTATATACACAGCATTTACTGTACCCTTGCCTTCTACAAACCCACATTGTTCTTCTCCTATTTCAGGTTGTATTTTCCTCCTAACTCTTTGCATGATAATTCTTAGCAAAATCTTCGTGATGTGACTCATTATACTAATTGTTCGATGTTGATCACATTCCAAGGCTCCTGATTTCTTTGGGATTGCAATAAATACAGAATTACATAACTCCTGAGGTATATTTCCAGTATCATATATTGTATTAAGCAGACTGGTAACTTTATCTACTCCATATTCTTCTAAAGCATTAATCATTTCTGTTGTGATGCTGTCTGAACCGGGGGTCTTGCCAGATTTCATATGGTTAAGAGCATTCTGAACCTCCATCTTCAAAATTGCTGGTCCTTCATTATTATTTTGAACATCATACTGTTCGTCTCTGTTATCGTCATACAGGTTTTTCACATAATCTGACCATTCATGTAATATCTGATCTTTTTCTATTATGACTCTTCCATCTTTTGTCTTTAGGCAGCCTGCTGATGTACGTGTTCTTTGATTAGTAAGCTCCTGAATTCTTTTGCGCATTAGTTTCGCATTGTTACTGTTGTGTTGTTTTTCAATTTCTCTGCTATTTTTCTCAAGCCATGTTTCTTTTGCCTTCTTACATAAGGTTCTGACTTTTCTGTGAATTTCTTCATATTTGGCAGGATTATTTTTGTTCTGTCTTCTTGTTTCCATTAGTTGTAAAATTTCTTCAGTCATCCATGTCTTACGGCCCACTTTCTTTACTTTTGGAATAGTTTTTTCTGCTGCACAACTGATTGAATTCTTCATCATTTCCCACTGATCATCTACATCTTGAAATAGGATCTCTAGATCAGACAATATATCAAATTTGTTCTTTACTTCTATGTTAAAATTAATCTTGTATTTCTTTGTCAGTTTTCAATTTGCACAAGTCATATTTAGGGTTTCCTGCTGTATGCTTGACTTTCTTTAACTTTACCCTCAATGTGCCTGTAATTAATCTGTGATCACTGTAACAGTCTGCATTTAGAACTGTTTTTACGACTGTTAACGCATTTCGAAACCTTTTGCTAATCAGGATGTAATCTATCTGGTTTTTAATCCTGCTGTCTGGACTCCTCCATGTCCATAATCTTCTAGGATGCTGTTTAAACCAGGTGTTTCCTACAACCATTTCTTATTCTTTTGCCCATTTTACAAGTCTGTATCCTCTTTCATTTCTCTCTCCCAAACCATGGTTGCCTACACTGCATCCATCGCCTTGCTATCCTATTTTTGCGTTGACATCACCCATTATGATATTTATTTCTGATTTTTTGCAGTTCTTCAAAGCAGACTCCATGTCATTATAAAATTTCCTCTATGCTTTCTTCACTGCATTCACTTGTTGGGGCATATACTTAAATGACATTTATTTTAAAAGGTCTTCCGTTTAATTTTACTAATAGAACTCTGTCTGACACAGTCCGATATCCTTTGACAAAATTTGATGTTTGCTTATCTAATATAATGGCTACACCTCTTTGATATTCTTCTCCCCCAGAGTAAATAATCTTACAATCCTCTCCTGTCCTTATCCCTGCTCCTTTCCATCTCGTTTCCGATATTCCTGATATGTTAATCTTCTCTCTCTCCATTTCTTTTTTGATGTTTTCTAATTTTCCATCTGCACTCATTGTTCTAACATTCCAAGTTCCTACTTTCAATGATATTAATCTGTTGCACCTAGTAGCCTGTTGACGGTCTGGAGTCACCTGGTGCGCATGACTATCCCTACCGGGCGAGGCTGCTCCTTTGGAGCACCCATTTACACCGGTTCTCTGATTATCGATGATTTCACACAACATGATTTTCTTAGGCATCTGTAAAGAAGGTAGTTTGCCATTGCTTTCCCTCCTAGCAGTGACCATACTGGTCAGTGACCGTAGCCATTGTCTCCTCAAAATTGAGATCCTCTGCCTACCGTCGTGAAGGTGGAGACCATAACCTACAACTATCTGTCGGCTGCTCTCCATCTTCATCCACCACCTGCACACATGGCTTCACGTAACCCTGATCGGGGGGCTAAACGGGTACTCCACCTTGCCCAAGGGTGTCCCGTAGGCTAGCGGAGGGAAGGAGGCGCCTTACTTCTCATTTGATAGGGGATACCCCTACCCCGCTACCCCTATTACTCCCATGGATGGCAAATATAATGTTCGGAACCGTTATAGTATTCACGACAACAACAACAAAAACTGAAGAACTACCAATAAAGAAAATAACAACAATTATGATTATACTTACAACCACGAGCATAATAAAATCAATAACAAAGGCTGTGGTGGGGGAAAGCCATTTGGAAAAAGTAAGTAGCACACGGTAATCGTCGACGAACAAACGAACTGAAGAAGACAGCGATGAAGAGGGTAGCTGTCAGGCCTGCTGCAGAGGAAGAAAACACAACTGCGAAAGAGCAGCAAGAAGATACATCGCAAGATCGTCTTCTTCTTTTGTTCTGCTGCTTTTGCCGTGGAGTGTAATGGCGACGCGATGACTCGTTGTTCTTAGGGGAGACGCTGTTCAGTGTTTTTCTGTGGATTTCCTATGGAAATTCCCGTGGAATTCGTGTGGATAGTGTTTTTCCTTTGGATTATGTGATGTTATTTCGTGTTCGTTTATTGGAAGTGTTCAAAAGAAGCCACGGAAGGCAGGTGGTGGATGAAATTTTGAGGGCAGCCGACAGATATTTGTTGGTTATGGTCTCGAGTTTCGCGACGGCAAGCAGAGGATCTCTTTCGAGAGACAATGATTGCGGTCATCCGGCCAGTATGGTCACTGCCATAGAGGAAAGCAACGGCAAACTACCTCTTTGAAAGTGCCTAGTTTATTATGATTCGCTTAAAGACTGATCATCGCAAGACAAGGACAGAGACATTAAAATTAGGAACATGGAACGTTAGGACGTTAAACAACGACGGAAAATTAGAGAACATAACACAAGAAATTCAAAGAGAAAAAATTAATATATTAGGTATGTGCGAAACGAGATGGACAGGAGCAGGCATCAAGATACATAAAGATTTTAAGATTATTTATTCTGGAGGTGAAGATCGACATAGGGGAGTGGCAATAATTTTGGACCGGAAAACATCAACGTCTGTTCAGGGATATTGGGCCGTGTCGGACAGAGTTCTACTAGTTAAATTGAGTGGCAGACCTTTTAACATAAATGTTATTCAGGTATATGCCCCAACAGGAGAGTCCAGTGAAGATAGTGTAGAGGAATTTTATAATGACATAGAGTCTGCCTTAAAGAAATGTAAAAATTCAGAAATAAACATCATAATAGGGGACTTCAATGCAAAAGTAGGAAATCAAGGGGATAGATACACAGTAGGAAACTATGGTTTAGGAGAGAGAAATGAAAGAGGATACAGACTAGTAGAGTGGGCAAAAGAACAGGAAATGATTGTAGGAAACACCTGGTTCAAGCAACACCCTAGAAGATTATGGACCTGGAGGAGTCCTGATAGCAGGATTAGAAACCAGATTGACTACATTCTCATTAGCAGAAGATTTAGAAACGCGCTAACAGTAGCAAAAACAGTTCCCAGTGCTGATTGTTATAGTGACCACAGATTACTCACAGGAACATTGAGGATAAAGTTGAAGAAAGTCAAGTATATAACAGGAAACACTAAATATGACTTGTGTACATTGAGTAATGACAAGGAAATACAAAACAAATTCAACATAGAAGTACAGAACAGATTTGAAATATTGTCTGATCTAGAGATCCTATTCCAGGATGTGGATGATCAATGGGAAATGTTAAAGAATTCAATCAATGTGGCTGCAGAAACAACTATTCCAAAATTAAAGAAGGTGGGTCGTAAGAAATGGATGACTGAGGAAATTTTACACTTAATGGAAACAAGAAGACTCAACAAAAATAATCCTGCCAAATATGAAGAAATTCACAGACAAGTCAGAATATTATGTAGGAAGGCAAAAGAATCATGGCTTGAGGAAAAGTGCTTAGAAATTGAAAAACAACACAACAGTCAAAATACCAAATTAGTGCACAAAAGAATTCAGGAACTTACTAATAAAAGAACAAGTACATCAACAGGCTGTCTAAAAACTAAAGATGGCAAAATCATAATAGAAAAAGATCAGATTCTACATGTATGGACAGATTATGTGAAAGACCTGTATAATGATAACAGAGAGGAACAGTATGCTATTAGATTTAATAATGAAGGACCAGAAATTTTAAAGATGGAGGTTCAAAATGTTCTTAAGCATATGAAAGCTGGCAAGGCCCCCGGTGCAGATAACATCACAACAGAAATGATTAAAGCTTTAGAAGAATTTGGACTAGAGCAAGTCACTAGACTGCTGAACACATTATATGATACTGGAGATATACCTTCTGAATTATGTAATTCTGTATTTATTGCAATCCCAAAGAAATCAGGAACCTTAGAATGTGATCAACATAGAACAATTAGTATAATGAGTCACATCACAAAGATTTTGTTACGAATTATCATGCAAAGAGTGAGGAAGAAAATACAACCTGAAATAGGGGAAGAACAATGTGGGTTTGTAGAAGGAAAGGGTACAGTAAATGCTGTGTATATGCTGCGAACAGTTATTGAACGTGCTTTAGAAGTAAACAAGGATATACATCTTTGCTTTATTGACTACACAAAGGCTTTTGATAGAGTTAGACATGTCAACATTGTGGATATGCTTGCAGATCTACAAATTGATGGGAAAGACATTAGACTTATAAAAAACATATATTGGAAACAACAAGCTGCCATAAGGATTGATAATGAAGTAGGACAATATCAACCTATTAAGAGAGGTGTTAGGCAGGGATGTGTAATGTCTCCAGATCTTTTTTCCCTATACAGTGAAAATATTTTCAGAAATGTAGAAGACCTAAATGGAATCAGCATTGGAGGACGAAACATAAATAACATTAGATATGCAGATGATACAGTATTGATTGCAGACAATGCACAGGATCTGCAACAATTAGTAGACGCTGTTGTTGTACACAGTGAGCAGCTGGGGTTGGAATTAAATTGTAGGAAGACACAGGTTATGGTCGTCACTAGGAAGAACGAAGTACCACAATGTAATATACAAGTAAATGGGAATATTCTTCAACAAGTGAATCGGTTCAATTATCTCGGAACAGTCATAACATCTGATGGCAGATGCCTTGAAGAGATTAGAACAAGAATCGCCATTGCGAAAGTAGCCTTTAGCAAGATGAAAAACATTCTGACCAATAAAATGATGTCAATTGAAACGAGAAAAAGAGTGTTGAGGGGATACATAGAGCCTGTTCTTTTGTATGGATGTGAAACTTGGACAATGTGCAGTCAAGCTGAAAAACATCTGATGGCTGCAGAAATGTGGTTTCTGAGGAAAATGCAAAGAATACCATGGACAGATAGAAAAACCAATGACCAAGTACTACAAGAGACAAATGAAAATCGTAGATTGATTAGAGAAATTAGACGTAGACAGTCAAAATTTTTTGGACATGTTATGAGAAGAAATGGACTGGAGAACTTAGTGACAGCTGGCAAGATCGAAGGGAACAGACCAAGAGGAAGACCGAGAGGAAAATACCTGGATGGCTTGGCCACATGGCATGGACGAGACAGGAACACTGAGCTGATCCACGACTCTGGTGATCGAGTGAAATGGCGAATCATGACCGCCCACGCTTTCCGGCATGGCACATGATTGATTGATTGTTGCAGAGAGAAGACATGTGTTGTCAGTGTTTCTCTGGTATTTTTGCTTGCATTTACGTCATATTTGATATCTTTACTGTATCTTTTACTTCATATAATCAATTCTTTCTGGGTCATCTTCTTGCCTGGTAATTTGATGTTCTCAGGTAGAACACCCTAGCCGCTGATAACCAGGTGATTTAATCATCTACACGGATGACTCTGTGCTAAGAGGTAAAAGAAGTACCGGAAGGGATGGGGGAGTGGGTGTCATAGCGACGGTTGGTGGACGGTGTTTTGAGCAGGAGAGCCTGGCGTATGATACCACATCTAGTCTGAGAATGAAGTGCAGGAGAGCCTGGCTTATGATACCACATCTAGTCTGAGAATGGAAGTAGAGGCAGTCACGGCGGAGGATAAACAGCACACTCATGTGGTGATTGTAACGGACTGACAAACTACGAGTATGACATGAAAGGTGAAGACAGGCACGTTCCGGGAATAGTGGCAGGCTTCCATTCAACAATCACAAATACAGAGCATCTGTTGGGATTTCCCCCGCCCCCTTCCCCACAGGACATGCTGGTGTGGTAAGAAACGAGCAGACGAACAGATTGGCGGAGTCTGCAGCCGTTGGTGGGTATTGGGTGCATGATAAGGGAGATGCGGTCAAGGTCTTTGGGAATCGTGTGTATAGTGCACAAAATCGGGTAGATCATCAGGGCTCGGAGAGAATAGTGCTGCAGGGAGTGACCAGGGGGTCTTGCCGATGGTCAAATCTCCGAGAACAGGCCAGACCGACACATAATCAGACTGCTACATGCACCATTAGTATCGGGACTCTTCGCTGTTGCAAATTAGGGCGGAGTGCTTGTAGAAATGTCACGGGTGTTGTGATGTCGGTCCCTGACTCAGCTCAACTCAGCTCAGCTCAGTACTACATCACAAACTACTCAACACTACATCCCAAACTACTGAACACTACATCACAAACTACTTATTTGGGTCGCCTGTGTCCCCTATCTATACCACAAGCTATATATTTGGTCGCCTGTGTACCCTATCTATACCACAAACTATATATTTAGTCACCTGTGTACCCTATCTATACCACAAACTATATATTTGGTCGCCTGTGTACACTATCTATACCACAAACTATACATTTGATCGCTTGTGTACCCTATCTATACCACAAACCTATATACTTGTATGTGTGAGAGTAAGTGTGGAGTGTGTGCGTGCGTGCGTTCATGCGTATGTGTATGTATGAGAGAGTGTGATTGAGAGAGTGAGTGTGTGTGTGTGAAGGATTGTGAGAGAGAGAGAGAGAGAGAGTGAGTGAGTGAATGAGTGAGGAGTGAATGAGTGAGAGTTAGCGTATGTGAGTGAGTGAATGAGTGCTAGTTTGTGTGTGTGTGTGTGTGTGTGTGTGTGTGTGTGTGTGTGTGTGTATGCAAGTGAGAGAGATAGAGAAAGAGAGAGAGAGAGAGAGAGAGAGAGAGAGAGAGAGAGAGAGTAAAAGAGTGAGTGAGTGAATGCGCTAGGGTAAGAGAGAGTGAGTGAAACATTGAGTGATAGCGTGAGGGTGTGTGTCTGTCTTTGTATGAGTGAGAGAGAGAGAAAGAGAGACAGACAGACAGACAGACAGACAGACAGAGACAGAGACAGAGGCACAGAGAGAGAGAGTAAGAGAGTTAGAGATAAAGTGAATGAAGATGGAGAGAGTGAATGAATGAGGGAAATAGAGAGTGAGAGAGAGAGAGAGAGAGAGAGAGGGGGGGGGGGGGAAGTGAGCGAGCGAGAGAGAGAGTGAGACAGTGGGAGCGATGATGTGTTAGTGTGTGTGCGTGCGCCCGCGCATGCGTGTGAGTGTGTGTATATGAAAGAATACAGAGAGAGAGAGAGAGAGAGAGAGAGAGAGAGAGAGAGAGAGAGTTGAGCAGATGCATGTCACGTAACACGCATGTCATGTAACACGCGAATCCATATGTTTGTGTATTCTCATCTGTCATATTATCAGTTGAGTACCATTTGATTTCATTGTGTATAATATAAACTTATGTACATTACTGTAGTTTGAGTGAGAGAGTCAGTGAGTGTGAATGAGAGACAGAATGAGTGTGCGTGAGAGTGAATGTGTGTGTGTGTGTGTGTGTGTGTGTGTGTGTGTGTGTGTGTGTGTGTGCCTGTCTCTGTGGGTATCTCTGTGTGTGTGAGCATCACTATTTTTGACGTCACACACTGTAAATGTACAAATTTTTCTCCATGTTTAACGACAATTGTCAGTGTATGTGTGTGAGTAAAGTGTGGGAGTTTGTTCATACTGTAACAGAGTAGCTTAGGAGTAAAGAGTTAAGGAATGCTGCGCATTCCTTGACTAGTGGGAAAACCATAGCTAGTGAACGTGTGTGCACGAATGAAGAAGTGTATCTAGGCTGGCACACACGTCACTTGGGGGTCAGCCAGCTAGCAAGTAGGTAAACACCAGAAATTGAGCCTACCATCATTATGCTGTAGTGGAACGATTCGACAAATAAAGAATGTTATAAACAACGGAGACTTGTGTCCTATACGATCACGTGCCTTCTAACCTGTGTGTAACACCTCTACACTGTAATACAGGTTGATTTGGTGCCTTTGACCTCAAAGAGCAACATGGGATGTTGAGGAGAGAGTTACCGCCATGGAATATTGTTGTGTCTGGGCGTCTGGAGAAGGAAGTTTTTTAAGTAAATAATAATAAGAAACGCAACAGCTGAAAGCCCGCCCAGGGGTAGTTGTTGTGGGTTCTCAGTGTATTTCTGGTTAAAAAGGAGATCGATTTCTCAGGCCAGCTCAAAAAGGTTTGATTGATAAACTTATTTTTTTGAAAGACTGATGTTTTTATCTGATAAATAGTCTACAATAACTTGATCACTGACCAACGCTAATTGTATAATGAGATCAAGTAATGCCGTTTTGCATCAAAAATTAGTACACAAGGTTATCAGAATGAACTCGCTGATTACATGTTACAACTTGTGAAGTCTCGAGGTACCAGAAATGATTTGATTTCAACAGAACGATAAGCTGCTCCAAATAAAACTCCAAGTAAAACAAAGAATGGTGAAAATTATGAGTTTTAACTCATTGGACTGTTGAAGGTGAAGTCAAGGTTATATGGCAAATTACATAGTTATTGAGTCGAGATCCTCAATATTCTCTACAGTTACTTCACTTAAATGAAAGCATTGATGAAAATTATCTCAAGTCAAAATTTGGTATGCTCAGTTTAAACTGACAGTTGTTGAAATGCCACGTAACAAATAAGGGAGTGGATAGCGTCAGGTTTAAATCCAATTATTCTCGACTTGATCATTTTTACGCTGAAACATGTGAAAGTGCCAGAAGTTTATCCAATTCCAGACAAGAGTGCTGATTCAGTTATAAATATGCTGTTACAAGAATTTATACCAAGATTTGGGTGTCCACAAATAATACTTACAGACAATGGGAAGGAATTTGTATATAGAAAGTTTGAAAAATTGGTAAAAGATTTGAATATAAAACACATTAGGACTTCATATTACAGACCAACTTCTAATGCTAAAAATGAGAGACAACATAGAACACTATACAATGTTCTAGCGAAAAATGTAGAAGAACATGATATGGATTGGGATCTTTATTTGGGGATAGCATTAGCGGCGATACGTAAACACGAAAATGAAGGAACAGGTTTCTCACCATTTTACTTAGTACATGGGAGAGAACCAATATTGCCAATTGATAATTTATTAAAGCCTAGGAGAAAATATCTGGGGGAAGATTTTCAGGAAACAAGGTTGCAAGAGATGCACAAAGCACATGTACGTTTAAGAAATAATATAATTAAGGCTAGAGAAAGACAGAAGAAATACGCAAATAAAAATGCACACTTACAAGAGTTCAACGTAGGTGATAGGGTGTATTACAAAAAACATAGAAAAAACTCTAAGTTTGATGCTCATTGGGTCCCGGGATATTATATTTTAGAAAAAAAGGGCCCAGTGTCATATACTATTAAGAATCAAATTTCAGGGCATGTTGCACGTTCACATGTAGAGCACTTAAGGCGGGATAATGAGGAAAGGGATGCAGAGAATAGTAATAATAATTATTGTTCCGAAGAAATATTGTCAGGTGGACAGATTGTCAGACAATCGGTATATCCTATACCTATAGAGAATGGGAAACAAGTGACAACAGCATCTACTACAGCTGAACAAGAAGAAACATTACCAAAAACAGTCATGACAGAGGAAAATAACATGTATGACGATTATATTAGCGAAGAATCAGTCAAGGAAAAAATAGAACCTCCATTTATGAATACAAGACAGGCAGTAAAAAGAAAGTTGGATAGACAGAAAGAAAAAGAAATTAAGAGGCAAAGGAAACTTAGAGTGAATTCTTCAAGTGGTGAAGATATGCCACTATTTGAAAATTTGTTGAGACGGCAAGACAGGAATATTAGATTGGATTTAGAAAGGAAGAAATTAGCGGGTGCTAGTAATGGATATACAGATGGGGAACAAGAGATGGATGAAAAGTCAGAAACTGATGAAGAAGCTGATATGAAAGAAGATAGCTCTCCTCGGGAGGATAGCGACATTGATGTAGATATTGCACTTATCGAAAAAAATTTGAAGTTATTAAGAAAATGGAGAGGAGGTAGATAAATAGCGTGGTAGAATATTCTGCAGATGGCAGATAGAAGAAGAAGTTAGACACGATATTTTTGTGTTTACAAAGAAGGTAAATAACTTAAGCAAGAGTTGTTGGGAGGAATACACATAAGACTTATTGGTATATGTTTTATGATCAGGTTGGTTTTTAAGTTATATATGTTTAATTTGATTAATGTGTGGGGATAAAAATGATGTCAAAGAATGAGGGGATTGATATGGTTTAGTCAATTGTTTGAACTTTAATTGCGCTTTATGAAATGAATAAGTTAACTTAGCTGCTTATGTTTACAAAACTTTGGTTTTATTGAGTTAACCTGAGTGTGTTTAAATGATTAATAGTTTGACGTTCAGTTAGAAGAAATATGAAGTGTTTTTTTTTTTTTTGGAAACAGATGACTTAAAGTAGTTGAGTCGTTCGCAATGTAAATGATTGGGTTAAAAATAGGAGCTGGGTTGAACAGCGTTGAATGGGAGAATATGGGGGGAATGCCAGGTTGAGTTTTGGCATTTAAATAAATAGATGTTGGAAGAAGAAGACTGTACTTAACAGTATACTAATAATTTGGAGTTTTTTTTGAAGGAATGGTAAACTTGAACTTGACGAGGTGAATAATACAAAAGCTGGTAGTTTTGGATTAACATATTTTTTTGATAATAACAATTATTATTGACGGAAACTGAAGATAAATTTTGAAACTTTATTTTTTATAAAGTTTTGAGAATGTATGGGAAGAGAAAGGTGATTACTTCTTACTTTTTCCTTACTTTTATTATTTTTAGGTGCGCACCTACCAAATCTAACTACTCAATCTAACTATTTTTTCTGTCTATCCTAGAATAGTGAGAATGTGAGAATGTGAATAAGGGAGAATTAAAGGATAAGGGGAATATCTTCAGTTTTGTCAATCATAATTTAGATGGTTAAATTTTAAAAGCGGTTCGCTTATGGAGAGTTTTGTAGGGAGTTTTCTAGAGAACTTTATGGAGAGTTTTGTAGCGAGTTTTCTAGAGAATTGTATGGAGAGTTTTGTAGCGAGTTTTCTGGAGAACTTTATGGAGAGTTTTGTAGAGAGTTTTCTGGAGAACTTTATAACGAGTTTTGTAGAGAGTTTCGGTATTCTTGTCTCTGGTTAGCAATTGGCTATGATGAGATAGGAGAATGAGAATTGAGTTAAGAATTATATGGAATTGTTGTTATTGTATAGAGATGTATAGTTAAGGGGGTTAAGAGTTGGGGTTGAGATTTTTTCAGGGAAAAATTCTCCTTGAAGAAGGGGAGGTATTGTAACAGAGTAGCTTAGGAGTAAAGAGTTAAGGAATGCTGCGCATTCCTTGACTAGTGGGAAAACCATAGCTAGTGAACGTGTGTGCACGAATGAAGAAGTGTATCTAGGCTGGGACACACGTCACTTGGGGGTCAGCTAGCAGGAGAGTAGGTAAACACCAGAACTTGAGCCTACCATCATTATGCTGTAGTGGAACGATTCGACAAATAAAGAATGTTATAAACAACGGAGACTTGTGTCCTATACGATCACGTGCCTTATAACCTGTGTGTAACACCTCTACACTGTAATAATACTAGTTTCAATGCTCACGTGAGGCATTATGTGTCTAGATATGTGGATGTGCGAATTTGTGTGTGGAGGATGTGTGTGAGTGTGGGGATATGTACGGATGGTTTGGGGGAAGTATGTGTGGGTGGCGGGGTTGTGTGGTTAGGGGATGTGTGTGGGTGGATTGTGGATGTAAGGGCGGGTGGGGAGAGGTGTATGGTGTGTAGTTTTGGGATATGTGTGTGGTGTGTTGGTGGGGGTGTGTGCATGGTGTGTGGGTGGGGGGGTATGTTTGTGGTGAGTGGGTGAGGATATGTGTGTGGGTGGGGGATGTGTGTGATGGGTGCGGGGAATGTGTGTATGGGTGGGGGATATGTGTGGGTGAGTAGAGGATGTGTGGTGGTTGGGGGTAGTATGTGTGGGTGGTGAGGGTGTTGTGACGAAACGCCTACAGATCGGCAGATCTCTGCATAATATCCCTTTGAAGGGAGTGCGATGCGTTGGTCTCCCTTGAGATAAATATCAAATAATAGGGGATTTCCCTAGAAAAGTAGTGCGGGGCGGAGCTATTCTAGTTATTTATAGAAAAATCTAGAATGTTCCCTCAATTGCGTACGTGGTAAAGATCTCTAAGTTCACGAGTGCTTCATGCAGCACGGGTTGGTGGAACTCATCGTGTCTCTGGTTTTCTTCATGAATCATGAAAGTCACGCGGCCCGTGTAGGCGAGTGGAAGGCGCACTGACTTTGTCGTAGTCAGTCGCCAACCAAACCTCAGCGTAGACAGATCGCAGCCAACAGGCTGATGTAATTTTGATGTCAATATTCGCGACCAGAGCGGACATCTGCAGTCAAGTTTGTGATTGTTCAATCACAGGTTAGTTGAATACTTATTCTATTATTTAACTGTTGTCGTGATGCCGTGCTGAGTTCCCCGAACGAATTAATTGCCGTCGAAAAATGAGTCGTCGCGTAGCGTTACAAGTTACAGTTGGCTATCTGCATATTTAAGTAGGCTTTATCGATCAGCGATGTAATGTGTTACCTGTCGGAACAAGCCGTATTCCACAGCGAGTGGTGTGTAAATAAAATAGGCCGAACGATGTGCTTTACAGTGTGTAGCAGCTACTGGTTTGGTTTATTAATTACGCATGCAAGGCGACAGTTTGTCAGTCATTACATCAACATGCTAGACGCTGTAAATAATGATAAGGTAGAGCTTATTATTAGAGATGTGTAATGTGCTTCGGGACATTAGAATTGTAACTGAATTGTTCTATCAGTGATGGTGATTTTTCGAGGAATCAAGGTGAGATCAGCCGTGGTGTATTTGCTGTGTGCAGATAGCAGTGTTATTCCGCGTAAGCAGAATGGTGTTGCATCGGTAGGATAACAGTTGATAAGAAGTATTCATGATACTATTATTACTGCTTGTTGTCATGTCCGTCCGCTAGCATGGCCGTGCATGTTCCATCTTACGTTTGTCTAGGTAGCCGACTGGGAGGTAGGCCGGTACGCCCAACCTGTTAGGTTACAGGTCCGACCCAAAGCGATCGAGCATATCCGATGGTTGAACATACCCGATCGAGGGTGATGCGGCACTCCGTAATTCGAGGCCGTGGTGTCTAGATAGATCGAGGTTTGAACCTAACCGTTTCTGTCTCTAATATTCTACTCTTCGGGAACCCTGACTCGGTTCATGGAGTACTTGGAGTACTGCCGTGAAGTAGTAGGATATGAGGGGAATAACCCCCCCCCCCTAAAAAAAGGTGGAGCCAGAGTTTGGTAGTGGAGTCTGGAGGCTTGCTATATTGGATGACGTGACTTAAGTCGTCACGGGACAAGGTACACGGGACCCACAGTAGCTGTGGGAAAGTGGAATGGTGGATGGCCACCACAGCTGTGCTCGACCGGCACAGGTATGACTGACCTGGAAGATAGTCAGTGAATAAAAGGGCAACTCAGGATCTGGGGCAGGGATCCCAGAACTGACACTATGGCTGTGAAATGAGTTTGTTATTTAAGTGTAACAATTCATGAGTTCTCCTTGGTTAATGCTATAGTAATGAATTATCAGGAGTATAATTCATTATAGTCATATAGTTATTAATGTGTGTAATTGATCAGTCCATGGGTTAAGGGATTGATGAATTGATGAGTCTGTCAGGAAGGAGATGTCCGGCTGGACACCTTCTCGATAAAGTAATCACTACACTGAAAGGAAAGTAGGTGTATATGTTGATTGATGATGAGAAGATGAAACAGGATTGGACTGGCACCAGGCGAAGGATGCTTGACAGAGTCATACAGTCGACTCTGGTGCTAGGGGTTATTTGTAGCCCAGAAGTGTTACTTGACTGAACAGGTGTGCTATTGCTGTTTCTACCATCATTATGCCTATATATTATAGTGACTAAGTAGATCTATGATGTGATGATTTCATACTCATGTTGGTAGACATGAGGAATGTCTGAGAGGCAGGTGACATGGTGGAGATGCTGGTAGTCTTTGTTGTAGTTGAGTACTCACACCAACCTCTCCGTGTTTCAGGATCTGTTATTACGATACAGAAGAAGATTCAAGAGCTTCACCATGAGCTCTATGGGCCCACTCATTCCAGTGCCTATCCAGAAGTTGATTGAGGCCATACTGGGAGTGGTCGTCTGATTCTGCGAGATCAATGTTGGAAGGAGCTGAGTGCTGAATAAGTCGGTAGGTCTAGGTTAGGACCTCCGTCAAGAGTCCGACGAGTGTCATCCGATCCTGAGAGGATCCAACACTGAAACGTCCTGGTGATTCTAGCCAGTGAAGCACTGGTGACATTCAACCTCTGTGTAAACCTTGGTGATTGCAAGGTAGTGACCTTTCAAGTTGAGCAGAGTGATCATTGATACCGGTCACCATGACCTGTGTTATATACTTCTGGCCCGGCTGGGTTATGGGACACCATGTATCAGTTGATGCTTAAATAGTGTTTCTACATTGGTTACCTTTATGAAGCCAACATGTGGTCCAGTGACCTAGGACATTGATTACAACATTGGTGGGAACACCAGAGTGACATGTTTGTTAAGGTAGGGAGCTACCTCATTCCAACGTGGTGAACTGTTGACAATGTTTATTAAGGTAGGGAGCTACCTCATGCCATCGTGGTGAACTGTTGACAGTGTATGCTAGGTTGTGATTACTACCCATTGATCAGGGTAGTTACATGATACTGTGTGAAGATCTATTTGTCCAAGGACATGGAAATAAGGTGAAGTGTTTAGTCACCTGATAGACTTTGCCAGTGACATTTTGTGTTCATGTGGAGCAACCGCTCATTGGGTAGGTGACATATCAGTGTGGGGGTCACTTATGAGATAGAAGAGTGACCATGCTCTTGTGTATTTTGAGACGGTGCTACATGTACTTTTTCTGCAAGTGGGAGACCGCTAATGTTCTAGGGTCGGCCCAGACTTCATCAGGAGTGTGACGAGTGAAATAGTACGACAGCAAGGAAGGATCCTTGTTCATCGGTGCAGTGTCAGTCAGGCAGTGGTACTGCGCTTGATCAGCCCTTGATTGGTTCTCTGTGTGAAGAGGGAACTTTGGAGAGGCAGCAGACCTTGGAGTTCCGGTCCACTGGAGGAGCCTGGGTGAGTCGCTACCACGACTGGACAACCGCACGAGCTATCGTCCGTCTCCATGATGAAGAATCCTCATCTGCATATGTGCTCATGTACATAGTTCTTCTAGTCTGGCTTTCAGCCATCCTTCTCTGTGTTGTGGTTGACGTAGTTCAGAATTAAATTTTTGTTCTCTTAGCTATGACTTTGTGCAGTGATATGACTGGTGTCTGGTCAGAGCCCCCTTGGGGTTTGGAACCCTAGGTGAGGGAGGGGAGGTTAAGCTGTCCCGGCTTGTGTGGGGCCTGGTAAATGTAGAGTGCTATTGAGGTGGTTGGAGCAAAGGCAGGGGATAGTATCTATCGTGGCAAACCAGACCAAGCCCCGGCGGTCTTGTCACAAGATAGAGTGGGGGCTCGTCCGGGATCTTCTCTTTGTTCTGACATCCGTTAGGAATAGGCTATAGTGTCATCTGTCCTATACCTATTGTCTACTTGACGAGTAGGGCTACTGATACCTTTCTCTTCGACGTGGACAGACATTTAGTTAAGGTAGTATAGATACATAGTTACAGTGTTGGTTGGAGTACAGTTAGCATTGTGATTGGGTATTGCATATCTATACTGATACTAAGTTACACTAAGCATGGCTACTCGTACTTTAGATTTAGCTAAGGTGCGGGCATCTGCAACTGAGATGGGATTGGAAGGTGAGGAGTTCAAAGCCTATGTACTGGAAGTAGAGAGAAACTTCAGAGCAGAAGAGAGGGAGAGAAGAAAGTCAGAAATTGAGGTTGAAGCTCGAAAGGTAGCACTTGAAGAGCAAAAGTTGGTGGCAGACCAACAGGCACACAAACTTGCAGCTGACCTAGAGTCTAAGAAATTGGAAGCTAGGAAGTTGGAAATGGAACATGAGTTCCGTATGAAGCAACTTGAGGTAGAGGCTAAATCGGTTGGTGAGTCTGAGGGAGCTGTAGGTGGAGTAGCTTTACCTAGCTCATCAGCAGCCAGCAGACCAGCTTACCATGCTATGAAATGGCCGTTTCCACCATTTGAACCGGACCAAGAGAAGATAGATCAATTCTTAGAGAAGTTCGAGGCAATGTGTAAAGCTATGGGTTTAGAGCCTGAGCGTTGGAATCTTAAGCTTTCACAAGGACTCCGTGGCACCGCGTACGAAGTGTATGCGCGTCTTCCCCCAGGGATGGAAAATGATTATCCAACCCTGAAATCGGCTCTTTTGAAAAGATTCGAAATGACAGCCCATGCTTACAGGCGGAGGTTCAGAACTTCCAAGAGAGAACCAGGTGAGATGTTCTCGGCCTATAGTGTGAGGTTGAACTCATACCTGTTGAAATGGATGGCGTTGGCCAATTTCAAAGAGGATTATGAGAGTCTGAGAGAGTTGATGGTGGTGGATCAAATGAAAATGCAGATGTCCAAGCCTTTAAGGAATTTCTTAGGGGAAAATGGGGCGGAAAGGCTAGACATAGTAAATAAGTTAGCTGAACGGTATGTGGAAGTCTATGGTGAGACTGGGGATTCCAGTCAGACTGATTCACAGAAAAGGCAGAAGGGGCTTGATCAGAAGCCCAAGACCAAAGGTCCCAAAGAATCATCCAATGTAGCAGATCCTGTGGTAAAAGACTCTGGTAAGAAACCCGATAAGCAAAGCCCTCCCGCCTCCCCAAAACGGAAGTGGAGTAAGAGGTGGTGTAAGTACTGTAAGTCGCCTTCCCATAATACTGTAGATTGTCTGAGGAAGCCAAAGGACTTGAACTTTGCGTGTCTCGCCTCTATTAGAGGTAGACCTAGCGAGACCACACCTAAGGGTCGGGAGAAACCAAAGTCTGAGAAATCACCTGTGATCGAAACGATAGAGGTGAATGGGAAGCAGGTGGAATGTCTATACGATACAGGATTGCAGTTTGAAGCTGTAATCTCATCCCACCTTGTGAGCCCAGGGCAGCTCACCGGCGAGACAAGAGAATTTCAGCTGGCCATGAGGAGCTCCGTAGCTATGGACTTGCCGATTGCTCGGATTGACATTCGGTGCAGGTACGTTACGGGTAGCATCCAGGCGGCTGTGCTGCCTGATCCTATTTACCCTTTGATCCTTGGTCGTCCGCATGTATTCCTGGGGGACCCCAGGGAACATTGTCTAGTGAGCGCTAGGCAGGCCAGGGCTAAGGATGGAAAAAGGCAGTATGGTAAGGAAATAGACCATTCTCTTGCGAGGGTAGTGAGCAGTGCTCAAAGTAGGGACCAGACTTTGCGTCCTTACTTACTGGAGGTGTCCCAAAGTTCTGTCCCGCCAACTCCGGGTCAGTTCTATGTAGAAAACCGGTTGCTTTATCGTAGAGCCGGGCAAGGGGATAGCCAGTACGGTCAGATGGTAGTCCCTACTGACTACAGATCCCGCTTGATACATAGAGTGCATACCTTATCCTTAACCGGACATAAGGATGTGGGGACAACAGTCCAGTGTCTTTCCAGCCACTACCACTGGCCTGGAATGACAGGCGACGTGCGGAGATATATCCGGTCGTTCCCAACGTGTTGTCTGGCAGCACCAAAGCACAGGACCAGAAACGGTTTATCTCTGCAGATTGGAGATAGGGTTCTCGCGCTTCTCCCAATCGAGGGGGCGGAATTCGAACTCGGATGGCAGGGCCCTTTTCCTGTGGAACGGATAAGGTCCCGATCCACGTATGAGGTGAAGGTCCGCGGGGAATTGCGTAAGTTCCACTGTACTCTCCTTCAGAATTTGGAGAGGTCCGAGGTAGTTTCTCCACAAAGTAGTGCGACTACCATCGCGCTAGATTCGGTTCTGGGTCTAGACGAGGGCGAGGAAGACTCAGTCCTACGCAGTACATCCTGTGGGGAGGGTCTGCGGTCTCCTGAGCGTTCAACCGTAGATAGGGCGAACAGGCTCCGTCGGGAAGAGGCCCATGGTGTTAAGCACACTGGGAATCGAGGTCGGACAGGCGAAGTCACATCTGGCACGACGGGAGCGTCGGGTGACTCGATACGCCGACAGGCTCACTGTCCTTACTCGCGGGAGAGAAGGCAGGAGCAAGGGTACTCCAGACGAACCTGGAGTAAGCGACCATTCATTTCGGTCGACATCCGCGAACAGTCCACGAGGGTGACTGGACAACCGCACGAGCTATCGTCCGTCTCCATGATGAAGAATCCTCATCTGCACATGTGCTCATGTACATAGTTCTTCTAGTCTGGCTTTCAGCCATCCTTCTCTGTGTTGTGGTTGACGTAGTTCAGAATTAAATTTTTGTTCTCTTAGCTATGACTTTGTGCAGTGATATGACTGGTATCTGGTCAGAGCCCCCTTGGGGTTTGGAACCCTAGGTGAGGGAGGGGAGGATAAGCTGTCCCGGCTTGTGTGGGGCCTGGTAGATGTAGAGTGCTATTGAGGTGGTTGGAGCAAAGGCAGGGGATAGTATCTATCGTGGCAAACCAGACCAAGCCCCGGCGGTCTTGTCACAGGTGTGTGGGTGGGGTGTGTGGGTGGCTTAGGGATGTGTAGGTGGTGAGGGATGTGTATGTGTCGGGACGGGATGCGTGAGTGGGTGAAGGATGTGTGTGGGTGGGGATATGTGTGATCGAGAGATGTTTGGTTGGGGGTGGTTGGGGTGTGTGGGTGCGTAGTGGAGGATGTGTGGATGAGTGAGTGTGTGTTGGTGGATGGGTGGGGAATGTGTGTGTGGGTGGGGAGAGTGTGTGGTGTGTTGGTTTGGGATATGTGTGTGGTGTGTGGGTGGAGGATGTGTGGGTGAGAGATTTGTGTGGTGTGTGAGTGGGGGTATGTGCGGGGTTGGTGGGTGAGGGACCTGTGTGAGTGTGGGTGGGGGATATGTGTGCGATGTGTAGGTTGGGGATGTGGTGGCGGTATGTGTGTTTGGGATGTGTGGGTGAGGGGTATGTGTGTGTGGTGCGTGGGTTGGGAATATTGTGTGGTGGGATGTGGGTTAGGGCATGCATGGGTGGTTGGAGGATGTATGTGTGGGTGGTGGAGTGTGTGAGTGGATTGGGGATGTGTAGGTGGTTAGGGAGATATTGTGTGTGGGTAGGGAGATGTCAGTTGGTGGGGATGTGTGTGTATGGTTTGGGGATGTGTGAATGGATGTGCGATGTGTGGGTTGGTGGGGGATGTGTGTGCGTGGGTGGGGAATATGTGGTCGATGGAGGTGTGGTTGGGTGGTTGGTTGGGATGGGTGGTTGGAGGTGTGGGTGGGGAGAGGGTGTGTAGTTGGGCGATGGGTGTGTGGGTTATGATGTGTATGTGTGTGGGCGCGGGATGTGTGGGTTGGTGGGGGATGTTTGTGTCGGTAGCGAGTGTGTTTGGTTTGGGGGAACAGGTGAGGGCAGTGTGTGTGGGTGGGGGATGTGCGGGAGGGGGATGGGTTGGTTGGTGGGGTATGTATGTTTCCCTGGGTGTGTGTGGGTGGGGCGATGTGTGGGTGTGGTGATGTGTGGGTAGGTGGTAGATGGGCCTCATAACATGGTAATTTGCCTTGTTTATGTTTACAACATTCATTTCACAATGTTTTTTTTTTTCTTCCTATGTGAATGTATAATGCTCTTGAAGGACGAAAGATGAGTGATTGGAAGGGCCGAATGTAAGACGGGCCTGCGTGCCCAATGTGTGACCCTTTTAAAATAAAGTTGATTTGATTTGATTTGGTCGCCTGTGTACCCTATCTATACCACAAACTATATATTTGGTCGCCTGTGTACCCTACTCAACACTACATCCCAAACTACTCAACACTACATCACAAACTACTTATTTGGGTCGCCTGTGTCCCCTATCTATACCAAAAACTATATATTTGGTCGACTGTGTCCCATATGCATACCACAAGCTATATATTTGGTCGCCTGTGTACCCTACTCAACACTACATCACAACTACTCAACACTACATCACAAACTACTTATTTGGGTCGCCTGTGTCCCCTATCTATACCACAAACTATATATTTGGGTCGCCTGTGAACCCTATCTATACCACAAACTACAAAATTTGTTCGCCTGTGTCCCTTATCTATACCACAAACTACATATTTGGTCGCCTGTGTTCCCTATTTACACCACAAACTATATATTTGGTCGCCTGTGTCCCCTATCTATACCACAAACTACATATTTGGTCGCCTGTGTTCCCTATTTACACCACAAACTATATATTTGGTCGCCAGTACCCCCTGCCTACACCACAAACTACTTATTTGGTCACCTGTACCCACTGCCTGCACCATAAACTACATATTTGTCGCCTGTCCCCACTGCCTACATCACAAATTGCATATTTGGTCGCCTGTATCCCCTGCCTAAACCACAATCTACATATTTGGTCGCTTGCACCCACTGCCTATACCACAAACTACATATTTGGCCGCCTGTGTGCGCTGGTGAGGCCCAGCGCAGCATGCAAGCCGTGGACCCTGACTGCCGTGGACCCTGTCAGCCGTGGACCCCGACAGCCGTGGACCGTGACATCCATGGACCCTGACAGCCGTGGTTCCGTCTGCGGTGGACCCTGGTAGCCGTGGACGCCGTCAGCCATGGACACTGCCAGCCGTGGACCCTGACAGCCGTGAACCGTGACATCCATGGACCCTGACAGCCGTGGTTCCGTCTGCGGTGGACCCTGTCAGCCGTGGACGCTGTCAGCCATGGACAATGCCAGCCGTGGACCCTGACAGCCGTGGTTCCGTCTGCGGTGGACCCTGTCAGCCGTGGACGCTGTCAGCCATGGACACTGCCAGCCTTGGACCTAGACAGCCGTGGACCCTGACAGCCGTGGATCCTGTCAGCCGTGGTTCCGTCTGCGGTGGACCCTGTCAGCCATGGACAATGCCAGCCGTTGACCCTGACAGCCGTGGTTCCGTTTGCGGTGGACTCTGTCAGCCGTGGACCCTGACAGCCGTGAACCGTGACATCCATGGACCCTGACAGCCGTGGTTCCGTCTGCGGTGGACCCTGTCAGCCGTGGACGCTGTCAGCCATGGACACTGCCAGCCTTGGACCTAGACAGCCGTGGACCCTGACAGCCGTGGATCCTGTCAGCCATGGACACTGCCAGCCTTGGACCTAGACAGCCGTGGACCCTGACAGCCGTGGATCCTGTCAGCCATGGACACTGCCAGCCTTGGACCTAGACAGCCGTGGACCCTGACAGCCGTGGCTCCTGTCAGCCATGGACACTGCCAGCCTTGGACCTAGACAGCCGTGGACCCTGACAGCCGTGGATCCTGTCAGCCGTGGTTCCGTCTGCGGTGGACCCTGTCAGCCGTGGACGCTGTCAGCCATGGACACTGCCAGCCTTGGACATAGACAGCCGTGGACCCTGTCAGCCGTGGACCCTGTCAGCCGTGGATCCTGCCAGCCGTGGACGCTGTCAGCCATTGATCAAATCCACTACAGAAAGACATTGTTTATAATATGGCAACCTCAGCAGAGCCTCATTCTATTGTTTGTGTCTCCATTGATCAAATCCACTACAGAAAGACATTGTTTATAGTTTATGATATGGCAACCTCAGCAGAGCCTCAATCGGGGGGAAGTAACTCTAACGTATTACAGGGGTCATTTCCCGCGCGGGAGCTGATGTCGGTGTGGACCTGGAGACTTGACCACAACAATCGCTTCTTGTACCTTGTTTAACTAGGTACAACAATCGCTTCTTGTATCTTGTTTAGGTACAACAGTACAGTAGCTTCGTGTGTCTAGTGTACAGCAGTACATTAGCTTCTTTCTCGTGTCTTCAAGACTGTCTTGTTTAACTAGGTATTGAAGCACTATGGTATGGAGATATCAACAAGCTCAAGTTGTTTGTACTACAACAATCGCTTTTTGTAGCATGAACCATCAGATTTTTAAATTTGAGTATTTTCTAATGGGACCACCACCAAAAGATAGGCCCTGAGAAACCGAATCTAATGGTACCAAGATGATGCATGTATGTCAATTAGAAGCGAAGATATGCAACTTTAAGTGTCGTGGTCATTAACGCAGAAATTGACACAAAAGATCTCCTCCGGGCATCTTTTTTTCGTGTCCAAAACCAAGGTCATAGCAGAAGTTATCAAAATTTATGTTCTTACTAGTAGCTTGTTTATTTTTAAATGAACACCCTAGCAACCATACACGAACACCCTAGCAACCATACATCATTGCGATCGGTGTAGCGAAGCCTAACTGCTCATGTCATCTATTTTTACATATAATTCAACGTTATATAATTAGCATATAAAAATGGCCGCTAATTAGTAGTTATATTAATTAATTACCACGAGCATTCTTTATATTAGCTTTAAACCCAGGCAAGTTGTATCTTGTATTCTGCAGAATTGTGCAACGCACGATATGTGTTATATCCTGTTTAGATAGTATGCAATGTTACCTAATTAGCATATAAAAATGGCCGCTAATTAGTAGTTATATTCATTAATTACCACGAGCATTCTTTATATCAGCTTTAAACCCTGGTAAGTTGTATCTTGTATTCTGCGGAATTGTGCAACGCACGATATGTGTTATATCCTGTTTAGATAGTATGCAATGTTACCTAATTAGCATATAAAAATGGCCACTAATTAGTAGTTATATTCATTAATTACCACGAGCATTCTTTATATTAGCTTTAAACCCTGGTAAGTTGTATCTTGTATTCTGTGGAATTGTGCAACGCACGATATGTGTTATATCCTGTTTAGATAGTATGCAATGTTACCTAATTAGCATATAAAAATGGCCGCTAATTAGTAGTTATATTCATTAATTACCACGAGCATTCTTTATATTAGCTTTAAACCCTGGTAAGTTGTATCTTGTATTCTGCGAAATTGTGCAACGCACGATATGTGTTATATCCTGTTTAGATAGTATGCAATGTTACCTAATTAGCATATAAAAATGGCCGCTAATTAGTAGTTATATTCATTAATTACCACGAGCATTCTTTATATTCGCTTTAAACCCTGGTAAGTTGTATCTTGTATTCTGCGGAATTGTGCAACGCACGATATGTGTTATATCCTGTTTAGATAGTATGCAATGTTACCTAATTGGCATATAAAAATGGCCGCTAATTAGTAGTTATATTCATTAATTACCACGAGCATTCTTTATATTAGCTTTAAACCCTGGTAAGTTGTATCTTGTATTCTGCGGAATTGTGCAACGCACGATATGTGTTATATCCTGTTTAGATAGTATGCAATGTTACCTAATAGCATATTAAAATGGCCGCTAATTAGTAGTTATATTCATTAATTACCACGAGCATTCTTTATATTAGCTTTAAACCCTGGTAAGTTGTATCTTGTATTCTGCGGAATTGTGCAACGCACGATATGTGTTATATCCTGTTTAGATAGTATGCAATGTTACCTAATTAGCATATTAAAATGGCCGCTAATTAGTACTTATATTAATTAATTTCTGTGTTTACGATCACGACACTCAAAGTTGCATATCTTCGCTTCTAATTGACATACATGCAACATCTTGGTACCATTAGATTCGGTTTCTCAAGGCCTATCTTTCGGTGGTGGTCCCATTAGTAAATACTCAAATTTAAAATCTGATAGTTCATGCTAAAATAGATATCTTTATATAATGAGAGGAGGAGCGGCTGGCCGAGAGGCTAGAATGCCGGACTCTCATTCGGGAGGCCCGGGTTCGATCCCTCGGTAAGGTGTCAGATTTTTTTCTGTCGCAGGGCAAAAAGAAAATCCTAACCTGCACAGTTCGCGGCGACTGCACTAGCCAGGCGGACTTTATTCCTCAGGCTCAAAGACCCCTCTGCCATACACCGCAAGGTACTATATTGGCAGTAAATGACAGTTTTTATATAATGAGAAATTATATTTTTCTAAAAAAAGATTTCTCCTTTATGCAAGCATTTAAACATTTGTCATTAATTAAAGAGATTGGCTCACAAGGTAGTAGTTTGAATTGCACGTTTCCGGGAAGGTTAACCCGGTCAACAAATGCCCGCAGAAGTCGGATGTGTCGGCCTAACAGCGCAAGAACGCAGCTCTGCTGTAAACGGGCACAACGCAATCACATACGAAAAAAACTCCGGATGAACGCAGAAGAAGAAGAAGAAGAATTGCACGTTTTAAAAAGTGAAACGCATGCCGACATTTTGGATTTCCAAAGGCAAAGTCAAAGAGGGATTTAATATGTCGGCAAAAATATATCTTTCCCTGGATAATTTGTCGCCACAATGGTTTGGACTTTTCCTAACACATCAGGTACAGAACAACTGTCCACAACCAGCAGGCGGGCAATGTATCCTGTACTTATAGGATATCCTCCTTCGAACGCAGATAGATGGGATCTGAGATCATCAGCAGTCCTTGCCATGATAGTCAGTCAAATTCTAAATAAATTTATGTAAAATTAATATTTAATAATTACATGCATTCATATAATAATAAGAGATGATATCTTTATATAATGAGAAAGTACATATATTTTTATTAAAAGGATTTATTTATTTTTCCAATCGCAAAGAGAATTTAATCACGTCCGCAAAAATAATTATTAATTCATTAATTTTTTTCTACCAGACAGCACCCATATATTTAAATGAAACTTTCCAAATTTATGTATCTTTGCATGCACAATTCGAAAATGCAACTAAAATTAACGAATATCTATAATTTGTACTAAAAAAATTTTTTATTGCGTGCCGACAATGTGGATTTACAATCATAAAGAGGAATTTATCATGTCCGCAAAACTTTAGTAATTTTTTTCTACCAGACAGCACCCATATATTTAAATGAAACTTTCCAAATTTATGTATCTTTGCATGCACAATTCGAAAATGCAACTAAAATTAACGAATATCTATAATTTGTACTAAAAAAATATTTTATTGCGTGCCGACAATGTAGATTTACAATCACAAAGAGGAATTTATCATGTCCGCAAAACGAATTTTTTTCTACCAGACAGCATCCATATATTTAAATGAAACTTTCCAATTTATGTATCTTTGCATGCACAATTCGAAAATGCAACTAAAATTAACGAATATCTATGCCTTGTACTAAAATATTATAATTATTTATGGTATGCCAAATAGTGAAATTATCTCAAAGACAATTTCAAATCTAACCACCGGCTATATGCACAATGATTAGACTGGCCATTTTACCGGAAGCGGAGATGGTAATTCGTTATTGTCACGAGTTATTTAAATATATCCAATGAGATATACAAAGGGTATGTTAATAGTCAATGATGTGTCGACACGACGAAACCCTTCTGCGCAAGCGCGGAAAAAATGGCTTCCGGTTAAAGTATGCTTCAGTACTGATGGATCACGCTACTTTTTGTGTCTTGTTTAGGTACAACAGTACATTAGCTTCTCATGTCTTGTTTAACTAGGTACAACAATCGCTTCTTGTATCTTGTTTAACTAGGTACAACAATCGCTTTTTGTGTCTTGCTTAACTAGGTACAACAGTCACATCTTGTGTCTTGCTTAACTAGGTACAACAATTACTTCTTACCTCTTGTTTAACTATGTACAACAATCACATCTCTTGTGTTAGGAAGGGCAGAATGTCAGATGGGCCTGCTTGCCCAATTCTTACCCCTTTGAAAATAAAGATTTTCATTCGTTCGTAATAAAATAAAAGTACATTAGCTTTTTGTGTCTTGTTTACCTAAGTACAACATTAGCTTCTTGTGTTTTGTTTAACTAGGTACAACAATCACATCTTGTGTCTTGTTTAACTAGGTACAACATTAGCTTCTTGTGTCTTGTTTAACTAGGTACAACAATCACATCTTGTGTCTTGTTTAACCAGGTACAACAATCGCTTCTTGTGTCTTGTTTAACTAGGTACAACATTACATTAGTTTCTTGTGTCTTGTTTAACTAGGTACAGCAATCATATATTGTGTTTTGTTGACTAGGTACAACAATCACATCTTGTGTCATGTTTAACTAGGTACAACATTAGCTTCTTGTGTCTTGTTTAACTAGGTACACCAGTCGCTTCTTGTGTCATGTTTAACTAGGTACACAAGTCGCTTCTTGTGTATTGTTTTACTAGGTACAACAGTAGCTTCTTGTGTCTTGTTTAACTAGGTACAACAATCACATCTTGTGTCTTGTTTTACTAGATACAACAGTAGCTTCTTGTGTCTTGTTTAACTAGGTACAACAATCACGTCTTGTGTCTCATTGACTAGGTACAAAAACTACTTGGAGCCTCGGCCAATAATCACATCTTGTGTCTTGTTGACTAGGTACAAAAACTACTTGGAGCCTCGGCCAATAATCACATCTTGTGTCTTGTTGACTAGGTACAATAATCACATCTTGTGTCTTGTTGACTAGGTACAATAATCACATCTTGTGTCTTGTTGACTAGGTACAATAATCACATCTTGTGTCTTGTTGACTAGGTACAATAATCACATCTTGTGTCTTGTTGATTAGGTACAATAATCACATCTTGTGTCTTGTTGATTAGGTACAATAATCACATCTTGTGTCTTGTTGATTAGGTACTGTAACAAGCTACGTGGAGGGTCCCAAATAACTATGTAACAATATTTCAAAATTAGTCTATAGCCCTGGCTGGGATAGGTCTTTGCTTGCCAACCCTCCTCCGTTCCCCGGACTCACTGTCACTCTCTCTTTCGACCTCGGGTCCTATTCCCTGACGTGTCTTTCTGGCTGATCCATATATATAACACAGTGATCGTTGGAGTAAACTAAAACGTGATTTATTAAATTAATAAAGAACAGCACAGGAAAACATCAAGGCAGTTAAAACAGATAGTTCTAAACAGACACAACAAGGATAAAGGTTCAGGCAGAGAGCCTCATGGCTTTCCCTCATAGACCGAAGAGTACTGCAAAGTCCCGTCAGTCGACATCTGCCTCACCGATTTGGTCCGCAGGTATTTTCCTCCTTCCCGATCGGTTGTACAAACAACAGGCGCCTGTAGAACCAGTCCTACTAGTTCCAGTGGTCCTCTCTACACAATGAGTCTTGTGTTTGTTGTAGCCCAATGGTACAGGAATACATCATTTGTCACAATGGGAACAGTTCTTGAAAGGGAAAATGTGTATGGGTGTTTCAATGTCACTGACCAGGCTGGGTAAGATTTCACATAATGGTAATGGTTCGTGAATGTGGAATGGGTATGGGTTTTTCAATGTCACTGATACGGATGAGTAGGACCGAGAATGAGCTGTAGGTCCATTCAGGAACATAGGTTCAATCACTCCACTATTGACGATGGGATTTGTACTGAGCGGGTACCGAAGGATGCCACTAGATCAGGACTAATCAGACATTGATTCCTTGATTGGAGTCATTAGCCTGTGGCCGTCCTGAAAGTCCATGGTTCACCTGAGAATGTCTTAAGGTGATACTCTCGTGGCCTTGCAGATCTCTTATGCTCCCTTCAATTCAAGGAGGACCCTGGAGATGACAGAAATCAGTGAACGACCAGGCTGACTCAAGTACCACAATCCTGAGGACCAATAGGGCCTCAGTTACTACATTTGACATATAGGTTCCCTACCCAATACATTAGATAAGAGACCAGAATGAATGGGCCTGACCTGTCAGGTAGCCCCTGGATTGGCTACGTCCGAGCTTGAGTAGACCTCCAGCTTGTAGACGTCCGGTTGTCCACCCCAGGAACCTTTTGCCCACAGGACTCACTCTCCACACTCATACCAAGCCTTTATTATTATTGGGCACATTCATTTCCAGGCTTATCTCTCACTTGCAAACCCTGCCTTTCTCACGACAAAGCTCTTGTGGTGTTGTGTGGGTAATTATGTGTATGTAAAGAAGTGTCGTTCCCCATTCCCAGCAAGAATAGGAAAAAAAAAAAAATACTACTCCTTCCGGCCGCTGCTCTTGTCTGAGCTGTCGCCGCAATGTACCGGCAGTGCCTCAAATAACCCATAGATTTAGATGAGTTCAGGTTCTCTCAGTGAGATAGAGAAGTCCATTACCTTCCCGACATCATCCTATCGACTAAAAGACGAAAGAGATAGCACTGTGGATAGCCTCTTCCGGCTCAAGAAGATGATCATAGATTGGTGGACCCCATCCCCAAGGAGCGCTTCCCTCCTTCCGGCATACCGTAGCTATCCAATGATTATATTCTACAGAAAGATGACAGTATGCCCAGTTCAGGCCGTAGAAGGAAAGATAGCACTCGTCTATCGGCTGCCAAGAACCAGCGATATCATTTGGGAAATATTTATTGTTCAGATTTGTTCCCTTGCTATGCTAAGATCAAGACGCTTAGCCAGATTGGCTAACGGTCACCCCCTCCCAATATGGCAAGACTGCTGTTTCACCAATTTATCTCAGTAGTCGAGACAATAGAGATTTATAAGTGCAGGACTAATTACAACCTAAGATTACCTTTCATTGACCATCAGTATGCTGCATTTAAAATGTCCCAATCTTCAACTTGACATCTTGACATTAGGCAGTGGGTAACGATAAGTAGAAACGGACATGAATTGCCCAAGAAGTCGCACCAGTGCGCATTTGGCGCAAGGCGCTCCATCGGGTCTACCCGAAAGGAAAGACATATACCCAATCGCTCCATGAAAAGATCGTGTTATGAAAGTAACCCAAAGAACTATCTTCCATGGTGATTGAGCGAACAAGAGAACTGAGAGCTCCCGAAAGCTGTTTCCCCCTGTTTACCCAAAATAAAAGAAGGCATGAGGACATGAGCCATTGGCGTTTCGCCACAGGTACAATAATCACGTCTTTCACGTCTTGTTGACTAGGTACAATAATCACATCTTGTGTCTTGTTGACTAGGTACAATAATCACATCTTGTGTCTTGTTGACTAGGTACAATAATCACATCTTGTCTTGTTGACTAGGTACAATAATCACATCTTGTGTCTTGTTGACTAGGTACAATAATCACATCTTGTGTCTTGTTGACTAGGTACAATAATCACATCTTGTCTTGTTGACTAGGTACAATAATCACATCTTGTGTCTTGTTGACTAGGTACAACAATCACATCTTGTGTCTTGTTGACTAGGTACAATAATCACATCTTGTGTCTTGTTGACTAGGTACAATAATCACGTCTTGTTGACTAGGTACAATAATCACATCTTGTGTCTTGTTGACTAGGTACAATAATCACATCTTGTGTCGTGTTGACTAGGTACAATAATCACATCTTGTGTCTTGTTGACTGGGTACAATAATCACATCTTGTGTCTCGTTGACTAGGTACAATAATCACGTCTTGTTGACTGGGTACAATAATCACATCTTGTGTCTTGTTGACTGGGTACAAAAGCTGCATTGAGACTGCCAAGATTCGCTTATTGTCTTGTTGACTAGGAACTAGAACTACTTAGAGGCTCGGCCAACCACAGCTTTTGTTTTGTTGACTAAGAACTACTACTATTAACAGTTTAAGTTGGTTTGTACAATGCTGTTCAAAGTTGTAAATGTTGTTGAGGTCAGTTTGAAGTTGTTTGTTGGTTTGCAGTTCAGTATGTGACAACTCTGCCTTTAGTAGAGGGCTACACTGATAACACGTGGAGCACAGTTGGGCGGGGGTTCGATGCCCACGTGAGGCATCTCGCTAAGTGAGGGAAAGACTTGTTCATCTATGTGCTGAAGTCTACAGAATGTGATAGCTGTGTTAGTGCTGTCACATCACAAACTATGTGATAGCTGTGTTAGTGCTGTCACATCACAAACTCCGCGCACGTATATCCAGATATGTTAATAGTTCTGTGTTGTAGTCTTTGAATGTGGGTGTTGTGTACTGTAGTAGTACTAGGCGTAGTATTTAATATTTGTTGCTGTGTTCAGTACTGTAGTTCAGTATTTGAATGTACTTGTGTAATGTAGTAGTACTAGTCAATCAATCAATCATGTGCCATGCATGGGCGGTCATGACTCGTCATTTCACTCGATCACCAGAGTCGTGGATCAGCTCAGTGTTCCTGTCTCAATCATGCCATGTGGCCAAGTCATCCAGGTATTTACTTCTCGGTCTTCCTCTTGGTCTGTTCCTTTCGATCTTGCCAGTTTTCACTAAGTTCTCCAATTCATTTCTTCAAATAACATGTCCAAAAAATGTTGACTGTCTACGTCTAATTTCTCTAATCAATTTACGATTTTTATTTGTCTCCTGTAGTACTTGGTCATTGGTTTTTCTGTCTGTCCATGGTATTTGCATTTTCCTCAGAAACCACATTTCTGCAGCCATCAAATGTTTTTCAGCTTGACTGCTCGTTGTCCAAGTTTCACATCCATACAAAAGAACAGGCTCTATTTAGCACCTCAACACTCTTTTTCTCATTTCAATTGACATCTTTTTATTGAAACAATGTTTTCGCGTGATGAATTTGAATAACGAAGACACAAACAATAGATTGCACGATTTATTGCCTGGCATATTTCGCTGCATCTCGTCAGGTACATACTGCAGAAATCACACAACTTACGTGAATTAATTAGATAAATCCTTCAAACTGAAATATACACATGTTCGCACAGTAATGTCGATTGTCTACCACAGTAATTTTAAACTGACTAACATGTCTTTCTGCTTGTACAAGGACGGCTTACGGCTTGTGTGATTTCTGCAGTATGTACCTGACGAGATGCAGCGAAATATGCCAGGCAATAAATCGTGCAATCTATTGTTTGTGTCTTCGTTATTCAAATCTTTTTATTGGTCAGAATGTCTTTCATCTTGCTAAAGGCTACTTTCGCCATGGCGATTCTTGTTCTAATCTCTACAAGGCATCTCCCATCAGATGTTATGACTGTTTTGAGATAATTGTGCCGATTCACTTGTTGAAGAATATTCCCATTTACTTGTATATTACATTGTGGTATTTCGTTCTTCCTAGTGACGCCCATAATCTGTGTCTTTTTACAATTTAATTCTAATCCCAGTTCACTGTGTGCAACAACCGCATCTACTAATTGTTGCAGATCCTGCTCATTGTCTGCAATCAATACTGTATCATCTGCATATCTAATGTTATTGATGTTTCGTCCTCCAGTGCTGATTCCATTTATATCTTCTACATTTCTGAAAATATTTTCACTGTATAGGGAAAATAGATCTGGAGACATTACACATCCCTGCCTAACACCTCTCTTAATAGGCTGATATTGTCCCACTTTATTAGCAATCCTTATGGCAGCTTGTTGTTTCCAATATATGTTTTTTTATGTCTAATGTCTTTCCCATCAATTTGTAGATCTGCAAGCATATCTACCATGTTGACATGTCTAACTCTATCAAAAGCCTTTATGCAGTCAATAAAGCAAAGATGTATATCTTTGTTTACTTCTATAGTACGTTCAATAACTGAACACAGCATATACACAGCATTTACTGTAGCCTTTCCTTCTACAAACCCACATTGTTCTTCCCCTATTTCAGGTTGTATTTTCTTCCTCACTCTTTGCATGATAATTCGTAGCAAAATCTTTGTGATGTGACTCATTATACTAATTGTTCTATGTTGATCACATTCCAAGGCTCCTGATTTCTTTGGGATTGCAATAAATTCAGAATTACATAATTCAGAAGGTATATGTCCGGTATCATATAATGAGTTCAGCAGTCTTATGACTTGATCTATTCCATATTCTTCTAAAGCTTTAATCATTTCTGTTGTGATGTTATCTGAACCGGGGGCCTTGCCAGCTTTCATATGTTTAAGAACATTTCGAAACTCCATCTTCAAAATTGGCGGTCGTTCATTCATCTCATCTCATCATGTTCCTCTTGTACCTTGCGGTGTCGAGGTGAAGTATAAACATCGTGAGAGTGCCCGATAATGGGTCTGTTTGGGTCAGTCCGTTTATACTTCTTAGTTTTGCTACGAGCAGTATGAAGATCCCCTGCCGGCTTGCTAGGCCAGTCGCAGGTTTAGGACACTAATCTGACCACAGGGAGTCCATCCCCTATGGCGAGCCATAGCCCGTTAGCTCATGACCTCGCTGTCATGATTTCCCGGTCTGCACCACATGGAGGTGGGGGTTGACTTGTGAAGTCTGCGGGTCATCGGCAGGCTACTAATTTTCACTTTTCACCCCTCCTGGGAGAGGCTAGCCGTTCATCTCTGTTATCATCATAAATGTTTTTCACATAGTCTGACCATACATGTAGAATCTGATCTTCTATTATGATTTTGCCATCTTTAGTTTTTAGACAGCCTGCTGATGTACTTGTTCTTTTATTAGTAAGTTCCTGAATTCTTTTGTGCACTAATTTGGTATTTTGATTGTTGTGTTGTTTTTCAATTTCTAAGCAATTTTTCTCAAGCCATGCTTCTTTTGCCGCCTTACATAATATTCTGACTTGTCTGTGAATAGTAGTACCAGGCGTACCATTTATTATTTGTTGCTATGTTAGTACTGTACTTCAGTATTTGAATGTGCATGTTGTGTACTGTAGTAGTACTAGGTGTGGCATTTAATATGTGTTGCTGTGTTAGAGTACTGTTGTTCAGTATTTGAATGTGCATGTTGTGTACTGTAGTAGTACTAGATGTGGCATTTAATATTTGTTGCTATGTTAGTACTGTTGTTCAGTATTTGAATGTGCATGTTGCAGTGTAGTACACAATGTTGTCTGTTATAGTTTAATATCTATGTTTGTTGTTGTTTGCAGTCAGCAGTGACTTTGCCGAAGGAAAGCACCTGACTGCCATATAAGAAAACATGGCTCTGCAGCCAAAACAAGGACTTCAGCTGGGTAAGATTTGACTGCTTTGGTTTGTAATATATAAATGTCACCACAGGTAATGCTCACAAACCACAAATATGTTAATGTGCTGAGCAGCACCATACACAGATAACACTTTTAACACATGTGTTAGCTTGTTTGACAACAGAACATGCAAGCATTGTTCATAACACACATGCTAGTTTGTTGGACAACATAATACACAGGTAATGTTCACAACTCACAAGTATGTTCACAACACATAGGTAATATTTGCACCACACAGGCAGTGTTCACAGGACACTGGTAATGTTCACAGGACACTGGTAATGTTCACAACACATAGGTAATATTGGCACCACACAGGCAGTGTTCACAGGACACTGGTAATGTTCACAACACATAGGTAATATTGGCACTACACAAGCGGTGTTCACAGGACACAAGTAATGTTCACAACACATAGGTAATATTGGCACCACACAGGCGGTGTTCACAGGACACAGGTAGTGTTCACAGGACACATGTAATGTCCACAACACACAGGTAGTGTTCACAGGACACAGGTAATGTTGACAACAAACAGGTAATGTTGACAACAAACAGGTAATGTTGACAGCACACATGTAATGTTCACAAAACAATGTTCACAGGTCACATGTAATGTTCACAACACACACGCAGTATTCAACAGGTAATGTTGACAACAAACACAATGTTGACAACACACAGGTAATGTTGACAACACACAGGTAATGTTCACAATATGAATTGGAAACAAATAGGTATATTAAGCTTCTGCGAGAAAAAACGTACTAAACATCAACAAGTTGCACATACCTTACAAGGAGATCCATCGTATTGCGAAAATACAGGTGAAAATCCGAAATCAGAAGCACTCAATAAATATATAAAATGAATAATAAAATAAAATAAACACAAAAGCGTACAATACGATACATAGGACGGCCAACATTTCGATTCTCAGAATCTTTGTCAAGGACAGGACACCACAGATAGCTAACACAACGAAATACAGCAAACAAAGAAAAAATACACAACTGCTACTCCGATGCCTTGTGGGGCAGAAAAGGTGGCTTAGCCAGCCTATGTTCACAAAATACTTTGTTCAAAAATTCATAATGTTCACAAACCACACAGGTAATGTTCAAACACACAGGTAATGTTCACAACACACACATAATGTTCACAACACACAGGTAGTGTTCACAGGACACAGGTAGTGTTCACGGGACACAGGTAATGTTCACAACACACAGGTAATGTTGACAACATACAGGCAGTGTTCACAGGACACAGGCAGTGTTCCAACACACAGGCAGTGTTCACAACACACAGGTAATGTTCAAAACACACAGGTAATGTTCACTGGACACAGGTAATGTTGACAACACACAGATAATGTTAACACACAGGTAATGTTCACGACACACACAATGTTCACAACACACAGGTAATGTTCACAGGACACATGTAATGTTGACAACACACAGGCAGTGTTCACAGGACACAGCCAATCTTCACAACACACAGACAGTGTTCACAGGACACAGGTAATGTTGACAACACACAGGTATGTTCACAGGACACAGGTAATGTTGACAACACACAGGTAACTTTCACAACACAAAGGTAATGTTCACAACACACTGGTAATGTTCACAACAGACAGGTAGTGTTCACAACAGACAGGTAATGGTGACAACACATGTAATTGTGAGTGACCATATTCATTCTTGTAGCATTGAGGCAGCCTGACATACCAGATGTGTGGGCATTCATGCATGCAGCATTGTTTGAACAATTGCCCACTGAAGTTTACTGTGTGTACCAACTATCACAATCAAGCAGGAAATGTCCAAGTAAATCTTGAATCATTCAGTTTGTTTTTTCCTTCCAGATTCTGCACAAGAAAATGCCTTTGTGTCATTTTTTACAAGCTTGCCAGAGGTTTGTAAATTTTTGTCATTTTCTACAAGTTTGGCAGAGGTTTGTAAATTTTTATCAATTTTACAAGTTTGCCAGAGGTTTGTAAATTTTTAGTGTAATGATTTTACAAGTTTACCAGAGGTTCGTAAATTTTTAGTGTAATGATTTTTACAAGTTTGTCAGAGGTTTGTAAATTTTTATCAATTTTTACAAGTTTGCCAGAGGTTTGTAAATTTTTAGTGTAATGATTTTACAAGTTTGTCAGAGGTTTGTAAATTTTTGTGTCAGTTGTTACAAGTTTGCCAGTTTATATGACAGGGATGTGCAATATCTCCAGACCTTTCGTCCTAAACTTTTATGAGTTGTTTATCTGTAAATAATAATAATAAAAATATATGCAATTCATAATCCTGCAAACCACGTTTAAAACACAGCTACAGGCTATTTGGCAGCAGACTGCCTTGCGTTGGTTTTCATACAGTGCTATGTGTGCTGGTCGTTCAGAAATCACTAGCAAACTACTGAACATAAACTTGGCAAGAAATCACAAACAGCCCAAAAATGTTGGGGTTGACTGCAACTTCCTGTAAAGAATATGCAACTAACTTTTTTGTATACAGGAAGGCCCCTGTTAATATCGGGGTTACGCTCTTGGAAAACGCAACTTTAAGTGAAACGACGTATAGTGAAACACTATTTCCCATAGAATTAAATGAAATAAGTGTATTATGTAATATTTATTTTTATGGTTGTTGATATTTATTGGCT
Source organism: Cepaea nemoralis (assembly GCA_014155875.1). Lineage (NCBI taxonomy): Eukaryota > Metazoa > Mollusca > Gastropoda > Stylommatophora > Helicidae > Cepaea > Cepaea nemoralis. Next base: position 266,757 of record JACEFZ010028399.1, on the reverse strand, counting down.
AAATAGAGGTGGGTTGGAGGGCGAGTAATAGAGTTATTGGGACATAGAGGCATTAAAACCATGACTTGCTCCATAACTATCATCGGCACTACTAGTACTGCTCTCACCGGCTTTCTTAGCTAGATCTTCATAGAAAGACTGCTTTCTCTTGGGTAGCCATCTTGCTCACAGGCATATTCCGTTGGTTCTGGTCTTCAATCCAGACGGCCAAGTAGTGCCTTCATGTTCTCCATAAGAGTACTTCTGGTACGAGTGATCTTGGAAGCACTCAAAGGGGTTATGTTGTTAGCACCCTCTTTCATTTTGTCCTTACCGTGGTTGGAGGTAAAACATGGACTTTACTAATATCAACAGCTCGACCGCCAGCCTCAAAACAATGTAACACATCTAACTTCACCTCAAGAGTAACACTTTTCCTGGTTCTCTTACAACCAGACACACTATCAGCACTTACTGTGCGCTTTGAACTCATAATTATGGGTGATTACATGATAAAATCCTGGAAAAACACACTGCACAAAATGTAAAATGGCAACGTTAACGCAGCATAGCAACGTAAGTGACGTCTTTATAGCAGAACGTAGCAGCATAAAGTGAAGTTATGTCCCATCATGACAACGACGTTATAGCGAAACGACGTAAACCGAAGCGACGTATAGCGGGGCCTTCCTGTATAGAATTTTTCTGATGACATGTGATGTTTATAACTGACTGAAGTACTATCAACATATGCAAGGTATCTAAATGATTGAAGTACTGATATCAACATATGTGAGGTATCTAAATGATTGAAGTACTGATATCAACATATGTGAGGTATCTAAATGACTGAAGTGCTGATATCAACATATGTGAGGTATCTAAACGACTGAAGTACTGATATCAACATATGCAAGGTATCTAAATGATTGAAGTACTGATATCAACATATGTGAGGTATCTAAATGATTGAAGTACTGATATCAACATATGTGAGGTATCTAAATGACTGAAGTGCTGATATCAACATATGTGAGGTATCTAAATGATTGAAGTGCTGATATCAACATATGTGAGGTATCTAAATGATTGAAGTGCTGATATCAACATATGTGAGGTATCTAAATGATTGAAGTACTGATATCAACATATGTGAGGTATCTAAATGACTGAAGTGCTGATATCAACATATGTGAGGTATCTAAACGACTGAAGTACTGATATCAACATATGTGAGGTATCTAAATGACTGAAGTACTGATATCAACATTTGTGAGGTATCTAAACGACTGAAGTACTGATATCAACATGTGGAGTATCTAAACGACTGAAGTACTGATATCAACATTTGTGAGGTATCTAAACGACTGAAGTACTGATATCAACATGTGGAGTATCTAAACGACTGAAGTACTGATATCAACATTTATTGAGTATCTAAACGACTGAAGTACTGATATCAACATTTGTGGAGTATCTAAATAACTGAAGTACTGATATCAACATATGTGGAGTATCTAAATGACTGAAGTACTGATATAAACATGTGGAGTATCTAAATGACTGAAGTACTGATATAAACATGTGAAGTATCTAAATGACTGAAGTACTGATATCAACAAATGTGAGGTATCTAAATGACTGAAGTATTCATATCAACATATGTGGAGTATTTAAATGACTGAAGTACTGATATAAACATGTGGAGTATCTAAATGACTGAAGTACTGATATAAACATGTGGAGTATCTAAATGACTGAAGTACTGATATAAACATGTGAAGTATCTAAATGACTGAAGTACTGATATCAACAAATGTGAGATATCTAAATGACTGAAGTACTGATATAAACATGTGGAGTATCTAAATGACTGAAGTACTGATATAAACATGTGGAGTATCTAAATGACTGAAGTACTGATATAAACATGTGAAGTATCTAAACGACTGAAGTACTGATATCAACAAATGTGAGGTATCTAAATGACTGAAGTACTCATATCAACATATGTGGAGTATTTAAATGACTGAAGTACTGATATGACATATATGGGGTATGTAAATGACTGAAGTACTGATATGACATGTACGTTTGTAAATGACTGAAGTACTTATATGACATATATGGGGTATGTAAATGACTGAAGTACTGATTTGACATGTATGAGGTATGTAAATGACTGAAGTAAGTGATTGCTGATATGAACAAAAGCAAGCGAGGCTAAATTGCTGTCGAGAGTTGTTCTAAAGGGGCTCGTGAAAAGGTTGATGACCATGCTAGCAGAAGATGAGATTTGGGTTCACCATTTTGATCTCCATGTCCTAATGTTGAGCAGGTCATGGAAAAGCCCTGCCTGCCCATAACCTATCAACTGGAGAGCAGGAACATGGGTTCTGTGACTTTCTGGTGGGTTGCCAGAGATCTGCCTCCTGGCATCACAGTTAATAAACCTCCTGGCATCACAGTTAATAAACCTCCTGGCATCACAGTTAATAAACCTCCTGGCATCACAGTTAATAAACCTCCTGGCATCACAGTTAATAAACCTCCTGGCATCACAGTTAATAAACCTCCTGGCATCACAGTTAATAAACCTCCTGGCATCACAGTTAATAAACCTCTTGGCATCACAGTTAATAAAGAATACAATGCAGATCTCCTTAGCGAACTGAAACAAAAAAAATAAAAACTGACTATAAAATGAGGAATAGCACACACTCAAAATCTTCCTGTGCTTCAAGACAGTAAGGCCTCCGACAAAGCACAGCTAATGCAGCTAGCAGCCAGGGATGTGAATATTAAGATTCTTCCACGCCTACCTTGTTCTCTTATATTTAGCTGCATAAGACTTTTTCTCCCCGAATCACAAAAACAACTGGAAAGGAAATTATTTTGACAGTGATGGTGAAGTCGTACTGACATGTGATAGCTGGATTATTTCGAAAATAGGGCATTCCAATCCCAGGGTCTTTTCAAGGTCAAGCAGAGATGGCATAAGTGTCAATTCCAGCCGGGGATATGTTGGCAGGGAATGAACATTGCACAGCATTTCATTTTTTAATGACATTTCCTGCATAATTAATTAAATTCATAGTCAGCCCCTGTCAGTAATGAATGAAATAGTGTTTAATGCACAAGTTTGTCTAATATTGATAATTGTTGATCCTTTTACAGAAACTGGCAACCACGCTGCGAGTATTTGACAGGACGGTGAGTGTCAGGCTTGACCAGAGTTGATAATTGACACACATGGTTTGCTTTTTCCAGCTTGCTGTAGTCACTTTTGTTCCAGCTTGCTGTAGTCACTTCTCTTCCAGGTTTCTGTAGTCACTTTTCTCCAGCTTGCTGTAGTCACTTCTGTTCCAGCTTGCTGTAGTCACTTTCTCTCCAGCTTGCTGTAGTACAGCTTTCTTCCAGCTTGCTGTAGTCATCTATCTTCCAGCTTGCTGTAGTCATCTATCTTCCAGCTTGCTGTAGTCACCTATCTTCCAGCTTGCTGTAGTCACCTATCTTCCAGCTTGCTGTAGTCACCTATCTTCCAGCTTGCTGTAGTCATCTATCTTCCAGCTTGCTGTAGTCACCTATCTTCCAGCTTGCTGTAGTCACTTCTCTTCCAGCTTGCTGTAGTCACTTCTCTTCCAGCTTGCTGTAGTCACTTTTCTCCCAGCTTGCTGTAGACGCTTTTCTTCCAACTTGCTGTAGTCACCTATCTTCCAGCTTGCAATAGTCACCTTTCTTCTAGCTTGCTGTACACTTTTCTTCCAGCTTGCTGTAGTCACTTTTCTTCCAGCTTGCTGTAGTCACTTTTCTTCCAGCTTGCTGTAGTCTCTTTTCATCTCCATGAAACTGCATGTAAGAGATCCATGAGACTGCATGTAAGATATCCATGATGCTGGGTGTAAGATATCCATGAAGCTGTCAGATGACTATGAGTCGTGTACTGCATATAGGAGACCTGTGTACTACATATAGGAGACTTGTGTACTACATATAGGAGACCCATGTACTACATATAGGAGACCCATGTACTACATATAGGAGACCCGTGGAACTAATTTCTCCTTCTTTCGCCTTGTATCCCCATTGGGCCACAGGCCTTCAACCCAGGCACTTCAGGCACTTCAGGCCCTCAACCCAGGCACTTCAGGCCCTCAACCCAGGCACTTCAGGGCCCTCAACCCAGGCACTTAAGGCCATCCTCTCCTGAGCTGTCCCCTCAACCCAGGCACTTAGATCTTCCTCTGATTGTTTAGATCTTCCTCTAATTGTTTAGATCTTTCTCTAATTGTTTAGATCTTTATCTCATTGATTAGATCTTTATCTAATTGTTTAGATATCTTTCTCTAATTGTTTAGATCTTTCTCTAATTGTTTAGATCTTTCTCTAATTGTTTAGATCTTCCTCTCATTGTTTAGATCTTTCTCTTATTGTTTAGATCTTTTTCTAATTGTTTAGATATCTTTCTATAATTGTTTAGATCTTTCTATAATTGTTTAGATCTTCCTCTCATTGTTTAGATCTTCCTCTCATTGTTTAGATCTTCCTCTCATTGTTGTGCCCTGTGGATTCCAAGCAAAGCTCTCTTTACTATTCCCAGGTTTCCTCAATGTATCCAGCACCGTGACTTCATCACTTTGTTCACTGGTACTTGTCTAGTTCTCTCCATGAGCTCCACATTGATTCACTGATATTTGTCTAGTTTTCTCTATTAGCTCCACATTGATATTTGTCTAGTTTTCTCCATGAACTCTATATTGGTTCACTGGTATTTGTCCAGTTCTCTCTGTGAGCTCCACATTGGTTCACTGGTATTTGTCTAGCTCTCTCCACGGGCTCCACATTGGATTCACTGGTAGTTGTCTAGTTCTCTCCATGAGCTCCACATTGGTTCACTGGTAGTTGTCTAGTTCTCTCCATGAGCTCCACATTGGTTCACTGGTATTTGTCTAGTTCTCTCCATGAGCTCCACATTGATTCACTGGTATTTGTCTAGTTCTCTCCATGAGCTCCACATTGGTTCACTGGTAGTTGTCTAGTTCTCTCCATGAGCTCCACATTGGTTCACTGGTAGTTGTCTAGTTCTCTCCATGAGCTCCACATTGGTTCACTGGTAGTTGTCTAGTTCTTCCATGAGCTCCACATGATTGTCATAACAGTTTAGTCCTTCTGTTATGTGCATATGCCAATACCATGTTATACACTTTCAGCACTTACATGTGAATATCACAAACTTTAGGTGGGGGGGGGGGGGGGTGGGGACTGAGTGGTCTCGAGGTATGGTGTCCTCGAGTGCTGGAGGTCCTAGGTTCAAGCTCCGGTGAGGGCTGAGATTTAAAAAAAAAAAAAAACTTTAGATGCTTACGCATGAACATCACATAAACTTGAAGTACATACATGTGAACATCACATATACTTGAAGTACATACATGTGAACATCACATAAACTTGAAGCATATACATGTGAACATCACATAAACTTGAAGTACATACATGTGAACATCACATATACTTGAAGTACATACACGTGAACATCACATAAACTTGAAGTACATACATGTGAACATCACATATACTTGAAGTACATACATGTGAACATCACATAAACTTGAAGTACATACATGTGAACATCACATAAACTTGAAGTACATACATGTGAACATCACATAAACTTGAAGTACATACATGTGAACATCACATAAACTTGAAGTACATATATGTGAACATCACATAAACTTGAAGAACATACATGTGAACATCACATAAACTTGAAGCATATACATGTGAACATCACATAAACTTGAAGTACATACATGTGAACATCACATAAACTTGAAGTACATACATGTGAACATCACATAAACTTGAAGTACATACATGTGAACATCACATACACTTGAAGTACATACATGTAAACATCACATAAACTTGAAGTACATACACGTGAACATCACATACATGTGAACATCACATAAACTTGAAGTACAAACACATGAACATCACATAAACTTGAAGTACATACACGTGAACATCACATACACGTGAGCATCACATAAACTTGAAGTACTGCCATGAGTCAGATTACTTAAGACCTGGTTAACAGCAACATAGATTGTTGAAACATTATTAATGATAAATAATCACGGAGAGTGATAAGGAAAAAGACACCGGTAACGGGCTAAAGATAGTGGCCAATAGAATTGCGAGGAGGAGGCCACGTGATTAGGAGGGTCGAGCAGGGCGCACGGACAAAGGGAGTCAGTCGGAGTTGGGAAGCCATGACAGACAGATCACGAAAGCAGAGAAGTGTGTCGGCTGAGAACTGAATATCCCTTGTGGCAATGAAACGCCGAGAATCGTCGACGGCAAGTAACTGTGTACGCTAGATAATTCAAGCGTGTACCGATTGATGAGAACAGCGTTGCCGCGACCAGGCGGGTGGACATGTTACAGCACGGAGTCGAGTCGTGTGCTGTGGGCAGAGGTTGCCGGCCTGTGAATGTAGGCGCCATGCGACCATGTTTAGCAGGACTGTAAGTAGGATAGAAGAGTGTATGTGTAGACCATTGTAGTTGATTAGATAGCCTGGATAGCAGGACGTACTACAATCAGTGTGTGAACAAATGTCGTGGGTGTATGTGTACCTTTGAATATCCCAGTGATTGTGTCGCATGGAAACAATACATGATGCCATTCTATCACTCGATGGTGACGAGTTGTGTTCACGGTGTATCAGTGTGTAATTCATAAAGAGTGTCAACGTAGCCGCATCTCAATACCCCTAGTTACGTCAGAAAGGGCTCGTTGGCAACGTGGGGGCATTCGTCCTTCGAAAGAACTCGGCAAAATTGAGGCAATGGTTAGTATGGTAGTGAACAAGTATGTATGTATTGTCAGCTACAGATTTTTCAATTAACCATAAACATTTAAGGCTATGTACACCAACAAGATAATAGCACAAGCGCATGGATTATAGATAACAGAAAACCATGGCTAGGTGTGGAACATAGGACGCTTGAGCTTATGTACAAGAAAGTAACCCGCAGTAAGCGAGGTTCAACAGCTCAGGAAAGTAATCGGTTGTATTAAACATTGAAGAGCATAAGTAAGAATATGGGGCAACTTGATTCAGGTGATGGTTTCAAAGTGAGGTATCATCAGTGAAGTTAGCATTCATGGTGCAAAGTACAATGGAGCAGTCAGCGCCAATTCTGCTAAAGCTAAGAAGATGAGTAGCAGCAATACAAACAACAGAACATACGTCGATACTCAACGTTATAATTTCTGATTAACTTGGCGTTGTGCATGAGCGACAACACTTTAATATTAGGAAATCCCGGAAAATAGAAATACAGAAACATTATGGCATCTTGCCACAAGAATTACAGTGTGAAGCCGTATTCAGGGGGCTGCATGCATTAGAATGCTGGCATAGACTAATTATGTCAAAACTAGTATCTGTTCCAGAAATGTGTTCCATGACAGTTAGTAGTACACTATGAGGTATCTACACCATTGATGTGGAGCTGCACCTGACGACCAAGTTTATCCTTGTCGACCTGTGAGTGAAACGGGGACGGCCACGCTGATTTGGATCAAGCCCGGAAGCAAGCGGAAGTGAACCGAGCATCAGGATCAAGCCACTGGAAACATCGCTGGATATATACAGGGCAAGTTAATTCCAATTAATTTTCTATGTGTACTGCTCAATGACAGAGAGCTATTAGACACCTTTGTATGGTATTGTGCAATCAGCCTGATGAATTAGATTGTGCTTCCACAGGGATGATGGTGGTTAGTTAATCTTTTTCTGTTACAGGTTACCAAAACAAGATCAGCGACAACACTTACTGCGTGTACTGATAGTGATATATATAATCGGACTAATAGATAACAGATAATCATGTCTACCTTGGCAGACTTCATAGCTCTAGGTGAGAAGTGTGGTTTCACAGGAAAAGAGCTTATGACGTGGGCGGAGAATAAAGTGACTGAACATCAGAAGCAAGAACGGGAAGATAGAGCAGCAGTCAGAGAATTTGAAAGGCAGAAATTAGCAGCACAAGCAGAACTCGAAGAAAAGAAATTAGCAGCACAAGAAGCGGCAGCTAAAGACGCCAAAGAACTTGAGCTACAGAAATTAGCAGCACAAGAGGCAGCACTAGCTTTCGAAAAAGAGAAACTGGCAGTACAATTAACATTGAAAGACAAAGATGTGGAGGGGAGTATTAAAGTAAAGATGCTAGAACTGGAGAAAGAAACTGAAGTTGAAAAAACTAAGTTGGCAGCCAAAGCATTGGACCCCATTCGAAGATATCAAGGTATCATCAGGAACTTTGCACAAGGGGATTCCATCTCTGCATGGGTTACCAACTTCGAAGTGTTGATGAACCACTACAAGGTGCCAGTTGAAGAGTGGGCGATCCTCTTTCATAAGCATTTGGCCTTGGAGCCATTGAAGGTGGTAGAGGGCATCCCGGAGCATCGGCGAACTGATTACAACTATGTCAAGGAAAGAGTCTTGGCACATTTTAGTTTAGATGAGGCGGGTCTGAGAACCGCATTTAGAGTGCTGACTCCAAAGTCGAACCAAACCTTCATGGATTTCATGGCCGAAACTCAATCTCTATATGACAAATGGCTGAAGGCAGCTAGAGTAGGCAACGACCCCGAAAAGCACAGAGACCTGATGCTGAGAGATAAAATTATTTCAGCTGTGCCAGACTCCATGGCAACGTTCCTGCTTGAAAATAAATGCGCCACAATATCTGAAATGGAGTCCAAGGGTGAGGCGTATTATAATGCCCATAGGGAGATTTTTGCAGAGGGGGCACAGCCAGAACTTATAGTAGGAGCAGCTGCCAGGTTCTCTGATCGAAGGCAATCATACGGACCCAGAAGTAAATATCAACCAATGAATAGATATACACAAATCCCACCGAGACAAGCGGACGTAGTTCGAACTGGCCCAGTAAGAGAATGTAAATATTGTGATCGCCAACACGGGTCGTTGGAAATGTGCGACCGAAATCCTGAGTATAAGTCATACCTCAAGAATATGTCGGTCAGAAGAAGCAATAGGTATGCAGACTATAGAGACAGTCTGAAATGCTGGTTATGTAGAAGCTATGGCCACTTGGCAAGGACGTGTAGTCTGAGAAAACTGAATGAAGACACCAACATGGCATACGCCATGTCCAGCAGTGACGAGGATGAACAACAAGACACAAATGCAACACACATGTATGACTGTCAGGGCGACATGACTGACAACAAAGTGTATATGCAGGAAGCCAACTCTGCATACATAACAAACGGAAATCTGGACGTTCGACGAGCATTAGTGAATGGTTTTGCAGTGAAAATGGTTAGAGACACAGGGACAACAATTGTGGGGGTAGACAGGAAGATGGTAAGAGACGAAGACTATACAGACGACAGAGTGACGTGCAGAACATTTGGCGGGGCGTTAGAGCAGTATAGAGTAGCTTGGACAGACATTGACTGTCCTTACTACAAAGGGCGGAAAAAAGCGGCAGTGTTACCACATCCCACAACGGAGCTAATATTGGGCAATATCCCAGAGGTCAAAGAGTGCACACCCCAGGACATAAACAAATGGGAAAAAGAGAACTTAGAAATAGCAGATTGCGATGCGGCATGGACATTCCCGACAGAAGACATTAAAATTAAAGTAGATGATGACCCATCAGACATAGGAACAGACATTTACCATACAGGCGAAGAATACAGAAGAATTCAAGGACAAACAAGGGACCCTAGTACAGGGACCGTACAGGGAATGTGTCCCGACGGTAACGACACAATCATGGACGATAGGCATGGACCAGTTGATATTCGCGAAGAGCTAAGACAGTTGACACAGCAAGAACTGACATGGGATACATTAAATTTTAGGCCAGACCTAACAGAGTACGAAAAGGAGAAAGTAGTCTTTGGTGTGGAAAACTTTAGAGTGGATTGTCCACAGTTCAACGACAGCACAGCAATGGTGAAACAATTTTTTATGCCATACTTGACTCACACATGTGCTAACAGGTTAGAAAAACAAATGGTACAACAAGCATGTTCAGCACAAGAGAGTAGGTCAATATCTGGGTATAGGTTACAGGACGAAGAGGGCGTATGCAACAAGAAAAACAGTCAAGAACAAAGGTCAAAAGAGAAGGTGAAGATAAAACAAACAGATGTTACAGACTACACAGAATCGGGTTGGGAGAATGAAATTCCCCCAAAGAGGCCACACGTACGGTACATTGACACAGACGCTCTGTTAGCACAATGGCAACAAGAGGAAATTCCAAAAGATCAAATAAATAAACGAACACAGGACATCAAAATAAGGAATTGGAATAGGTATTGGAAAAGTATAGGGTTAACAGATGAGGAAAGGAAAGAAAAGACAAAAGAAATAGATAAGTTCAAATCAATAACAACATATATTACAAAAGAAGATGCAAATCATTGTACAATACTACAGGTTAAGGAGACATCACATGTTCCTACGTGAAACTCGTATCGTAGGATAGGTATATTGTATATACATGTCATATTTATGTTTATGTCGTATACATGTTTGTATATACTTGTAGTGTATAAAAGCTATGTGTATGTGATTGGTACAGGTAGAAATGTTGTAGTAGAATGAATGCATTGATAGGTATAAGGTTGATTGAAGTAACATGATGAGGTGGTAAAGTCATCAGAGAAAAAAAAATACAAACAGTACAGAGGTGTAATAGTGTGGTTAAAATATATACATGAAGTCTGTGAATGCTAGCAATAACATGGCCTAAGAAACGTTACACCGACTATATGATAAAATGATCTGGTCAGATTAGGGACAAAATCCCGATAGTACAATAGGGCATACGGTAAGACTATCATCTAGGAAACCATGCGTTCATACAAGGGGATTGGTCCAGTGGTTGGCACGTTGTGGTACTGACCATGATAACATGTCAATGTAGGAAATGTGATAGGATTGCTGTAATATAATATGCCATTGTGAATGTAAATATGTATGTATGGATATATATACACCCAAGGCTGTTGTTAATTTCAGATAGTTAAGGGGTGTAAATGACTGAGCAGAAGAGATAATGTCGAAGGTACCTCAAAGATGCTACCTCACTAGCTGACTGAAGAGGCTGAGACCGACAGACGCAAGGAAGATTGGGAATCTGATGGGTAGAAGATACAGTCAGCGAAGACAGATACCAGCCAGAACCAACCAAGGGAGTAATAGTTAGTAACATTCACTATCATTCAATAAACAAAACTCATAATACACATAGATAGAGATAAATATCATTTTAATGGCTGTAATTACATACATAGACATCAGTACATTCTTATGATCATGATCATCATGCCATGTATATTTGTAATCAATATGCATGTAATGGTAATAGTAATTGTAACAATATTGATTGTACTATTACCTGATTGTAACACAACGTATAAAATGAATGTCGGTAGAAACTGATAAATGATCGCAAAGGGAAAAAAGAAGAATCGACATCTACTAGAGCAGGAAGGTTGACAGTGGGTCGAAAACCACGATACATCACAGATGACACCCATAACATAAAAGGAAAAGAAGAAGAAGGTAAATGAGACATTACTACCATTAATACATATTGTCACAGAGATGATAATGATGGGCGAGTGAAAGTTTGAACAGTGCTTGCAATATTACATGTGAGTCCAATTGTATATATTATTCAGGTTTTGTGACAATATTGTATATTGGAGAGACAAACATGTACAATTGGTAGGAGAAATTTAGCTGATGGTGGTAACATATACATAACATAAGAATAGGTTGAGTGACAGTGAAGAGAGAGAGAGAGAACAGAGTACAAGTACAGGTGAAAGAAAGAATACAAGGATAGTGGAGTAGGATTATTAGCAGTACCATTGATAATAGTACCAAGTGGTAGTACTTTGTACATATAATATGTTAACATGTAGTACTTTGGCATGGTAGTAGATGTATATCAAGGTATATAAGGGTCATGGTATTAGGAACACGACAAGGAAAAAGTTAGTAGCAAGAACACCAGGGATAAACAGAAGGCAAATAAAGGGAAGAGATAGCCACAGAGCACAAGTAACTAATGGCAGCCAACCACGCACACACGTTGACAAGACATATACAAGAGTCATAGGTACTCGCACCAAAGAGATCCACAGTCGTAGCATAGACTACTCAGGAGCAAAATAGAGCTTAAACAAAATATGGGTGAAATTGATATGTCTGCAATACACACGTTCCTGCACCCAGGGCTTAAGGGCTGGGGAGGGTGTCAGTTGCTTGTACCGAGGTATAAATGAGGAACCTTATGGGAATGTCCGGGGTGGGACATTGGGACTCATAGTAGGTTGGTCCTCAACTTGCCGAAAACAAAGGGGGTTGAGGCCACACGAGGTCTATTTGGGAATAGACGGATATTCGTGTCCGACATTATAATTTGTGTGAAGGTATGGCAGAATATCAACGTAACACAGAGGGAAGTTAAAGGGAACTGAGAAGCAAGCTCAAAGGCATGAGGCAGTAGACAGATATGTGCGACCAGGGACAGGCATGTGCGACCAAGCTGACTCATGTCAAGTGTAGAGATAAGGAAGAACCCAAAAATGTAGAACATTTTTGAAATTGCGGGGGGCATATGCCATGAGTCAGATTACTTAAGACCTGGTTAACAGCAACATAGATTGTTGAAACATTATTAATGATAAATAATCACGGAGAGTGATAAGGAAAAAGACACCGGTAACGGGCTAAAGATAGTGGCCAATAGAATTGCGAGGAGGAGGCCACGTGATTAGGAGGGTCGAGCAGGGCGCACGGACAAAGGGAGTCAGTCGGAGTTGGGAAGCCATGACAGACAGATCACGAAAGCAGAGAAGTGTGTCGGCTGAGAACTGAATATCCCTTGTGGCAATGAAACGCCGAGAATCGTCGACGGCAAGTAACTGTGTACGCTAGATAATTCAAGCGTGTACCGATTGATGAGAACAGCGTTGCCGCGACCAGGCGGGTGGACATGTTACAGCACGGAGTCGAGTCGTGTGCTGTGGGCAGAGGTTGCCGGCCTGTGAATGTAGGCGCCATGCGACCATGTTTAGCAGGACTGTAAGTAGGATAGAAGAGTGTATGTGTAGACCATTGTAGTTGATTAGATAGCCTGGATAGCAGGACGTACTACAATCAGTGTGTGAACAAATGTCGTGGGTGTATGTGTACCTTTGAATATCCCAGTGATTGTGTCGCATGGAAACAATACATGATGCCATTCTATCACTCGATGGTGACGAGTTGTGTTCACGGTGTATCAGTGTGTAATTCATAAAGAGTGTCAACGTAGCCGCATCTCAATACCCCTAGTTACGTCAGAAAGGGCTCGTTGGCAAGTACATACACGTGAACATCACATAAACTTGAAGTACATAGTCACATACACGTGAACATCACATAAACTTGAAGTACATACATGTGAACATCACATAAACTTGAAGTACATACACGTGAGCATCACATACACTTGAAGTACATACACGTGAACATCACATAAACTTGAAGTACATACACGTGAACATCACATAAACTTGAAGTACATACACGCGAACATCACATAAACTTGCAGTACATACACGCGAACATCACATAAACTACACGTGAACATCACATAAACTTGAAGTACATACATGTGAACATCACATAAACTTGAAGTACATACATGTGAACATCACATAAACTTGAAGTACATACATGTGAACATCACATACACTTGAAGTACATACATGTGAACATCACATAAACTTGAAGTACATACATGTGAACATCACATAAACTTGAAGTACATACATGTGAACATCACATAAACTTGAAGTACATACATGTGAACATCACATAAACTTGAAGCGCCACAACATGAACATCACATAAACTTGAAGTACATACATGTGAACATCATATAAACGTGAAGCACGTACATGTGAACATTACATAAACTTGAAGTACATAACATGAACATCACATAAACTTGAAGTACATACATGTGAACATCATATAAACTTGAAGCACATACATGTGAACATCACATAAACTTGAAGTACTTACACATGTGTCTACAGGATTACTACACTGTCCATGGTGACGATGCCATGTTTGTTGCTAAGGAAGTGTTCAGGACCACTGGTGTTGTCAAGTTTATTGGAGGTGAGCATCTCTGGTCTGAAGATTGCTGAACAAACATTTGTTTGTTGTATGGAGGTGATCATCTCGTGGTCTGAAGATTGCTGAATGAACACTTGTTTGTAGTATGGAGGTGAGCATCTCTGGTCTGAAGATTGCTGAATGAACACTTGTTTGTAGTATGGAGGTGAGCATCCTCTGGTCTGAAGATCTCTGGTATGAAGATTGCTGAACGAACACTTGTTTGTAGTATGGAGGTGAGCATCTCTGGTCTGAAGATCTCTGGTCTGAAGATTGCTGAACGAACACTTGTTTGTTGTATGGAGGTGAGCATCTCTGGTCTGAAGATTGCTGAATGAACACTTGTTTGTAGTATGGAGGTGAGCATCTCTGGTCTGAAGATCTCTGGTCTGAAGATTGCTGAACGAACACTTGTTTGTTGTATGGAGGTGAGCATCTCTGGTCTGAAGATTGCTGAATGACACTTGTTTGTTGTATGGAGGTGAGCATCTCTGGTCTGAAGATTGCTGAACGAACACTTGTTTGTTGTATGGAGGTGAGCATCTCTGGTCTGAAGATTGCTGTATGAACACTTGTTTGTTGTATGGAGGTGAGCATCTCTGGTCTGAAGATTGCTGAACGAACACTTGTTTGTTGTATGGAGGTGAGCATCTCTGGTCTGAAGATTGCTGAATGAACACTTGTTTGTAGTATGGAGGTGAGCATCTCTGGTCTGAAGATCTCTGGTCTGAAGATTGCTGAACGAACACTTGTTTGTTGTATGGAGGTGAGCATCTCTGGTCTGAAGATTGCTGAATGAACACTTGTTTGTTGTATGGAGGTGAGCATCTCTGGTCTGAAGATTGCTGAACGAACACTTGTTTGTTGTATGGAGGTGAGCATCTCTGGTCTGAAGATTGCTGTATGAACACTTGTTTGTTGTATGGAGGTGAGCATCTCTGGTCTGAAGATTGCTGAAGAACACTTGTTTGTTGTATGGAGGTGAGCATCTCTGGTCTGAAGATTGCTGAACGAACACTTGTTTGTTGTATGGAGGTGAGCATCTCTGGTCTGAAGATCTCTGGTCTGAAGATTGCTGAACGAACACTTGTTTGTTGTATGGAGGTGAGCATCTCTGGTCTGAAGATTGCTGAATGAACACTTGTTTGTTGTATGGAGGTGAGCATCTCTGGTCTGAAGATTGCTGAACGAACACTTGTTTGTTGTATAGAGTGAGCATCTCTGGTCTGAAGATTGCTGATGAACACTTGTTTGTTGTATGGAGGTGAGCATCTCTGGTCTGAAGATTGCTGAACGAACACTTGTTTGTAGTATGGAGGTGAGCATCTCTGGTCTGAAGATTGCTGAACGAACACTTGTTTGTTGTATGGAGGTGAGCATCTCTGGTCTGAAGATCTCTGGTCTGAGATGATGAACGAACACTTGTTTGTTGTATGGAGGTGAGCATCTATGGTCTGAAGATTGCTGAACGAACACTTGTTTGTAGTATGGAGGTGAGCATCTCTGGTCTGAGATTGCTGAAACGAACACTTGTTTGTTGTATAGAAGTGAGCATCTCTGGTCTGAAGATTGCTGTAATGAACACTTGTTTGTTGTATGGAGGTGAGCATCTCTGGTCTGAAGATTGCTGACGAACACTTGTTTGTTGTATGGAGGTGAGCATCTCTGGTCTGAAGATCTCTGGTCTGAAGATTGCTGAATGAACACTTGTTTGTTGTATGGAGGTGAGCATCTCTGGTCTGAAGATTGCTGAATGAACACTTGTTTGTAGTATGGAGGTGAGCATCTCTGGTCTGAAGATTGCTGAACGAACACTTGTTTGTTGTATAGAAGTGGCGCATCTCTGGTCTGAAGATTGCTGAATGAACCTTGTTTGTTGTATGGAGGTGAGCATCTCTGGTCTGAAGATTGCTGAACGAACACTTGTTTGTTGTATGGAGGTGAGCATCTCTGGTCTGAAGATTGCTGAACGAACACTTGTTTGTTGTATGGAGGTGAGCATCTCTGGTCTGAAGATCTGCTGAACGAACACTTGTTTGTTGTATGGAGGTGAGCATCTCTGGTCTGAAGATTGCTGAATGAACACTTGTTTGTTGTATGGAGGTGAGCATCTCTGGTCTGAAGATTGCTGAACTGAACACTTGTTTTGTGTATGGAGGTGAGCATCTCTGGTCTGAAGATTGCTGAAGGAACACTTGTTTGTTGTATGGAGGTGAGCATCTCTGGTCTGAAGATTGCTGAACGAACACTTGTTTGTTGTATGGAGGTGAGCATCTCTGGTCTGAAGATTGCTGAACTGAACACTTGTTTGTTGTATGGAGGTGAGCATCTCTGGTCTGAAGATTGCTGAATGAACACTTGTTGGTTGTATGGAGGTGAGCATCTCTGGTCTGAAGATTGCTGAACTGAACACTTGTTTGTTGTATGGAGGTGAGCATCTCTGGTCTGAAAGATTGCTGAACGAACACTTGTTTGTTGTATGGAGGTGAGGCATCTCTGGTCTGAAGATTGCTGAATGAACACTTGTTTGTTGTATGGAGGTGAGCATCTCTGGTCTGAAGATTGCTGTTACGAACACTTGTTTGTTGTATGGAGGTGAGCATCTCTGGTCTGAAGATTGCTGAACGAACACTTGTTTGTTGTATGGAGGTGAGCATCTCTGGTCTGAAGATTGCTGAATGAACACTTGTTTGTTAGTATGGAGGTGAGCATCTGGCTGAAGATCTCTGGTCTGAAGATTGCTGAACGAACACTTGTTTGTTGTATGGAGGTGAGCATCTCTGGTCTGAAGATTGCTGAATGAACACTTGTTTGTTGTATGGAGGTGAGCATCTTCTGGTCTGAAGATTGCTGAAGCGAACACTTGTTTGTTGTATGGAGGTGAGCATCTCTGGTCTGAAGATTGCTGAATGAACACTTGTTGTGTATGGAGGTGAGCATCTCTGGTCTGGAGATTGCTGAAGAACACTTGTTTGTTGTATAGAAGTGAGCATCTCTGGTCTGAAGATTGCTGAATGAACACTTGTTTGTTGTATGGAGGTGAGCATCTCTGGCTCTGAAGATTGCTGAACGAACACTTGTTTGTTGTATGGAGGTGAGCATCTCTGGTCTGAAGATCTGCTGAATGAACACTTGTTTGTTTGTATGGAGGTGAGCATCTCTGGTCTGAAGATTGCTGAATGAACACTCTGTTTGTTGTATGGAGGTGAGCATCTCTGGTCTGAAGATTAGCTGAACGAAACACTTGTTTGTTGTATGGAGGTGAGCATCTCTGGTCTGAAGATGCTGAACTGAACACTTGTTGTTGTATGGAGGTGAGCATCTCTGGTCTGAAGATTGCTGAATGAACACTTGTTTGTTGTATGGAGGTGAGCATCTCTGGTCTGAAGATTGCTGAATGAACACTTGTTTGTTGTATGGAGGTGAGCATCTCTGGTCTGAAGATTGCTGAACGAACACTTGTTTGTTGTATGGAGGTGAGCATCTCTGGTCTGAAGATTGCTGAACTGAACCACTTGTTTGTTTTGTATAGAGGTGAGCATCTCTGGTCTGAAGATTGCTGAACGAACACTTGTTTGTTGTATGGAGGTGAGCATCTCTGGTCTGAAGATTGCTGAATGAACACTTGTTTGTTGTATGGAGGTGAGCATCTCTGGTCTGAAGATTGCTGAACGAACACTTGTTTGTTGTATGGAGGTGAGCATCTCTGGTCTGAAGATTGCTGAATGAACACTTGTTTGTTGTATGGAGGTGAGCATCTCTGGTCTGAAGATTGCTGAACGAACACTTGTTTGTTGTATGGAGGTGAGCATCTCTGGTCTGAAGATTACTGAACGAACACTTGTTTGTTGTATGGAGGTGAGCATCTCTGGTCTGAAGATTGCTGAACGAACACTTGTTTGTTGTATGGAGGTGAGCATCTCTGGTCTGAAGATTGCTGAATGAACACTTGTTTGTTGTATGGAGGTGAGCATCTCTGGTCTGAAGATTGCTGAATGAACACTTGTTTGTTGTATGGAGGTGAGCATCTCTGGTCTGAAGATTGCTGAACGAACACTTGTTTGTTGTATGGAGGTGAGCATCTCTGGTCTGAAGATTGCTGAATGAACACTTGTTTGTTGTATAGAGGTGAGCATCTCTGGTCTGAAGATTGCTGAACGAACACTTGTTTGTTGTATGGAGGTGAGCATCTCTGGTCTGAAGATTGCTGAATGAACACTTGTTTGTTGTATGGATGTGAGCATCTCTGGTCTGAAGATTGCTGAATGAACACTTGTTTGTTGTATGGAGGTGAGCATCTCTGGTCTGAAGATTGCTGAACGAACACTTGTTTGTTGTATGAAGTGAGCATCTCTGGTCTGAAGATTGGAAGGAACACTTGTTTGTTGTATGGAGGTGAGCATCTCTGGTCTGAAGATTGCTGAAGAACACTTGTTTGTTGTATGAGGTGAGCATCTCTGGTCTGAAGATTGCTGAACGAACACTTGTTTGTTGTATGGAGGTGAGATCTCTGGTCTGAAGATTGCTGAAGAACACTTGTTTGTGTATGGAGGTGAGCATCTCTGGTCTGAAGATCTGACTGATGCCCTGAAGATTGCTTGAAGAACACTTGTTTGTAGTATGGAGGTGAGCATCTTAGGTCTGAAGAGCTCTGGTCTGAAGATTGCTGAACGAACACTTGTTTGTTGTATGGAGGTGAGCATCTCTGGTCTGAAGATTGCTGAATGAAACACTTGTTTGTTGTATGGAGGTGAGCATCTCTGGTCTGAAGATTTGATGAACGAACACTTGTTTGTTGTATGGAGTGAGCATCTCTGGTCTGAAGATTGCTGAACGAACACTTGTTTGTTGTATAGAAGTGAGCATCTCTGGTCTGAAGATTGCTGAATGAACACTTGTTTGTTGTATGGAGGTGAGCATCTCTGGTCTGAAGATTGCTGAATGAAACACTTGTTTGTTGTATGGAGGTGAGCATCTCTGGTCTGAAGATTGCTGAACGAACACCTTGTTTTGTTGTATGGCGGTGAGCATCTCTGGTCTGAAGATTGCTGAATGAACACTTGTTTGTTGTATGGAGGTGAGCATCTCTGGTCTGAAGATTGCTGAACGAACACTTGTTTGTTGTATAGAAGTGAGCATCTCTGGTCTGAAGATTGCTGAATGAACACTTGTTTGTTGTATGGAGGTGAGCATCTCTGGTCTGAAGATTGCTGAATGAACACTTGTTTGTAGTATGGAGGTGAGCATCTCTGGTCTGAAGATTGCTGAACGAACACTTGTTTGTTGTATGGAGGTGAGCATCTCTGGTCTGAAGATCTCTGGTCTGAAGATTGCTGAACGAACACTTGTTTGTTGTATGGAGGTGAGCATCTCTGGTCTGAAGATTGCTGAACGAACACTTGTTTGTAGTATGGAGGTGAGCATCTCTGGTCTGAAGATTGCTGAACGAACACTTGTTTGTTGTATAGAAGTGAGCATCTCTGGTCTGAAGATTGCTGTATGAACACTTGTTTGTTGTATGGAGGTGAGCATCTCTGGTCTGAAGATTGCTGAATGAACACTTGTTGTAGTATGGAGGTGAGCATCTCTGGTCTGAAGATGCTGAACGAACACTTGTTTGTTGTATGGAGGTGAGCATCTCTGGTCTGAAGATCTCTGGTCTGAAGATTGCTGAACGAACACTTGTTTGTTGTATGGAGGTGAGCATCTCTGTCTGAAGATTGCTGAATGAACACTTGTTTGTAGTATGGAGGTGAGCATCTCTGGTCTGAAGATTGCTGAATGAACACTTGTTTGTAGTATGGAGGTGAGCATCTCTGGTCTGAAGATCTCTGGTCTGAAGATTGCTGAACGAACACTTGTTTGTTGTATGGAGGTGAGCATCTCTGGTCTGAAGATTGCTGAACGAACACTTGTTTGTTGTATAGAGGTGAGCAATCTCTGGTCTGAAGATTGCTGAATGAACACTTGTTTGTAGTATGGAGGTGAGCATCTCTGGTCTGAAGATCTCTGGTCTGAAGATTGCTGAACGAACACTTGTTTGTTGTATGGAGGTGAGCATCTCTGGTCTGAAGATTGCTGAATGCAACACTTGTTTGTTGTATGGTAGGTGAGCATCTCTGGCTGAAGATTGCTAAGAACATTGTTGTTGTGGAGGTGAGCATCTCTGGTCTGAAGATTGCTGAACGAACACTTGTTTGTTGTATGAGTGAGCATCTCTGGTCTGAAGATTGCTGAATGAACACTTGTTTGTTGTATGGAGGTGAGCATCTCTGGTCTGAAGATTGCTGAATGAACACTTGTTTGTTGTATGGAGGTGAGCATCTCTGGTCTGAAGATTGCTGAACGAACACTTGTTTGTTGTATGGAGGTGAGCATCTCTGGTCTGAAGATTGCTGAATTGTTTGTTGATGGGTGACATCTCTGGTCTGAAGATTGCTGAATGAACACTTGTTTGTTGTATGGAGGTGAGCATCTCTGGTCTGAAGATTGCTGAAGAACACTTGTTTGTTGTATGGAGGTGAGCATCTCTGGTCTGAAGATTGCTGAATGAACACTTGTTTGTTGTATGGAGGTGAGCATCTCTGGTCTGAAGATTGCTGAATGAACACTTGTTTGTAGTATGGAGGTGAAGCATCCTCTGGTCGGAAGATTGCTGAACGAACACTTGTTTGTTGTATAGAAGTGAGCATCTCTGGTTCTGAAGATTGCTGTATGAACCTTGTTTGTTGTATGGAGGTAGCATCTCTGGTCTGAGATTGCTGAATGAACACTTGTTTGTTAGTATGGAGGTGAGCATCTCTGGTCTGAAGATTGCTGAATGAACACTTGTTTGTTGTATAGAGGTGAGCATCTCTGGTCTGAAGATTGTCTGAAGATTGCTGAACAGACACTTTGTTTGTTGTATGGAGGTGAGCATCTCTGGTCTGAAGATTGCTGAAGGAACACTTGTTTGTTGTATGGAGGTGAGCATCTCTGGTCTGAAGATTGCTGAATGAACACTTGTTTGTTGTATAGAGGTGAGCATCTCTGGTCTGAAGATTGCTGAATGAACACTTGTTTGTTGTATGGAGGTGAGCATCTCTGGTCTGAAGATTGCTGAATGAAACACTTGTTTGTTGTATAGGAGGGTGAGCATCTCTGGTCTGAAGATTGCTGAATGAACACTTGTTTGTTGTATGGAGGTGAGCATCTCTGGTCTGAAGACTCTGGTCTGAAGATTGCTGAACGAACACTTGTTTGTTGTATGGAGGTGAGCATCTGGCTGAAGATCTCTGGTCTGAAGATTGCTGAACGAACACTTGTTTGTAGTATGGAGGTGAGCATCTCTGGTCTGAAGATTGCTGAACGAACACTTGTTTGTTGTATAGGAGGTGAGCATCTCTGGTCTGAAGATTGCTGAACTGAACACTTGTTTGTTGTATGGAGGTGAGCATCTCTGGTCTGAAGATTGCTGAACGAACACTTGTTTGTTGTATGGAGGTGAGCATCTCTGGTCTGAAGATTGCTGAACGAACACTTGTTTGTTGTATGGAGGTGAGCATCTCTGGTCTGAAGATTGCTGAATGAACACTTGTTTGTTGTATGGAGGTGAGCATCTCTGGTCTGAAGATTGCTGAACGAAACACTTGTTTGTTGTATGGAGGTGAGCATCTCTGGTCTGAAGATTGCTGAACGAACACTTGTTTGTTGTATGGAGGTGAGCATCTCTGGTCTGAAGATTGCTGAACTGAACACTTGTTTGTTGTATGGGAGGTGAGCATCTCTGGTCTGAAGATTGCTGAATGAACACTTGTTTGTTGTATGGAGGTGAGCATCTCTGGTCTGAAGATTGCTGAATGAACACTTGTTTGTTGTATGGAGGTGAGCATCTCTGGTCTGAAGATTGCTGAATGAACACTTGTTTGTTGTATGGAGGTGAGCATCTCTGGTCTGAAGATTGCTGAATGAACACTTGTTTGTTGTATGGAGGTGAGCATCTCTGGTCTGAAGATTGCTGAATGAACACTTGTTTGTTGTATGGAGGTGAGCATCTCTGGTCTGAAGATTGCTGAATGAACACTTGTTTGTTGTATGGAGGTGAGCATCTCGTGGTCTGAAGATTGCTGAATGAACACTTGTTTGTAGTATGGAGGTGAGCATCTCTGGTCTGAAGATTGCTGAAGGAACACTTGTTTGTTGTATGGAGGTGAGCATCTCTGGTCTGAAGATTGCTGAACGAACACTTGTTTGTTGTATGGAGGTGAGCATCTCTGGTCTGAAGATTGCTGAACGAACACTTGTTTGTTGTATGGAGGTGAGTATCTCTGGTCTGAAGATTGCTGAACGAACACTTGTTTGTTGTATAGAGGTGAGCATCTCTGGTCTGAAGATTGCTGAATGAACACTTGTTTGTTGTATGGAGGTGAGTATCTCTGGTCTGAAGATTGCTGAACGAACACTTGTTTGTTGTATGGAGGTGAGCATCTCTGGTCTGAAGATTGCTGAATGAACACTTGTTTGGCTGTATGAACACTTGTTTGGCTGTATGAACAGTTGTTGGCTGTATGAACAGTTGTAGGCTGTTTGAATAGTTGTTGGCTGTATGAACAGTTGTTGGCTGTATGAATAGTTGTTGGCTGTCAGATGTTGTCTATATGACCAGTTGTTGGCTGTCAGTTGTTGACTATATGAACAGTTGTTGGCTGTTTGAATAGTTGTTGCTGTATGAATAGTTGTAGGCTGTTTGAATAGTTGTTGGCTGTATGAATAGCTGTTACCTGTTTGCTGTATGTATAGTCTGTGTTTGCTGTATGTATAGTCTGTTTGCTGTATGTATAGTCTTGTTGCTGTATTGATAGTTGTTAGCTGTATAATAGTTGTATGGCTTATGAACTGTGTGTTGCTGTATGATATAGTCTGTTGGCTGTATGAACAGTGTTGCTGTATGAACTGTGTTTGCTGTATGTATAGTCTGTTGGCTGTATGACAGTTTGTTGCTGTATGATAGTTGTTGCTGTAGATGTTGTGCTATATGTAATTTGTTGGCTGTTCACAGTTTGACTGTATGACAGTCTGTGTTGTCAGTGTTGCTGTATAGTCTGTGTTTGCTTATGTATAGTCTGTGTTAGCTGTATGTATAATCTGTGTTTGCTGTATGTATAGTCTGTGTTCACTGTTTGCTGTATGTATAGTCTGTGTTAGCTGTATGTATAGTCTGTGTTTGCTGTATGTATAGTCTGTGTTTGCTGTATGTATAGTCTGTGTTTGCTGTATGTATAGTCTGTGTTTGCTGTATGTATAGTCTGTGTTCACTGTTTGCTGTATGTATAGTCTGAGTTTGCTGTATGTATAGTCTGTGTTTGCTGTATGTATAGTCTGTGTTTGCTGTATGTATAGTCTGTGTTCACTATTTGCTGTATGTATTGTCTGTGTTCACTGTTTGCTGTATGTATAGTCTGTTTGCTGTATGTATAGTCTGTGTTCACTGTTTGCTGTATGTATAGTCTGTGTTTGCTGTATGTATAGTCTGTGTTTGCTGTATGTATAGTTTGTGTTCACTATTTGCTGTACGTATAGTCTGTGTTCACTATTTGCTGTATGTATAGTCTGTGTTTGCTGTATGTATAGTTTGTGTTTGCTGTATGTATTTTCTGTTTGCTGTATGTATAGTCTGTGTTCACTATTTGTTGTATGTATAGTCTGTGTTTGCTGTATGTATAGTTTGTGTTCACTATTTGCTGTATGTATAGTCTGTGTTCACTATTTGCTGTATGTATAGTTTGTGTTTGCTGTATGTATAGTTTGTGTTTGCTGTATGTATAGTTTGTGTTTGCTGTATGTATAGTCTGTGTTCACTGATTGCTGTATGTATAGTCTGTGTTCACTGATTGCTGTATGTATAGTCTGTGTTCACTGATTGCTGTATGTATAGTTTGTGTTTGCTGTATGTATAGTTTGTGTTTGCTGTATGTATAGTTTGTGTTTGCTGTATGTATAGTCTGTGTTCACTGATTGCTGTATGTATAGTCTGTGTTCACTGATTGCTGTATGTATAGTCTGTGTTCACTATTTGCTGTATGTATAGTCTGTGTTCACTGATTGCTGTATGTATAGTCTGTGTTCACTGATTGCTGTATGTATAGTCTGTATTTGCTGTATGTATAGTCTGTGTTCACTGTTTGGTGTATGTTTGGGCTGCGTTCACTGTTTGCTGTATGTTTAGGCTGCTTTTACTGTTGTCTGTACTTCAGAAATAATTTGCAGTTACTTTGTGCTTGTGTCATCAGGCAGCCGAAAGTTGCAGTCAGTCAGCATGAGTAAGATGAACTTTGAGGCTCTGGCACGAGACCTTCTCTTGGTTCGTCAATACAGAATAGAAGTATATTCCAACAGGGCTGGATCCAAGTCTAATGATTGGTCGCTGTCTTTCAAGGTTAGACAATATTTAACCTCATATTTGTTCATCCAGTTCTAATTGTGATCACCACAATGTGTGAAGTGGAACATATTGTATTGTTTGCCAAGGTGCTCAGATACTGTATGGAGTTTATTAGCTGCGGCTGCACATATACCTTTGGGTGTTTGCTGACAGCTGCAAGTGGGTGCTCATGGACACTTGTATGAACAAATAATCTGTGGCAGTCTTCATGTACCGGAACTTTCTATTCTAGTCCGAGATGTGCCTCTCACATCAGCTGTAGTTTGTCAGTGCCAGCAGTTTGCGGTGATCTGTACAACTGACCGATGATTTGTCATTCTGGATCAAACAGCATGCATTCTGGCAATTGATGGTGGTTAGTCAGTTTATATCAAACGGCTCATCAATCCTTCTTCATATTTGAAACATAATATTCTACAAGGGGGCATCAAATGAAAACCTTAAAAGTGTGATAGAAATTACAATAACTATGCCATTGTCTTGTAACCTGTTAATATTGTTGTTAAGGATGTCAAAAGTGTTAACACATAACGTCTTGGTGCAGACGAACACATGACATCATAAGGACAGCTTAAAGATGACCACCCCACTTTTGACATGCACCAAATAAGAGCAGCATTCTGTTATCTTTTGTTTGATCATTGAAGGTTTGAAACCTATAGAAATTCATTGGCGAATGAAGGTCCTGTATTGTGATGCATGCCTATCAGTCCAGCAAGTGTATGAATGGAGTAGACAGTTTCAAAACGGCGTGACTTGTGTGACAGACTGTTCACGACCTGGTCAGGCACACCGAGTAATAACCAGAGTCGATTGCAACCGCTGAAGGCCTTTTACAGGAATACCTCCAATTGACTGAGTAACATTGCCGCACATCTTGACATCAATCAAGGTTCAGCACACCACATTATCTATGATGTGCTACAATAGCGCAAAGTGTCTGCAAGGTGGGTGCCACTGCAGCTTACTCCAGAATTGAAATGACGATGCATCGATGCTTGTGAAGAACTACTTTTGCAGTGCTTTGAAGCAGAAGGTGATGGTTTCCTATCAAGAATTGTTACTGGAGATGAAACCTGGGTTCAGAGAGCAAGCAAGGAATGGCGCCTTGCCTCCAGCTGGGTTCAGAGAGCAAGCAAGGAATGGCGCCTTGCCTCCTGCTTGGTTCAGAGAGCAAGCAAGGAATGGCACCTTGCCTCCTGCTGGGTTCAGAGAGCAAGCAAGGAATGGCCCCTTGCCTCTTGCTGGGTTCAGAGAGCAAGCAAGGAATGGCCCCTTGCCTCCTGCTGGGTTCAGAGAGCAAGCAAGGAATGGCCCCTTGCCTCTTGCTGGGTTCAGAGAGCAAGCAAGAAATGGCGTCTTGCCTCCTGCTGGGTTCAGAGAGCCAGCAAGGAATGGCGCCTTGCCTCCTGACTGAAACCAAAGAAGTTTTGCATGCAGCCATCTTCAGGGAAGGTTATGCTGACACTCTTTTGGTATGAATGAGGCGTGTTCTTAGAGCACTACATGCCAAGAAGGAAAACTGTGACCAGTGATACGTATACAGATCTTCTCAGGAAATATCTTCGAACCTCGTAATCAAATCCAAAAGATGTGGACTTCTGAGTATAGGTGTCCTTGTGCAACATGACAATGGTCAACCCCATGCTGCCCGTGTGACGGTTGAAACCATCGAAAACCTCCGCTTTCAGTGTGTACCACATCCCCCGTACTCGCCAGACCTAGCCCCAAGTGATTCCCACCTGTTTGGACAACTCAGAGTCACTGGGAGGAAAGACTTTTCGGTCCGATGAAGAGGTACAGCAGGGGGTACATACGCAATCAAGAGAATCTGTTTCTACAGGAATCCAAGCACTTTATCGGTGCTGGAGGACTTGCTTTGAATGCAGTGGTGACTACATTGAAAAATGATGCATTTGTTATTTACTTTTTCAGAATATATTCACCAAAAAAAAAAAAAAAACATTTAAGGTTTTCATTTGAAGCCCCTCACGTAGGTACTTAACACTGAATGAGTATGTGAGTTTGTTCAATGTTGTCAATTACACCATTCTGAATGAGTATGTAAGTTTGTTAAATGTTGTCAATTACACCATACTGAATGAGTATGTAAGTTTGTTAAATGTTGACAATTACACCGTACTGAATGAGTATGTAAGTTTGTTAAATGTTGACAATTACACCATACTGAATGAGTATGTGAGTTTGTTAAATGTTGACAATTACACCGTACTGAATGAGTATGTGAGTTTGTTAAATGTTGACAATTACACCGTACTGAATGAGTATGTAAGTTTGTTAAATGTTGACAATTACACCGTACTGAATGAGTATGTGAGTTTGTTAAATGTTGACAATTACACCGTACTGAATGAGTATGTGAGTTTGTTAAATGTTGACAATTACACCGTACTGAATGAGTATGTGAGTTTGTTAAATGTTGACAATTACACCGTACTGAATGAGTATGTGAGTTTGTTAAATGTTGTCAATTACACCATTCTGAATGAGTATGTAAGTTTGTTAAATGTTGACAATTACACCGTACTGAATGAGTATGTGAGTTTGTTAAATGTTGACAATTACACCATACTGAATGAGTATATGAGTTTGTTAAATGTTGACAATTACACCGTACTGAATGAGTATGTGAGTTTGTTAAATGTTGTCAATTACACCATACTGAATGATAATGTAAGTTTGTTAAATGTTGTCAATTACACCGTACTGAATGAGTATGTAAGTTTGTTAAATGTTGACAATTACACCATACTGAATGAGTATGTGAGTTTGTTAAATGTTGACAATTACACCATACTGAATGAGTATGTGAGTTTGTTCAATGTTGTCAATTACACCATTCTGAATGAGTATGTAAATTTGTTAAATGTTGACAATTACACAGTACTGAATGAGTATGTGAGTTTGTTAAATGTTGACATTTACACCGTACTGAATGAGTATGTGAGTTTGTTAAATGTTGACAATTACACCGTACTGAATGAGTATGTGAGTTTGTTAAATGTTGACAATTACACCGTACTGAATGAGTATGTGAGTTTGTTAAATGTTGACAATTACACCATTCTGAATGAGTATGTAAGTTTGTTAAATGTTGACAATTACACCGTACTGAATGAGTATGTGAGTTTGTTAAATGTTGACAATTACACCGTACTGAATGAGTATGTGAGTTTGTTAAATGTTGACAATTACACCATACTGAATGAGTATGTAAGTTTGTTAAATGTTGACAATTACACCGTACTGAATGAGTATGTAAGTTTGTTAAATGTTGACAATTACACCGTACTGAATGAGTATGTAAGTTTGTTAAATGTTGACAATTACACCGTACTGAATGAGTATGTGAGTTTGTTCAATGTTGTCAATTACACCATTCTGAATGAGTATGTAAGTTTGTTAAATGTTGTCAATTACACCATACTGAATGAGTATGTAAGTTTGTTAAATGTTGACAATTGCACCGTACTGAATGAGTATGTAAGTTTGTTAAATGTTGACAATTACACCATACTGAATGAGTATGTGAGTTTGTTAAATGTTGACAATTACACCGTACTGAATGAGTATGTGAGTTTGTTCAATGTTGTCAATTACACCATTCTGAATGAGTATAAGTTTTTTAAATGTTGACAATTACACCGTACTGAATGAGTATGTGAGTCTGTTAAATGTTGATAATTACACCGTACTGAATGAATATGTGAGTTTGTTAAATGTTGACCATTACACCGTACTGAATGAGTATGCGAGTTTGATAATTGTTTAATGGGTCAAATTTTTTGTTTGCATATCCTTTACAGGACATTGCTGTCAACATCAGCATCTTTCAGCTGATTTGTTGATTTCTTGGCAAGATTATGCTCAGTAGTTTGCCATTGCTTTCTGAGCGGCTGGCTCACATACCCCGTAAGTTACTTATGCGATTCGAACCACTGCTGATTCTCACCGTCGCCACGTTACTTACGAGAGTATATGAGATTACGGAGAAAATTCGCTAACCTCTAGGCCAGGAAGCCGGCGTTTAATGGATAGTTGTTATAATATATCCACAACTTGGATGGTTAGTATATACATGCGATGTTCCACAACTTTGTCTACGACAGGCCTCTCCTGGTAACCTGGCCCAGTTTGAAGACATCTTGTTCAGTAACACAGAAATATCATCATCTGCAGGGGCCATTGGTATCAAGGTGGCTAATGATGATGGACAGCTGGCAAGTATTGTCAGTGTTGTCTGAGAATTAAGTCTAACTATGTGTTGTCAATGTTTTCTGACAGATGGTTCTTGTTATGTCTTATAGATGAAGTATAGTCTGTTGCAGTTTTCTGAGAGATGGATATGTTTATGTGTTATATTAGTTTTCTGAGAGATGGTCGATATAGATGAGAGGTGGTTGTTGTTATAGATGAGAGGTGGTTGTTGTTATAGATGAAGTATAGTCTGTTGCAGTTTTCTTAGAGATGGATATATTTATTTGTTATACTACTTTTCTGTAAGATGGTTGTTGTTATAGATGAGAGATTGTTGTTGTTATAGATGAAATATAGTCTATTGCAGTTTTCTTAGAGATGGATATGTTTATGTGTTATATTAGTTTCCTGAGAGATGGTTGTTGTTAGACTTCCTGGTCGCCAACATGGCGGTTAGGCATTGAACCGTTAAGGCCTGTGGCATGTTTATGTTTGTAGCTACGGTTTGCAATCGCATTTTCCTCATGTTGGACTGGTAGTACATGGTTCCGTCACCCTGCTACTGAGTGAGTGTGTGGGCGACGCTGTGAAATTCGCGTGGAATGCTTTTACATCTGTCCTGTACAGTGACCTACATGTTTGGAACAATGGCTACCGGCTGTTGCTGAATTGACTGATTTGCCTTTTCGGTTCACTACTGCATTTTTCAGGAGACTCCTGGGAGTTGGCACTGAAGCTGCAGAGTTCGTGCTTTGTGCGTCGCTTTCCGCGGGTCGCCCTGCAGTAAACGACCGAGCCATGTGAGAAAATCCGGGTCAGCGTCTTTCTGGTGACTGCAGAGTCCATCGACGATGAACTGTGGAATTCGTGGATTAATCTTGTGTTGGCATTCTGGCGGCGGCATTATTCACAGTGTACCTGTGTGGCTGTTGGATTGCAGCGACTCCTGTCTATTCCACTTTTCTCATTGGACAGAGGGGAGCATTTTGTGTGATATTCACTGGCACAGGAATGGAGTATAATGGGGATGACCTGTTGCCGTGAAGTTGGAACCCCGACTAACTGACTAACTGATGGTTGTTGTTATAGATGAGAGATGGCTGTTGTTATAGATGAGAGATGGTTGTTATTGATGAAAGATGGTGGTTGTTATAGATGAAAGATGGTGGTTGTTATTGATGAAGTATAGTCTGTTGCAGTTTTCTTAGAGCTGGCTTGGTGTTATAATAGTTTTCTGAGAGAATGTTGTTATAGATGAGGTTGTGTGCTACAGTGAGGGTGTATGCTACAGTGATATTGTGTGCTGCAGTGAGGGTGTATGCTACAGTGAGGGTGTGTGCTACATGAGAAGTGTGCTACAGTGAGGGTGTGTGCTACATGAGAAGTGTGCTGCAGTTGAGGGTGTGTGCTACAGTGAGGGTGTGTGCTACATGAGAAGTGTGCTACAGTGAGGGTGTGTGCTACAGTGAGGGTGTGTGCTACAGTGAGGGTGTGTGCTGCAGTGAGGGTGTGTGCTACAGTGAGGGTGTGTGCTACAGTGAGGGTGTGTGCTACATGAGAAGTGTGCTACAGTGAGGGTGTGTGCTACATGAGAAGTGTGCTACAGTGAGGGTGTGTGCTACAGTGAGGGTGTGTGCTACATCAGAAGTGTGCTACATGAGAAGTGTGCTACAGTGAGGGTGTGTGCTACAGTGAGGGTGTGTGCTACAGTGAGGGTGTGTGCTACATGAGAAGTGTGCTACAGTGAGGGTGTGTGCTACAGTGAGGGTGTGTGCTACAGTGAGGGTGTGTGCTACATGAGAAGTGTGCTACATGAGAAGTGTGCTACATGAGAAGTGTGCTACAGTGAGGGTGTGTGCTGCAGTGAGGGTGTGTGCTACATGAGAAGTGTGCTACAGTGAGGGTGTGTGCTACATGAGAAGTGTGCTACAGTGAGGGTGTGTGCTACAGTGAGGGTGTGTGCTACAGTGAGAAGTGTGCTACATGAGAAGTGTGCTACATGAGAAGTGTGCTACATGAGAAGTGTGCTACATGAGAAGTGTACTACAGTGAGGGTGTGTGCTACAGTGAGGGTGTGTGCTACATGAGAAGTGTGCTACATGAGAAGTGTGCTACAGTGAGGGTGTGTGCTACATGAGAAGTGTGCTACAGTGAGGGTGTGTGCTACAGTGAGGGTGTGTGCTACATGAGAAGTGTGCTACATGAGAAGTGTGCTACAGTGAGGGTGTGTGCTACAGTGAGGGTGTGTGCTACAGTGAAGGTGTGTGCTACAGTGAGGGTGTGTGCTACATGAGAAGTGTGCTACATGAGAAGTGTACTACAGTGAGGGTGTGTGCTACAGTGAGGGTGTGTGCTACAGTGAAGGTGTGTGCTACATGAGAAGTGTGCTACATGAGAAGTGTGCTACAGTGAGGGTGTGTGCTACATGAGAAGTGTGCTACAGTGAGGGTGTGTGCTATATGAGAAGTGTGCTACAGTGAGGGTGTGTGCTACATGAGTGTGCTACAGTGAGAGTGTGCTACAGTGAGAAGTGTGCTATATGAGAAGTGTGCTACATGAGAAGTGTGCTACAGTGAGGGTGTGTGCTACAGTGAGGGTGTGTGCTACACTGAGGGTGTGTGCTACACTGAGGGTGTGTGCTACATGAGAAGTGTGCTACACTGAGGGTGTGTGCTACATGAGAAGTGTGCTACAGTGAGAAGTGTGCTACAGTGAGCGTGTGTGCTACAGTGAGGGTGTGTGCTACAGTGAGGGTGTGTGCTACATGAGAAGTGTGCTACAGTGAGGGTGTGTGCTACAGTGAGGGTGTGTGCTACATGAGAAGTGTGCTACATGAGAAGTGTGCTGCAGTGAGGGTGTGTGCTGCAGTGAGGGTGTGTGCTACATGAGAAGTGTGCTACATGAGAAGTGTGCTACAGTGAGGGTGTGTGCTACAGTGAGAAGTGCTACATGAGAAGTGTGCTACAGTGAGGGTGTGTGCTACAGTGAGGGTGTGTGCTACAGTGAGAAGTGTGCTACATGAGAAGTGTGCTTCAGTGAGGGTGTGTGCTACAGTGAGGGTGTGTGCTATATGAGAAGTGTGCTACAGTGAGGGTGTGTGTTATATGAGAAGTGTGCTGCAGTGAGGGTGTGTGCTATATGAGAAGTGTGCTACAGTGAGGGTGTGTGCTACAGTGAGGGTGTGTGCTACAGTGAGAAGTGTGCTACAGTGAGGGTGCGTGCTACAGTGAGGGTGTGTGCTACAGTGAGGGTGTGTGCTACAGTGAGGGTGTGTGCTACATGAGAAGTGTGCTACATGAGAAGTGTGCTACATGAGAAGTGTGCTACATGAGAAGTGTGCTACAGTGAGGGTGTGTGCTACAGTGAGTGTGTGTGCTACATGAGAAGTGTGCTACATGAGAAGTGTGCTACAGTGAGGGTGTGTGCTACAGTGAGGGTGTGTGCTACATGAGAAGTGTGCTACAGTGAGGGTGTGTGCTACAGTGAGAAGTATGCTACAGTGAGGGTGTGTGCTACATGAGAAGTGTGCTACAGTGAGGGTGTGTGCTACATGAGAAGTGTGCTACAGTGATATTGTGTGCTACATGAGAAGTGTGCTACAGTGATATTGTGTGCTGCAGTGAGGGTGTGTGCTGCAGTGAGGGTGTGTGCTGCAGTGAGGGTGTGTGCTACAGTGAGAAGTGTGCTACAGTGAGGGTGTGTGCTACATGAGAAGTGTGCTACATGAGAAGTGTGCTACATGAGAAGTGTGCTACATGAGAAGTGTGCTACATGAGAAGTGTGCTACAGTGAGGGTGTGTGCTACAGTGAGGGTGTGTGCTACAGTGAGGGTGTGTGCTACAGTGAGAAGTGTGCTACAGTGAGAAGTGTGCTACAGTGAGGTGTGTGCTACAATGAGAAGTGTGCTACAGTGAGGGTGTGTGCTACAATGAGAAGTGTGCTACAGTGAGGGTGTGTGCTACAATGTGAAATGTGCTACTGTGAGGGTGTGTGCTACAATGAGAAGTATGCTACAGTGAGGGTGTGTGCTACAATGTGAAATGTGCTACTGTGAGGGTGTGTGCTACAATGAGAAGTATGCTACAGTGAGGGTGTGTGCTAATTGTTGTCAAATGCTTATGATGGTAAAAATCTGTATTGATTGTGCAGGTTGTTGGGATTGGCTATGTGGAACCTATCTTACACACCTTCACAGTCAGTGAATTTGCTGACAATGAGCAGTTTTCTAATCTAGAGGTATGTACTAGCTACTTGTTGACCTCTTTGTCTAGGGGTAGTGTGTACTTGCTAATATTGACCTGTCTGTCTAAAGCTAATAATACATGCTAATGTTGGCCTGTCTGTCTAATGCTAGTAATTGTCTAAGGCTAGTTGTGTACATGCTAATGTTGACCTGTCTGTCTTAGGCTAGTGTGTACATGTTAATGTTGACCTGTCTGTCTAAGGCTAGTGTGTACATGCTAATGTTGACCTGTCTAAGGCTAGTGTTGACCTGTCTATCTAAGGCTAGTGTGTACATGCAAATGTTGACCTGTCTGTCTAATGCTAATAATACATGCTAATGTTGGCCTGTCTGTCTAATGCTAATAATACATGCAAATGTTGGCCTGTCTGTTTAGTGTAGTGCTAATAATACATGCTAATGTTGACCTGTCTCTCTAATGCTAATGATACATGCTAATGTTGACCTGTCTGTCTAATGCTAATAATACATGTTAATGTTGACCTGTCTGTTTAGTGTAGTGCTAATAATACATGCTAATGTTGACCTGTCTGTCTAATGCTAATAATACATGTTAATGTTGACCTGTCTGTTTAGTGTAGTGCTAATAATACATGCTAATGTTGACCTGTCTGTCTAATGCTAATAATACATGCTAATGTTGACCTGTCTGTCTAATGCTAATAATACATGTTAATGTTGACCTGTCTGTTTAGTGTAGTGCTAATAATACATGTTAATGTTGACCTGTCTGTGTAATGCTAATAATACATGTTAATGTTGACCTGTCTGTTTAGTGTAGTGCTAATAATACATGCTAATGTTGACCTGTCTGTCTAATGCTAATAATACATGCTAATGTTGACCTGTCTGTCTAATGCTAATAATACATGTTAATGTTGACCTGTCTGTCTAATGCTAATAATACATGCTAATGTTGGCCTGTCTGTTTAGTGTAGTGCTAATAATACATGGTAATGTTGGCCTGTCTGTTTAGTGTAGTGCTAATAATACATGCTAATGTTGACCTGTCTGTTTAGTGTAGTGCTAATAATACATGCTAATGTTGACCTGTCTGTCTAATGCTAATAATACATGCTAATGTTGACCTGTCTGTCTAATGCTAATAATACATGTTAATGTTGACCTGTCTGTCTAATGCTAATAATACATGCTAATGTTGACCTGTCTGTTTAGTGTAGTGCTAATAATACATGCAAATGTTGGCCTGTCTGTTTAGTGTAGTGCTAATAATATATGCTAATGTTGACCTGTCTGTCTAATGCTAATAATACATGCTAATGTTGACCTGTCTGTCTAATGCTAATAATACATGCTAATGTTGACCTGTCTGTCTAATGCTAATAATACATGCTAATGTTGACCTGTCTGTCTAAGGCTAATAATACATGCTAATGTTGGCCTGTCTGTCTAATGCTAGTGTGTACATGTTAATGTTGACCTGTCTGTCTAAGACTAGTGTGTACATGCTAATGTTGACCTGTCTGTCTTAGGCTGGTGCCTATATGCTAATGTTGGCCTGTCTGTCTAAGACTAGTGTGTACATGTTAATGTTGACCTGTCTGTCTAAGACTTGTGTGTACATACCAATGTTGGCCTGTCTGTCTAAGACTAGTGTGTACATGTTAATGTTGACCTGTCTGTCTAAGACTAGTTTGTACATGTTAATGTTGACCTGTCTGTCTAAGACTAGTGTGTACATGCTCATGTTGGCCTGTCTGTCTAAGACTAGTGTGTACATGCTAATGTTGACCTGTCTGTCTAAGGCTAGTGTGTACATGCTAATATTGACCTGTCTGTCTAAGGCTAATGTTGACCTGTCTGTCTAAGGCTAGTGGTCATGCTAATTGCTAGTGTGTACATGTTAATGTTGACCTGTCTGTCTAAGACTAGTGTGTACATGCTAATGTTGACCTGTCTGTCTTAGGCTAGTGTGTACATGCTAATGTTGACCTGTCTGTCTAAGTCTAGTGTGTACATGCTAATGTTGACCTGTCTGTCTAAAGCTAACGTTGACCTGTCTGACTAAGGCTAATGTTGACCTGTCTGTCTAATGCTAATGTTGACATGTCTGTCGAAGGCTAGTGTGTACATGCTAATGTTGACCTGTCTGTCTAAGACTAGTGTGTACATGCTAATGTTGGCCTGTCTGTCTAAGGCTGGTGCCTATATGCTAATGTTGGCCTGTCTGTCTAAGACTAGTGTGTACATGTTAATGTTGACCTGTCTGTCTAAGACTTGTGTGTACATACCAGTGTTGGCCTGTCTGTCTAAGACTAGTGTGTACATGTTAATGTTGACCTGTCTGTCTAAGACTAGTTTGTACATGTTAATGTTGACCTGTCTGTCTAAGTCTAGTGTGTACATGCTAATGTTGACCTGTCTGTCTAAAGCTAACGTTGACCTGTCTGACTAAGGCTAATGTTGACCTGTCTGTCTAATGCTAATGTTGACATGTCTGTCGAAGGCTAGTGTGTACATGCTAATGTTGACCTGTCTGTCTAAGACTAGTGTGTACATGCTAATGTTGGCCTGTCTGTCTAAGGCTGGTGCCTATATGCTAATGTTGGCCTGTCTGTCTAAGACTAGTGTGTACATGTTAATGTTGACCTGTCTGTCTAAGACTTGTGTGTACATACCAATGTTGGCCTGTCTGTCTAAGACTAGTGTGTACATGTTAATGTTGACCTGTCTGTCTAAGACTAGTTTGTACATGTTAATGTTGACCTGTCTGTCTAAGACTAGTGTGTACATGCTCATGTTGGCCTGTCTGTCTAAGACTAGTATGTACATGATAATGTTGACCTGTCTGTCTAAGACTAGTGTGTACATGTTAATGTTGACCTGTCTGTCTAAGACTAGTGTGTACATGTTAATGTTGACCTGTCTGTCTAAGACTAGTGTGTACATGTTAATGTTGGCCTGTTTGTCTAAGGCTAGTGTGTACATACCAATGTTGCCTGTCTGTCTAAGGCTGGTGTCTATATGCTAATGTTGGCCTGTCTGTCTAAGCTAGTGTTGACCTGTCTGTCTAAGGCTGGTGTAATGCTAATGTTGCCTGTCTGTCTAAGCTAGTGTTACATGTAATGTTGACCTGTCTGTCTAAGCTAGTGTTGACTGTCTGTCTAAGGCTGGTGTAATGCTAATTTGCCTGTCTGTCTAAGGCTAATGTTGCCTGTCTGTCTAAGCTGTGTGTACATTAATGTTGCCTGTCTGTCTAAGACTAGTGTGTACATGTAATGTTGCCTGTCTGTCTAGGCTAGTTGTCATTAATGTTGCCTGTCTGTCTAAGCTGTGTTAATGCTAATGTTGCCTGTCTGTCTAAACTAGTGTGTACAGGTAATTTTTTGGCCTGTCTGTCAAGGCTGGTGTCTATTATTTCTTTAATGATGGCCTGTCTGTCTAAGGCTGGTGCTAATGTAATGTTGGCCTGTCTGTCTAAGACTAGTGTGTACATGTAATTTTCTATTTTGTTTGGCTGGCTTAATTTTTGTCTAAGGCTGGTGTGTACATGTTAATGTTGGCCTGTCTGTCTAAGGCTGGTGTCTATATGCTAATGTTGGCCTGTCTGTCTAAGACTAGTGTGTACATGTTAATGTTGGCCTGTCTGTCTAAGACTAGTGTGTACATGTTAATGTTGGCCTGTCTGTCTAAGGCTGGTGTCTATATGCTAATGTTGGCCTGTCTGTCTAAAACTAGTGTGTACATGCTCATGTTGGCCTGTCTGTCTAAAACTAGTGTGTACATGCTAATGTTGGCCTGTCTGTCTAAGACTAGTGTGTACATGATAATGTTGGCCTGTCTGTCTAAGACTAGTGTGTACTTGCTAATGTTGGCCTGTCTGTCTAAGGCTAGTGTGTACATGCTAATGTTGACCTGTGTGTCTAATGCTAGTAATACATGCTGATGTTGATCTGCCTGTCTAAGGCTAGTGTGTACATGCTAATGTTGGCCTGTCTGTCTAATGGCTAGTGTGCACATGCTAATGTTGGCCTGTCTGGCTAAGGCTAGTGTGTACATGCTAATGTTGACCTGTCTGCTAATGCTAGTAATACATGCTGATGTTGATCTGTCTGTCTAAGGCTAGTGTGTACATGCTAATGTTGACCTGTCTGTCTAAGGGTAGTATGTACATGTTAATGTTGATCTGTCTGTCTAAGGTTAGTGTTTACATACTTATACTTAACCATCCTGTTGCACAGCTGACACTATCTTAATGAATACAACATTGATATACCACAATCTCTATATATATATTGTTGATACCACAATTTCTGTGAATAAACATTGCTAATACCACAATCTCTATGAATACAACATATCTGATACAATCTCTATGAATAAAACAGTGCTGATAACAATATCTATGAATACAACATCCCCTCTGCCGTGCGTCCACCTTGACGAGGTAGAGGGGCTTGTGCGTCCCAATGACCCCAAGAGCTATGCCGACGGTAGCACAGCTACTGGTAGGGTCACCCATGTCGGACAGGTCAAGGGAGAGGGACCAGACGAAGAGACGTACAAACCTGCTGCCTTGTAGGATAGACTGGGGACAGTCAAAGGCTAGGGAAAGCATCCCGAACAAATGCTTGTCGAAATCGGATGTACTGAGCCACAGGCTTGACAAAGAAGTGCAACGTAACTTTATCATTTCATGATGCCACAGATGAAAATTAATCGTTATGGTGCTAATCCCGTGAAGTCCCATCAGGCGGTGATAGTGCCGGGCCCCCTGCCTCGAGGGGGTCCACCCATGACTACTGGTGGTCACCTTCCCCTGTGCTGTGGAGTCAAGGCACAGAGGAGTAGGTTAAGAGCTATTGACCAAACACCCCGGACACTCAACATACTACAATGGAATGCCGAAGGAGTTTATAACAAGAAAGCCTCCCTAACACAGCGTCTTCATAAAGATAGAATAGATGTGGCATGCATTCAAGAGACACACCTCAACGCCAATCGCACATTTTCAGTCGAGGGATATCAGGCCACACGTTTCGACCGCGAAGGACACAAAGGAGGAGTTGTAATACTTACACGAAATACAATACCTTGCAGCGAAGTATCTGTGATCTCTGACAACCAAACGGAAATTATAGGTGTTGATATAATGATAAAGGACGTGAAAATAAGAATTTACAATCTGTATAGCCCGGCAGATAAGGATCTTACACTCTCAAACATGAAAATAACTGACACAAATTGCATTGTTGTCGGAGACTTTAATAGCCGTTCAGAAAGATGGGGATACCCAGATACTGACAAAAGAGGAGATGAAGTGGAGGACTGGGAAATAGACTCAAATCTCCATCTACTCAACAAAGCGGATGACACACCGAGCTTCTACTCCAGAAGATGGATTACCACTTCTACTCCAGACTTAGCTTTCTGCACAGGAGACATCCTCCACAAAATCGATCGCCATGTGCTTGACCAATTAGCAGGTAGTGACCACAGACCAATCAAGCTTGTAATAAATATGGAGTATGTTCCACAGGAGCAAAAGCCTTTGCCCCGCTGGAATTACAAACGAGCAGATTGGGACAGATTTGCCATACTAACAGACAAATATTGTGAAAACATAAATACACGATATGGCAACATGAAGCAAATGGTGGAAAGTCTAAACAGAGCAATAATACAGGCGGCCACTGAGTCTATTCCAAGAGGAGCGAGGAAAAATTACAAACCATACTGGACTGAGGAACTACAAATCTTGGAGGACAAAGTTGAAGATGCTAGGAAGACCGCAGAGAGAGAACAAACAACTGAAGCGAACATCTCTCTCAAAGCCATCTCAGCAAAATATAAAAGAACAGTAAATCAAACAACAAGAGATTGTTGGAGGGAAAAATCAGAAAACCTGAATTTTGACAGGGATGGAAACAAACTATGGAAACTAGTGAAAGCCATGAACAATGAAGGACCTAGAAACAAACAAATAACAATTAAACAAGGAAATGCCTTGCTTACAGGAAAAAAGGCTGCAAATGCACTAATGGAACACTATGCCAGTGCAAACCACATTGATATTACAGCCGAACAGAAGAAAGCAATCAAAGATAAACAGATACATCATAGATATACAGAGACAGCAGCAGAATATATGATGGCAAATCTAACAATGGAAGAAATGGAACAGGCAATGAATACCCTAAAAAAGAAGACATCTCCAGGAAAGGATGGAATCACAAATGAAATGCTAATAGGACTAGGCACTAAGGCAAAAAAGAAACTACTAGCAGTCCTAAATTACAGCTGGAAGAGGGGAATAGTCCCACAGGCATGGAAGGAAGCTATACTAATACCAGTCCCAAAGAAAGGAAAAGACCTGGAAGAACCAAATGGCTATCGACCTATCAGTCTTCTTAGCTGTGTAGGAAAATTAATGGAACGCATTATCAATGGCAGGCTAACATGGCATCTGGAAGAAAACCAACTCTTAACACCTCACCAAGCAGGATTCAGAAAGTACAGATCCACTGAAGATCAAATAACCTACATAGCTCAGGAAATAGAGGATGCCTTCCAAGAGAAAAAGCACACACTAGCGGTCTGGATAGATTTAGAAAAAGCATTTGATAAAGTATGGAAGGAAGGACTGAAAGTAAAACTGCAAAAAATGCATGCTTGTGGGAAAATGTACAAATGGATCAGCCACTACCTTGAGAACAGAACTGCCAGGACAAAAGTACAAGGACAAACCAGCAAAATGATGCTGTTGGAGCAAGGTGTCCCCCAAGGAGGAGTTCTTTCACCAACATTATTCCTAGCATATATAAACGACATCACAGGAAAATTTTCCAGCCAGTAGTACACACATCATCCTTTGCAGATGACCTAGCCATATGGACATCTGAAGAATATATTAGTACAGCTAACAGCAGAATACAGCAAGCCCTATTAGCGCTAGAGGACTGGTCAAAATCATGGCTAGTGAAGATAAGTGAGGAGAAAACAACATGCACAGTGTTCTCCCTCTCAACTAAAACTCAGCAACCTAAGCTGGTATTGAATGGAAGAATATTGCGCCATGAAGAAAATCCAAACTATCTAGGAGTCACCTTTGATCGTCGCCTGACATGGAAGACACAGGTTGAGAAAAATCGAACAAGAGCAAGGCAAAGAATGGCAATCATGAAAAAGCTTGCTGGTACAACGTGGGGAGCAGATGAGAAAGTTCTCAAGAAGTTATATACTGGACGGGTGAGGCCAGTACTGGAATATGGCATTGCAGCTTGGGCAACAGCAGCTAAGTCAAACTTTAACAAAATAAGTAGAGTCCAAAATCAAGGAATGCGAATCATAACTGGAAGCCTGAAGACAACGCCTATTAATGAATTAGAAAAGATCACTTGTTTACAACCAATGCAGGATAGAAGAGATAGCAGAGCCCAGCAACAAGCTGAAAAATTTAGAAGATTGACAGACCACCCTATGTATAAAAGGTTTAGTGGTTTTGGAAAGGGAAGACTGAAGCGTAGCAACTTTGTAGAAACTGCAAAACGAAAGATTAGGGCAGATCCCATACTTAACATATCAACAGTCAACCCCATTTACAATGCAGACAAGTTCCCAGCTTGGAGACAGCAGCAACTGCCTGAGATGATAGAAAACATTCCTGGTATTGAGAAAAAGAACACTCAGCATGAAACCGAAAGAAGAGAAATAACCCTAAACTACATAAAAGAACATTACCCAAGCAGCAATTGGACCCATGCATATACAGATGGATCAGCCAAAAATTCAGTAGAGAATGGAGGAGGAGGAATTCTCCTAAATTTAAAAAATGGAGTGAAAAAAACACATTCAGTGGCAACTGGAAAGTTTTCAAGTAACTTCAAAGCGGAGGTAGAGGCTCTGAAAATTGCAGCAGAAATGCTCTTAATGGAGGAAAATAAAGAGACGCAAATAGCTATCTTTACAGATGCAAAGTCAGCTGTCTCAATACTGAAGAGCAATAACAGCACAGAAATAGCTGACCTAAGAGCAGCACTCCATGGTCTATGCCAGAAATCCAAAAAAGTTGTAATACAGTGGATCCCATCACATTGCAGTATACCTGGAAATGAAGAGGCTGACAGACTGGCAAAAGAGGGCGGACGACTACCACAGCCTGACATAGACATAACCTATAATGAGGCAAAGAGGTTGATAAAAAGCACTTATAGAACCAAATGGGAATCAGAGCATCCAGGCCACCAGAAGGATGATGCATATTACAAACTCGACCGAAGAGAACAAGTAGCAATCTTCAGACTCCGCACAGGACACAACAGGTTGAAATACCACTTGTTCAACAAACTAAAGATAGGAGATACAGATGAATGTAATTGTGGAACTGGTAAAATGACAGCTAAACATTTGCTGCAAGAGTGCCCAATATATGCAGAACAGAGAAAGATATGTTGGCGCACACCTGCTTCATTCGAGGACAAGCTCTATGGAGATATCAACAAGCTCAAGTCGACTGCAGCTTACTTTAACTGTATTCAGGTTGACATTTAAATGTACATGAAGAAGTATTTAGACTGTCACACTTCATACCACAGGCATGTCGGTTACACAAGCCTCCCAGAGGCATGAAATGGAATATTGCTTGGATAGCAAATCCATTACGTGGAAAGTCCGAATCGAAAGCTCACTGTGTGGGCTTCAAAAAAGGTGGAAAGTGTCCTAGTGGCACAAAATGGAATATTGCTTGGATAGCAAATCCATTACGTGGAAAGTCCGAATCGAAAGCTCACTGTGTGGATGTCATCTGCAAACTGCATTCTTCTGGCTTCTGGAAGAACAGCCTATGGTGAACGGAAGGCCCAATATACGGAAGTGAGGCTAAGCAGCCATGTGCAGGACGTGACGATTCCTTGGGTGAGCCCAGTACCAGAGCGGCGTGTGATGGCTCTGCAATTATGGAAGCCTCCTTGGATGGCGGGGAATGCCCATGATCTGCCCCTGCCTTCCCTTGAGGGCCGACCAGGATGCCTTTGGCTGTTCTATATGGGCCAGCTGGGATGGGAGATAACACCACAACAGTGAGAGTCTAACGTCCTAAGAAACCCCCGGGAAGGTTAACCCGGTCAACAAATGCCCGCAGAAGTCGGATGTGTCGGCCTAACGGCGCAAGAACGCAGCTCTGCTGTAAACAGGCACAACGCAATCACGTCCGAAAAAAAACTCTGGATGAACGAAGAAGAAGAAGAAGAATACAACATTGCTGATACCACAATCTCTATGAATACAACATTGTTGATTTAACAATCTCTATGAATACAACATTGCTGATACCACAATCTCTATGAATACAACATTGCTATACAACAATCTCTATGAATACAACATTGCTGATACCACAATCTCTATGAATACAACATTGCTGATACCACAATCTCTATGAATACAACATTGCTGATACCACAATCTCTATGAATACAACATTGCTATACCACAATCTCTATGAATATATTCCCGATTTAACAATCTATATGAATACCACATTGCTGATACCACAATCTCTATTAATATATTCCCGATTTAACAATCTATATGAATACCACATTGCTGATACCACAATCTCTATGAATACAACATTGCTATACCACAATCTCTATGAATACAACATTGCTATACCACAATCTCTATGAATATATTCCCGATTTAACAATCTATATGAATACCACATTGCTGATACCACAATCTCTATGAATACAACATTGCTATACCACAATCTCTATGAATACCACATTACTATACCACAATCTCTATGAATATATTCCCGATTTAACAATCTATATGAATACCACATTGCTGATACCACATTATGAAATCTATAATTGGTACTGCAATTCCCATCATTAATAACCTTCCATGTTTACTGATTTAAAAAAAAAAAAAAGATTGCGCCTTATTTGCTTCATAATCACCCAAACTTTGATAGAATCTTCAGTGCAATTAGAGATTTTGATTTTCTTGATTGTTGCTAAGGATGTGTGTTGATTTCCATCTTTGTTTGAGGTGACTGTTGATTGTCTTGGTTCAGTTGATTGTTGCTAAGGATGTGTGTTGATTTCCATCTTTGTTTGAGGTGACTGTTGATTGTCTTGGTTGAGTTGATTGTTGCTAAGGATGTGTGTTGATTTCCATCTCTGTTTGAGGTGACTGTTGATCAGCTTGTGTTTTTGTTTCTCTTTTGTGAAGGCTCTGCTGGTTCAGCTTGGTCCTAGAGAGTGCTTGTTGCCATCTGGGGACTCCAGCCGACTGAGTCAAGTGCTTCATCGTAGTGGTCTGCTGGTAACAGAGAGAAAACGCTGTATGTTGTTATAACTTGCTTTCCTTCATCTATAAACGTGCTTTCCTTCAACTTTAATAAACTTGCTTGCCTTCATCTATAAACTTGCTTACCTCTTACCTTTATCTATAAGCTACTTACTTCTTACCTTCATCTATAAACTTGCTTTCCTTCAACTGTAGAATTGCTTTCCTTCATCTATAGAATTGCTTTCCTTCATCTATAGAATTGCTTTCCTTCATCTATAGAATTGCTTTCCTTCAACTATAGAATTGCTTTCCTTCATCTATAGAATTGCTTTCTTGGGAAGGTTAACCCGGTCAACAAATGCCCGCAGAAGTCGGACGTGTCGGCCTAACGGCGCAAGAACGCAGCTCTGCTGTAAACAGGCACAACGCAGTCACAACCGAAAAAAAAAATCCTATGAACGCAGAAGAAGAAGAAGAAGAAGAATTGCTTTCCTTGATCTATAGAATTACTTTCCTTGTTCTATAAAATTGCTTTCCTTCAACTGTAAAATTGCTTTCCTTCATCTATACAATTGCTTTCCTTCATCTTCAACTGTAAAATTGCTTTCCTTCATCTATACAATTGCTTTCCTTCATCTATAAAATTGCTTTCCTTCAACTGTAAAATTGCTTTGCTTCATCTATAAAATTGCTTTCATTCATCTATACAATTGCTTTCCTTCATCTATAAAATTGCTTTCCTTCAACTGTAAAATTGCTTTCCTTCAACTGTAGAATTGCTTTCCTTCAACTGTAGAATTGCTTTCCTTCAACTATAGAATTGCTTTCCTTCAACTGTAGAATTGCTTTCCTTCAACTGTAGAATTTCTTTCCTTCATCTATAGAATTGCTTGAGTCCCTTCAACTGTA
Organism: Cepaea nemoralis; assembly: GCA_014155875.1. NCBI lineage: Eukaryota > Metazoa > Mollusca > Gastropoda > Stylommatophora > Helicidae > Cepaea > Cepaea nemoralis. Next base: position 222,483 of record JACEFZ010028399.1, on the reverse strand, counting down.
GAATTGCTTTCCTTCAACTATAGAATTGCTTTCCTTCAACTGTAGAATTGCTTTCCTTCATCTATATAATTGCTTTCCTTCATCTATAAATTGCTTTCCTTCAACTGTAAAATTGCTTTCCTCCTATGGTAAAATTGCTATCCTTCAACTGTAAACTGGCTTTCTGTCTGAAGTCATAGTTTCTGACACTGGTGTTTAGTTCTGGGTGCAGGTTCAGATCCCTTACACTCCAGATATACGAGAGAAAACTTGGGACAAATGTCCCTTGTATGCTGGTAGACAAAACAGTCCCTGAATACTAAAAAAAAAAAAAAAACAACAAAGAATTGGTTTGTTGAAAAGATATATGTTGTTGCACTTGGTACCCCCAGGAGTGAGAAAGAGGAATTTAGATATGCAGATTAAGCTGTTTGCACAAGAACTGCATAGTACAGTTGACCTCCCCTTCCTGGATAGATATAACTACGCCCCACTACCTGTGTTTGAAAGTATTAGGCTAGCACTTATGCTACACAAACATTTACATACAGTTAGAAATATGGAAGAACTATCAGTTTTAACAAACTGTGTTTATTTACTTTTCATAGTGTTCTTATGATGATGATGGTTTTGATACTAGTTGCATGTTTTAGATGCTGGTGGTATGTAATGAGAGAATGAGGTATGATCCACTGGCAAGTACAACATGTATAAAATGTATACTGAACTTTGTGTGATCCTGGCAAAGACCTTGTGTGATCCTGGCAAAGACCTTGTGTGATCCTGGCAAAGACCTTGTGTGATCCTGGCAAAGACCTTGTGTGATCCTGGCAAAGACCTTGTGTGATCCTGGCAAAGACCTTGTGTGATCCTGGCAAAGACTTTGTGAGATCCTGGCAAAGACTTTGTGTGATCCTGGCAAAGACCTTGTGTGATCCTGGCAAAGACCTTGTGTTCAGGCTTCATGATGAGACGCGTTGCACATTCAGCTTGAAGGATTCTCAATGGGTCCTTACACGAGGATCAACCGCTCCGTTATGTGAGTGGATAGCTGACTGTCCATGGCTCCTATGAGAGCTGTAATGAAACAAACGGATATGGGTAGTACCTATCTGTCTACACATCTCGTAACACACGCACACACGCACGCACACACACACACAGACAGAGAGAGAGAGATATAATTCAGAACATACATATATTCTCATAAACATATCTAATAAAGAACACATTTGTATTCACCTAAACATATATAATTCAGAACACATATGTATTCACATTACCCTAGATAAATGAGTGTTTCTCATCATAAGTTCACCTCATTTATTCTCTCTCTCTCTCTCTCTCTCTCTCTCTCTCTCTCTCTCTCTCTCTCTCTCTCTCTCTCTCTCTCTCTCTCTCTCTCTCGTACTCTCTTCCTCGCTCTCTCTCAAAAATCTCTCGTCTCTCTCTCTGTGTGTGTGTGTGTGTGTGTGAGAAGTCTCTCTCGTCTCTCCTCTCTCTTCGCTCTTCTCTGTGTGTGTGAGGTGTGAGAAGTGTCCTCTCTCCTCTCTCTCGGCCTCTCATCAATCTTCTCTCTGTGGTGTGTGTGTGAAGTGTCCTCTCTCTCCTCTCTATCACTCTCTCCCTCTCTGTGTGGTGAAGAAGTCTCTCCTCTCGACTCTCGCTCTCTCTCTCTCTCTCTCTCTCTCTCTCTCTCTCTCTAATCCTCTCTCCTCTTCTCTCTCTCCTCTCATCTCTCTCTCTCTCTCTCTCTCTCTCGCTCTCTCTCTCTCTGTGTGTATGTGTGTGAGAATTGAAGGGCTTTACTCACACATTCCTGTCGAAATTCGAAGACTTTCCATGCACCTTTCTTGATGAATGAGTCCTAAATCCTCTGTCTATCTCCATGCAGACATTATCATGCAGACAAGGTGAACTGGTGACATTTCTCCCTCCAAGTGGTTTCACACCAATCTTGGCAAATAATCAATGTTATTTTGGATGCTATCAATAGACTGCTCACCCTCAGGAATTTCTCCTGAGTTGTCAGTCTCCAATGTGTGAGATGTTTGTGTATCTTATAGATAATTGACTGAATGTGTGAGATGTTTGTGTATCTTATAGATAATTGACTGAATGTGTGAGATGTTTGTGTATCTTATAGATAATTGACTGAATGTGTGAGATGTTTGTGTATCTTATAGATAATTGACTGAATGTGTGAGATGTTTGTGTATCTTATAGATAATTGACTGAATGTGTGAGATGTTTGTGTATGTTGTAGATAATTGACTGAATGTGTGTGATATTTGTGTATCTTATAGATAATTGACTGAATGTGTGTGATATTTGTGTATGTTGTAGATAATTGACTGAATGTGTGTGATATTTGTGTATCTTATAGATAATTGACTGAATGTGTGTGATATTTGTGTATGTTGTAGATAATTGACTGAATGTGTGTGATATTTGTGTATGTTGTAGATAATTGACTGAATGTGTGTGATATTTGTGTATCTTATAGATAATTGACTGAATGTGTGTGATATTTGTGTATGTTGTAGATAATTGACTGAATGTGTGTGATATTTGTGTATCTTATAGATAATTGACTGAATGTGTGTGATATTTGTGTATGTTGTAGATAATTGACTGAATGTGTGTGATATTTGTGTATGTTGTAGATAATTGACTGAATGTATGTGATATTTGTGTATCTTATAGATAATTGACTGAATGTGTGTGATATTTGTGTATGTTGTAGATAATTGACTGAATGTGTGTGATATTTGTGTATCTTATAGATAATTGACTGAATGTGTGTGATGTTTGTGTAGGTTATAGATAATTGACTGAATGTGTGAGATGTTTGTGTATGTTATAGATAATTGACTGAATGTGTGAGATGTTTGTGTATGTTATAGATAATTGACTGAATGTGTGAGAGGTTCACATGAACCTGTTGGTGGCATGTATGTCATCAGAGTGATTTGGGTAAAGATGTTCACATCAGCCTGTTATTGGCGTGTATGTCATCAAGGATGTGTTTGTGATGTGTAGACCATGAATGACCTACTTGATCACATGCAGCACACATTCCCAACTTTGTTTGCAGCTGAGTTCACTAGCAAGGACATTGTTCAGGATCTCAACAGGCTGCTGAAGGCAAAGAAAGGGGAGAAGATCAACAGTGCCACCTTGGGTGAGTAGATCTAGCATTTGCGTCCACATATGTACAGGTCGTACACTGTATTATGTAGAATTATATGTGCAGCCACATATGTACAGGTATTTTACTGTATTATGTAGAATTATATGTGCAGCCACATATGTACAGGTATTATACTGTATTATGTAGAATTATATGTGCAGCCACATATGTACAGGTATTTTACTGTATTATGTAGAATTATCTGTGCAGCCACATATTTACAGATATTATACTGTATTATGTAGACATAGAGGAGCGGCTGGCCGAGTGGTTAGAACGCCGGTAAGGTTCGATCCCCGGTAAGGTGTGGGATTTTTTTCTGTCGGGGGCAAAAAGAAAATCCTAACCTGCACAGTTCGCGGCGACTGCACTAGCCAGGTGGCCTTTATTCCTCAGGCTCAAAGACCCCTCTGCCATACACCGCAAGGTACTATATTGGCAGTAAATGACAGTTTGACAGTTTATGTAGACATATATGTGCGTCCGCAATGTTCTACGGAGCACCTGCTACATGAGTGCAATGTTCTACAGAGCACTTTCTATTTGTTGAGAGCGGTGTTCTACAGAGCACCTTGCTATACCATGATGTCCATGTATGACAGGTTGTCTGTATTTGATGGACATTTAGACAGTGACAGTAAACATGATCGTTTCAGATGAGGTTGACAAGACTATAGCCATGAGTTGCCTGTCAGCTGTTATTCATTATCTGGAGGTATGAGTGCTAATTTTCTTGTTAGTTTTATAAGTAGTATAGTCTGATGTGATTTAAACATTATTTGTTAGTTTTATAGGTAGTATAGTCTGATGTGATTTAAACATTATTTGTTAGTTTTATAGGTAGTATAGTCTGATGTGATTTAAACATTATATGTTAGTTTTATAGGTAGTATAGTCTGATGTGATTTAAACATTATTTGTTAGTTTTATAGGTAGTATAGTCTTATGTGATTTAGACATTATATGTTAGTTTTATAGGTAGTATAGTCTGATGTGATTTAAACATTATATGTTAGTTTTATAGGTAGTATAGTCTGATGTGATTTAAACATTATTTGTTAGTTTTATAGGTAGTATAGTCTGATGTGATTTAAACATTATATGTTAGTTTTATAGGTAGTATAGTCTGATGTGATTTAAACATTATTGCCTGAGTAATGAGCTCTGCTGACTTCTTGATTTGATGATAAGTAAACAAATATACCACACTGTTGACTTGTCTTTGGTACAATACAGACCATTATTTGATATTAAGTGGACAAACATATCACACTGTTGACTTGTCTTTGGTACAATACAGACCATTGTTTGATATTAAGTGGACAAACATATCACACTGTTGACTTGTCTTTGGTACAATACAGACCATTATTTGATATTAAGTGGATAAACATATCATACTGTTGACTTTTCTTTGGTACAGTACAGACCATTATTTGATATTAAGTGGACAAACATATCACACTGTTGACTTGTCCTTGGTACAGACCATGATTTGATATTAAGTGGACAAACATATCACACTGTTGACTTGTCTTTGGTACACACCATGATTTGATATGTGGACAAATGTATCACACTGTTGACTTGTCTGTGGTACAGTACAGACCATGATTTGATATTAAGTGGACAAACATATCACACTGTTGACTTGTCTTTGGTACAATACAGACCATGATTTGATAAGTGGATAAACATATTACACTGTTGACTTGTCTTTGTCAGTGAATATGTCATCATTTGTGACAATGAGTCAGTGAGTACGTCAAGCTGTGAACACTGGATCTGAATGTCAGACAGTGAACACTGGATCTGTATGTCAGACTGTGAACACTGGATCTGTACGCCAGACTTTGAACAATGGATCTGTATGTTAGCTATGAACAATGGATCTGTATGTTAGCTATGAACAATAGATCTGTATGTCAGGCTGTGAACACTAAATCTGTATGTCAGGCTGTGAACAATAGATCTGTATGTCAGGCTGTGAACACTAAATCTGTATGTCAGGCTGTGAACACTAGATCAGTATGTCAGGCTATGAACACTGGGTCTGTATGTCAGGCTGTGAACTCTAGATCAGTATGTCAGGCTGTGAACACTAAATCTGTATGTCAGGCTATGAACACTGGGTCTGTATGTCAGGCTGTGAACACTAGATCAGTATGTCAGGCTGTGAACACTAGGTCTGTATGTCAGGCTGTGAACACTAGATCAGTATGTCAGGCTGTGAACACTAGGTCAGTATGTCAGGCTGTGAACACTAGATCAGTATGTCAGGCTGTGAACACTGGATCAGTATGTCAGGCTGTGAACACTGGATCAGTATGTCAGGCTGTGAACACTAGATCAGTATGTCAGGCTGTGAACATTAGATCAGTATGTCAGGCTGTGAACACTAGATCAGTATGTCAGGCTGTGAACATTGGATCAGTATGTCAGGCTGTAAACACTGGATCAGTATGTCAGGCTGTGAACACTGGATCAGTATGTCAGGCTGTGAACACTGGATCAGTATGTCTGGCTGTGAACACTAGATCAGTATGTCAGGCTGTGAACACTAGATCAGTATGTCAGGCTGTGAACACTAGATCAATATGTCAGGCTGTGAACACTAGATCAGTATGTCAGGCTGTGAACACTGGGTCTGTATGTCAGGCTGTAAACACCAGATTAATATGTCAGACTGTGAACACTGAGTCTGTATGTCAGGCTGTGAACACTAGATCAGTATGTCAGGCTGTGAGCACTAGATCAGTATGTCAGACTGTGAACACTAGATCAGTATGTCAGACTGTGAACAGATTTGAAATGTTGACTTTTATTTACGATTGACAGCTTCTAGCCAGTGTTTGAAATGTTAACTTGATTTATGATTGACGGCTTCTAGCCAATGTTTGAAATGTTAACTTTGATTTATGATTGACGGCTTCTAGCCAATGTTTGAAATGTTAACTTTGATTTATGATTGACAGTTTCTAGCTAATGTTTGAAATGTTGACTTTGATTTATGATTGACAGCTTCTAGCTAATGAAGACAACTTTGGTCAGTTCAGTATCACAACCTTTGACCTCAGTGTCTATATGAAGTTGGATTCTGCAGCTGTAAGAGCCTTGAACTTGTTGCCAATGGCAAATGAAGGTAACAGAATCTCAGGGTCATGTATTGTATCATATAACATGATAGTAATGTCTGATATAACATGATAGTAATGTCTGATATAACATGATAGTAATGTCTGATATAACAGAATAGTAATGTGTGATATAACATGCTAGTAATGTCTGATATAACAGGATAGTAATGTCTGATATAACAGTATAGTAATGTCTGATATAACAGGATAATAATGTGTGATATAACAGTATAGTAATGTGTGATATAACATGATAGTAATGTCTGATATAACAGGATAGTAATGTCTGATATAACAGGATAGTAATGTCTGATATAACAGGATAGTAATGTCTGATATAACATGATAGTAATGTCTGATATAACAGGATAGCAATGTCTGATATAATATGATTGTAATGTCTGATATAACATGATTATAATGTCTGATATAACAGAATAGTAATGTCTGATGTAACAGGATAGTAATGTCTGATATAACAGAATAGTAATGTCTGATATTACATGATTGTAATGTCTGATATAACATGATTGTAATGTCTGATATAACATGATTGTAATGTCTGATATAGCATGATTGTAATGTCTGATATAACATGATTGTAATGTCTGATATAACATGATTGTAATGTCTGATATAACATGATAGTAATGTCTGATATAACATGATAGTAATGTCTGATGTAATGTGATAGTAATGTCTGATATAACAGGATAGTAATGTCTGATGTAACAGGATAGTAATGTCTGATATAACATGATAGTAATGTCTGATATAACATAATAGTAATGTCTGATATAACAGGATAGTAATGTCTGATATAACATGATTGTAATGTCTGATATAACATGATAGTAATGTCTGATATAACATGATTGTAATGTCTGATATAACATGATAGTAATGTCTGATGTAACAGGATAGTAATGTCTGATATAACATGATAGTAATGTCTGATATAACAGGATAGTAATGTCTGATATAACAGGATTGTAATGTCTGATATAACATGATAGTAATGTCTGATTTAACATGATAGTAATGTCTGATATAACATGATAGTAATGTCTGATATAACATGATAGTAATGTCTGATATAACGTGATACTAATGTCTGATATAACATGATAGTAATGTCTGATATAACATGATAGTAATGTCTGATATAACATGATACTAATGTCTGATATAACATGATATTCATGTCTGATATAACATGATATTCATGTCTGATATAACATGATAGTCATGTCTGATATAACAAGCCAAGCATATGTTCCTGTTCCGAGCACCGTCAGCTTCACCAGTTTCCCCGTCTCCGCTAAATCTGGGCTTTCGTTAGGTGTTGGCATCTGGTCCCCTACGATCGTTGGTTTGTAAACTTAACACGTCAGTCTGGCTGAAAATCTTATCTCTCAGTCCAAGCGTTAGGTGTTAACCTGTGATTTTCCAACCTTTGATAGAAACCAGCCTGCCTTTGTGCATTAGCGCAGATTTTATGGTTGTGGCACAGAATGGCGCAGAGAGTTGTGAGCGCTGTCCGTCATGGTGAAACCTGTATTTTGTATTTTTCACTTTTTTCCTTTTTCTGGCATTTTTATCCTTGGTTTTGGAATTAAAGATACATTTATTCATTTATCTTTCCTGTTTGGTGTGTCCTTTGTTTGGAGAACGATAGAAAATTATGGGACTATCGAGACGTCTAGTCACACAGGTAATCAGATGATAAATAACAGCATGTTGACAGTTATCTCAGGTAACCAGGTAATAAATGACAGTATTTGAATCATCACAGTAAACAAGAATGAGAGTTTACTTGGGCTGCTGAACCGTTGTCGTACTGCTCAAGGTCAAAGGTTACTAGGTCAGTGGATCAAACAACCACTGATAGACATCAAGAAAATAGGTAAGTAACATAATGAAATTATGGGGAATATGAATTTTGTCTTCCAAATGTCAGTGAGAATCTGTTAGTGACAGATATTAACATATTCATTCATTCATTCATTCATTCATTCATTCATTCATTCATTCATTCATTCATTCATTCATTCATTCATTCATTCATTCATTCAGTAGCATGTCCTTTGCAGAACCTTACTCCCTTAACAAACTTCCGGAAAACTTCTTGGTCATAAGCACGACGCCTTGCATCTTGTACACCCATCTGGAGATCATCTGCCACACCCCGCACCCATCTTCCTTTTGGCCTTTCCTCTTCCTCTCTTCCATGGCTTATACTCCTCCATTTTTGTTCTCTCCAAACTATTATGACGTTTCAAGTGACCAAAATATTTCAACTTTCTTTGCTTTTATTGTCTTAAGTAGCCAACCTTCTTCAGTATTCAGATCTTGTCGTATGGATGCATTTGTTCTTTTCTGTATCCAAAATATTAGAACCTGTCTATAACATTTATAAAGGCATTCATGCGCTGTTCAGCTTGTTTAGTAAGTGTCTAGGTCTCAAAGGCGTACGTTGGAATGGGAAATATGCATGCTCTTAGAAATCTGCATATCGAATCTCTGGTATTATTAACATAAATGCAAGTGAGAATCTGTGACAGATATCAAGATATATAAAAGTGAGAAACTGTGACAGATATTAACAAATATAGAAGTGAGAATCTTTGACATATATTAACATATATTGAAGTGATAATCTTTGACAGATATTAACATATGCAAATGAGAATCTTTAAATGACAGATCTGTGACAGATGTTAACATATGTACAGATGAGAATCTGTGACAGATAGCACATATACAGATGAGAATCTGTAACAGATATTAACATACATAGAAGGGAGAATCTGTGACACATATTAACATATATAGAAGTGACAGATATTAACATGTATAGAAGTGATTGATCTGTGACAGATATTAACATATATAGAAGTGACTGATCTGTAACATATAGAAGGGAAAATCTGTGACATATTAACATACATGCAAGTGAGAATCTTTGACAGATATTAAATATACGCAAGTGAGAATCTGTGACAGATTTTAACATATGTACAGATGAGAATCTGTGACAGATATTAACATTTATGCAATTGAGAATCTTGAAGTGACATATATAAACAAATATATATAGATGAGAATCTGTGACAGAAATCACATATACAGATGAGAATCTTTATTAACATGTATAGAAGGGAAGATCTGTAACACATATTAACATATAGAATGACAGATCTGTGACAGATATTAACACATAGAAGTGACAGATCTGTAACAGATATCAACATATATAGAAGTGAGAATTTGTGATAGATATATGCAAGTGAGAATCTGTGACAGACATTAACATATATACAGGTGGGAGTCTGTAGGTGAACGAGTGATAGCAGTGTGGTATTTCTTTCTTCTTGGAGATGACCATCATTTATGATTACTTACTATGTAATTCCATCTGTGACTACTTACTGTGTACAATAACTGCATCAACTAATTGCTGCAGAAACTGTTAGTTGTCTGAAGTAATGACTATATCTTCTGTATGTCGTATATTGTTCATATGTCATCTGATTACATGTTCTCTCCTATTTTGTACTCGTTGTTGTCAGTGTTGTATTGTCCCATATGTGTGAACTTGTCATGGTGACTTATTCCATGTTTGTGCACCCACCTAAAGTTGAGAGGCCACGGCTGTATTTAACACATGCCATTCCCACAAAATTTGAGAGTTCAGGGCTGTATTTGACACATGCCATTCCCACTAAAGTTGAGAGGTCAGGGCTATATTTGACAAAACCATTCCCACTAAAGTTGAGAGGTCAGGGCTATATTTGACAAATGCCATTCCCACTAAAGTTGAGAGGTCAGGGCTATATTTGACACATGCCATTCCCACTAAAGTTGAGAGGTCAGGGCTATATTTGACACATGCCATTCCCACTAAAGTTGAGAGGTCAGGGCTATATTTGACACATGCCATTCCCACTAAAGTTGAGAGGTCAGGGCTATATTTGACACATGCCATTCCCACTAAAGTTGAGAGGTCAGGGCTATATTTGACACATGCCATTCCCACTAAAGTTGAGAGGTCATGGCTGTATTTGACACATGCCATTCCCACTAAAGTTGAGAGGTCAGGACTATATTTGACAAATGCCATTCCCACTAAAGCTGAGAGTTCAGGGCTATATTTTTTCAAATGCCATTCCCACTAAAGTTGAGAGGTCACAGCTGTATTTGACATATGCCATTCTCACTAAAGCTGAGAGGCCACAGCTGTATTTGACAAATGCCATTCTCACAAAAGCTGAGAAGCCACAGCTGTATTTGACACATGCCATTCCCACTAAAGTTGAGTGATCACACAGCTGTATTTGACACATGTCATTTCCACAGAGGAGCGGTTGAATGTGGTGGAAGCCATGTTGGCAGATAGCCAACTACGACAGACACTGCATGATGATCAGCTGCGGAAGCTGCCAGATTTCCACAGACTTGCTAAGAAGTTTCAGAGAAAGAAAGCAGGTTTGCAGGTAGTACACTGGTATTTGTTATGTGTTCTGTTTTGTATTGTGAGAGATTCTCATGATTTCACTCAGTTATGGTTACAGCTTTGATTACCGTCACAACGGTCACAGTTTTGACTACTGTCATGCATTATACATCACAACACTATCACAACAGTTACTACTGTCACAGATTATACATCACAACACTATCACAACAGTTACTACTGTCACAGATTATACATCACAACACTATCACAACAGTTACTACTGTTACAGATTATACATCACAACACTATCACAACAGTTACTACTGTCACAAATTATACATCACAACACTATCAACACAGTTACTACTGTCACAGATTATACATCACAACACTATCACAACAGTTACTACTGTCACAGATTATACATCACAACACTATCACAACAGTTACTACTGTCACAGATTATACATCACAACATTATCACAACAGTTACTATTGTCACAGATTATACATCACAACAATATCACAACAATGGGGTATGTTTGACAATAATGTGAGAGTTTAGAGTGTCGACGGGGTGTGTTTGACAATAATGTGAGAGTTTAGAGTGTCGACGGGGTGTGTTTGACAATAATGTGAGAGTTTAGTGTCGACGGGGTATGTTTGACAATAGTGTGAGAGTTTAGTGTGTCGACGGGGTGTGTTTGACAATAATGTGAGAGTTTAGAGTGTCGACGGGGTGTGTTTGACAATAATGTGAGAGTTTAAGAGTGTCGACGCGGTGTGTTTGACAATAATGTGAGAGTTTAGAGTGTCAACGGGGTATGTTTGACAATAATGTGAGAGTTTAGAGTGTTGATGGGGTATGTTTGACAATGTTGTTGTCCATTAAGAATGATGATGACCATTAATTTCATCCAGTGGGGTTGAAGGTATGGAGCCGTGGGTTCTAAGATGGCTGATAAGGCCTATTTTGGCTCGAAATGTTCTTTGACAATGTGGGCAAGGAATGCTTGACGTTTCTGGAGGAGGATTTCCTGCAGTGGTTTTTCTGTCCTGCCTTTTCTTCACAGCTCTTGCAGTCCTGGTTGCCTCACATATGACTGCACCCTTGCGTAATGATGCACGCCACGAATTTCGGTCTCTGGCTGCAGCCTCCCAGGTGTCATGATGATTCCAAAAGCCGTCAGTGAAATTTTCAGAGTGTCTTTAAAGCGTTTCCTCTGGCCACCTTGGGAGCGTTTACCACAAAGCAGTTGGCTGTAAAAAAATTCGTTTAGGGAGCCTGTGATCTGGCATGCGAGTCAGGTGACCAGCCCAGCGAATCTGATTCTTCATCAGTAGAGTGTGGATACTGGGCATGGATGCTCTTTCTAGGACTTCAGTGTCTGGGATCTTGTCTTGTTTAATCTTCAGTAGCTTCCTTAGGCAGACTGTGTGGAAGTGGTTTAATTTCCTAGCATGTCGCTGATAAACAGTCCAGGTGTCAGGTTCTTACAATCTAATGAATCTGGCTCGCTGGACCTAACATATGCGAGGCATACACAAGTACAGAATGATTTGACTGGACACACGGTAACACTAAGTTTTGATGGTTTTATTTACACTTCACATGCAACACAATCTAATTCGGCATGTGGCCATCACAAGGTGAATATTACAATCTATACACAATACATCAATGCACTCACAAACTCAAACCCACAGCTACGCAGTCTTTCATCTTCTCACAAGAGGTACGAGCAATCGACATTCAGGCACAGAAACACAGGAGCCGCTCTCATACAACGTCCGTCGAGTCCACTACCCTAGCCGTGTCCGGCCTTTCCCGCTCACAGTGCTTGCCCTGTGGATTCGAGCGCAGCGAGAATTGCATGCGTCACGCTTGTACTGGCTTGACCCCTGACGGTCACTCTCTCTCGTCAGCGAAACCTGTGAATAGGTAACTGGTGTTCGCCTGGCGGGCGTAACAATGTCGCGGCATAGCAATGGGGGATTATGACATCCTCCCCGCGCCTCATCCATGAAAGATTCTATCTTTCATGTGTAGTTTGTGTAAATTCAGGGTTACTATTTTAACCAAGTCAGAATCTTCCCATTGGTTGTCATCTACCTCGGCATAGGTTTAATAGAAATACATATGTATTGCAAATTATATATATTAAGTCATGTGGTGTTCAAACTTTAACACTTGCCAAGTATCACCCTCTCGATGGATGATCACCTCCGTTGCAATTTTGACCCAGTCAGACCGGTAGCACCAGCATTCAATGCAACTACCTCGCAACCAATAAAAAAAACTTATAATATGTCCAAAGACATCAGGTTAAACTGTAAAACGTCCCAATATGAGACGAATTCAACTTTAGAGTTCCAACCAAACTTGGCAGGGATCTCTTATGTTGGTCTACAACTTCGGCAATATATTCCATGCCCAGCTGATGCAATCTTGGAGTGTTGACAATCTGGCAACACAATGGCTATTTTTATACATTACACATTACTATCTATTTCGATTTACCGCCCTTTGGTGTAATCTGTGACACCAATTACATGAAAGGGAAATAATTTCAACAGATGTTAAACACAATAAATTACAATTATTAATATATTTCTCAGCGTCATAGCTTGATACTTCTGTACAATAGCGAAAGAATGTCGCTACTGTGAATCAGTTAATCAAGATATGATTCTCAGATTACACTACTTTCAAAAATAATAATATACAATTCGCGTATTTCAAATTCGTGTTTCACAAATATTTTACAAGCGTCATTAACTTTTAAGGTTTTGTTCATAGTCTGCTAGATTTTTGTTTAAATTTATAACTTTCCGGAAGTACACACGAATAGCTGATGTAAGCAATAGTTTTTCACACACTTGTTCCATAAGGATGTAGGAATAATCGGAATGTCAAGTTGTTCTATTCGCTGGTGTTTTCGATGTTTCGTTGGACTTCTGGATTACGATGTTATACAGTGGAGTAACTGTCACAGTTTATTTCAAACACTCGTTCAATTCACACGGGATAAAATATTGCTGGATAAGTCCAGTTTGCAGGTACCATGGATAACTTAAATTGTTCACTTGAGGTAAGTTATGACCGCATGTGGCACTGTTCTTAGTTTATAATATTTACAATTAATACTGTTCACTTTCTATCACATACTACGCACTTATACAACACAATTATCACCTTATTTATCAAATGCTAGTAATATCTACAGTGGGAAATGATCCCTATCACATTGATATAGTTGACACTCACAGCTTTACTGAAAAAAACTTTCATTACTGGCTGTGCTGGTCTGAGTGTTTTGACACACTGCACTCAGACATGTGTGGCTATTGGGTACCATCGGGACAACGTGACAAAAGATCGGCCAGTGTGTTAAATTTGCCGGGAATGTGTCTCACTTCAAAGCTGTAGTCTTGGAGCAAAAGTGACCATCGAGCTATCATGTGGTTGTTTGGCACCCCAGATGTAATAAATGTTAATGAACTGCTGTCAGATTCTACTAAAAAATGCCTTCCAAGGAGGAATCTAGACAATCTTGTGATTGCAAACACTAGGGCGAGAGCTTCTTTCTGCGGTGTAGACCAAGTGCGTTCTCTTGGTTTAAGTTTCCTGGAAAGGTAATATACAGGATGTAAAATGCCGTCATGTTCCTGTAATAGTACCGCCCCAATCGCCACAGAGCTCGCATCTGTGCGCAATCTGAAAGGAATATGCAAATTTGGCAATTTGAGAATGGGATTCTCTAAACTATTCTCGGAAAAATAGGACAATACTTTCTCGAATGCAAATTTTTGGCATTCGTTGTTTACAATTTTGTTTGGGTGTTCTTTTTTTAGTATATTAGTAAAACTTTCAGTCAGTTCAGCAAAATCTGGTATGAACTGCCTGTAATAATTTAGAAGTCCTAATACACTTCTGACTTGTTTCTTCGTAGTCGGAAGTGATAGTTTTAGAATTTTTGACACGATGTTGTCGTCAGTCGTGACAAAGCCATTAGAGATTTTATAACCCGAAAAGGAGATTTCTTGGTAGGCTATGTCAACTTTGGCAGGTTTAACAGTAAGTCCGTGCTGTCTGATCCGTTCAAACGTCTGCTGTAATGTCGTTATGTGCTCTGTCATTGTCTTTGTGTGTACACAAATGTCGTCCATGTACGAGATGATATTATTTATGTCAGTCTCCCCCGATGTGTCTCCACCTTGCCGTGGTGGGGGAGCTTGCGTGTCCCATCGACCCCATGTGCTTGCCGATGGGTGAAAACTACATATCGGACGGCCCGTGGGATAGGGACCAGACTAAGAGAGACACAACCTGCTGCTCTGCAGGTAAGACTGAGGATAGCAGTCAAAATCAGGCAAACGATCCCTAAATCTCAGTCCGGACATAACCTCTAAGGCTCCCATCCGAGGTGTATGGCTAAACGTCTCTAAGCCATAAACTCTCGGAAGCGAGAGCCTGGCCGACACAAACCTACATCAGAATTGTGATGATGTGCTGAGAACGCTACATGCTCGGCGCAGATTCGTTCGATGGCTCTTAGCTGGGGGAATATGAGGTATCCCCGGATGAAAGGGCCTGACCGTTACTCGCCCACAGACGCACGGAGGTAAGGTGCTGAGCCGGCAGCACATGTAGCCTGCCTCGTGAGCGAGTACAAAAAGGTGGAAAAACACCTCATTCGCACGTCTCGCAGACGTAGTCTGTAACCACACTCATGGAGTGAGTGTAGTCAAAGGTGGAAAATTGTCTCGTTGACACGAAATGGAACGCCTGTCTTGCGAATCCATTACGTGGCAGCCCGAAGCGAAAGCTCGCTGTGTGGAAGCCGAAACAAGAGTCTCGAAACCCGAGGAAGGCTAACCTCATTAAAAAATGCCCGCTGAAGTCGGAAGTGTCGTCCTACGGGTGGCAAACTAAAAATTGACACTACGCAACTACGTCCGAGTGAAATGTCTCGACCGAATGTCTCTCGTGCTAGGAACAGCTCTGACTACCTAGTTTCCTGAATTTGTTCGGAACAGCTCTGACTAGGTAGTTTTCCGAATGTCTGTCGTGCCTGGAACAGCTCTGACGGGCGCAACGACAAGCACATGTCCGAAAACTCGCTGAGTGGATAACGTCTGCAAACCTGTCTGGTTTGTGCGGGAATGGCCCGGGGAAAACGAAATGACCAATATATTGAAGTGAGCATTTGAAGCAGCCATGAGCAGGACGTGACGATTCCCTCGGTGAGCCCAGATCCAGGGCGATATGTGTCGGCCCTGCAACTATGGAAGCAACCTTGGATGGCGGAAAATGCTATGGACTATCCCTGCCTTCCTTTGAGGGAAGACCGTTGTCTTCGACCGTTTTAACTTGGCCAGCATGGTTGTAGATGGCACCACAAAAGTGAGTCTCCCAGGAATGCTACCTGGTCAAAAAAGCACGCTAAAGTCGATGTGTTGGCCTACGGGTTTCGGCCCAAGGGCGCATAACAGACACACCGCAATCACATCTGAAAAACACTCCGGATGAACGAAAAGAAGATTTATGTCAGTAAGTAATAGTCTTGTCATGCGTACGAATGTTGCGGGGGCATTAACAAGCCCAAATGGTAATTTGCACCATTCGTACAGTCCCCAAGGTGTGGCAAAGGCTGTCAGATGTCTGCTCTGTTCGTCTACCGTTATCTGCCAGTAACCTTTTGTCATGTCCAGTTTCGTAAAGTACCTAGAGTCTGTCAGTTCTGTCAGTAGTTCCTCGCAGTTGGTCATTGGTTCTAAATCCAACTGTGTAATTTTATTTAATTTTCTATAGTCTACACAGAGTCTTATTGTGTCGTCCTTTTTGCGTACAATGACTATTGGAGAACAGAAGTGTGATTGCGATCGTCTAATTATGTTGTTCTTTTCTAAGTCAATGATTTCCTGATGCAGTTTTTCTTTGTAATGTAATGGAATTGTGTAGGGTCTGCATTTTATTGGTGTGTTGGAAGTCAGAGTAATGTGGTGTTGTACTAGTTCTGTTTGTCCTGGGTTGTTGGAGAAGATGGTACTGTAGTTCTGTATGAGTTGTCTGCAGCTGTCGGTCTCTGCTTGAGTTAACTGGGGGTTTATCTTAATGTCTTGTAAGCAGTTCGTCGTGTTTAATGCTGGTGTTGGTATTTTGTCGCTTTCTTCGTCGCCCTCGTGGTCGATTATTGTTGTACTGGCTGCTGTATCGTCTTGTTCGTTGTCCCTGTTGTAGTATGGTCTTAGCATATTGATGTGGAATATTTTGTGTTTGTCTTTAACTTGAATTTCATAGTCAACAGTTGAAATCTGTCTTAGTACCTTAAATGGTCCTTGCCAAGAATCTGCCAGTAAATGCCGGTCGCTAGGTAGGAGAAGTAGTACGTCCTGTCCAGGTGTCAGCGTTATTGTCCTGTTTTCCTTTGTTTGCGTATTGTCTATATATCGCACCAGATTGTTTCAGTGCTTCTTTAGCATTAATACAAGATTTAATTATCCTTTCACGCAATGATGTTACATATACGTATGATGATTTGGGTTTAAGTACAGGAGTAGATTCAGTTAACATGGAATGGTATATACTTAATGGGCCGCGTGGTTTGGCACCATAGACAAGTTCGAATGGAGAGAACCCAGTGCTTGAATGAGGGACCTCGCGATATGCAAAAGGTATGGCAGGCAAATAGATGTCCGAGTTTTTGGGATATTGTTGGGTGACTTTGGAAAGCATATGCTTTAAATCCCCGTTAAATTTTTCTATGATTCCAGTTGAGTGAGGATGGTACGGTGAGTTGAAACATTGTTTCACACCTAACATTTTGGTGAAAGCTTGAGTGGATGCCGCAATAAATTGGCTTCCACGGTCGGATAGGATAGTTTCAGGAAACCCTATTCTTGCAAATACATGGAAGAAAACTTCCATTATATCATTGGCAGTTATGTTCTTAAGAGGAATAGCTTCAGGCCAGCGGCTACATAAATCAATTATTGTAACTATAAATCTATTTACTCTAGATGTTACATGATTTAGAGGACCTACGATGTCGACAGATATTTTCTCAAAGGGTCGATTGGCTAAATCTGTAACCTGTAATTCAGCCTGTGGGTGTTTCCCCTTTTTCACCAGTTTTGGCAGATGTCACAACTTCTGCAATATTGTTTAGTGTCATTACAGAACTTTGGCCAATAAAACTGTGTCAACAATCTAGATCTGGTCTTTGAAAACGCCATATGCCCTGCGAGAGGTATATCATGGGCAAGATGTAAGGCTTGCTTACGGTATTCTACTGGCAAAACAGTTTGCTCTGTGGTGGTGTCGTCTCTGGTATAGTTCCTAGTGAGGATGCCATTTTTCAGCGCAAAATGCCATCTTGCATTCTTAGTTAACCTCGGCTTTTGGCCTATCAGATTAAAATACTTATATAATGAAGGATCAGCCTTTTGGGCTGTTACAAAGTTCTCCTTCATGGTTTTAGGAGGTAGTAACACTGGGCTTAGCATTTCTATCGCCTCAGGTTGATAAATTTGTTCTTGCACTCTAGCAGCAGATCTAGTTACTGCGTTCACACTTTCAATGATATGAGATGGTGGTGAAACAATTGGATCAATGATCTCATGTGATGATAGTGCTGCATTAGCTAGTATACATTCATTTGATAACACACTTTCCATGATGACATTAGATGGAGATGATGTTACATTATCATCAGTACATACAGATGTTATGGTGTTATGAGGCATATCATTCACTTCAGGAAGGTTACCAATGATAACATCGCAACAAGGATTGGTTAATGCTGCACATTTGACCTTCCCAGTGAGGAATGGAGTATCAATATATGCCCATGCCAATAGATACTTCTCGATATTACCCGAGAATGTTCTGCATGTTACGTGCCTGCCTGTATAGTCTGTAGGCACTATGAAATCTCTTTTAAGACCTATAAGAGTGCTTCCGCTGTCTCGTAAGACTGTAGCAGGCTTGCCATTCACATACCCATGGTGGATGTTAATTCTGCCTTTGGAATCTATTACCAAATTAGCTTCCTCATTGGCAATAGGTATCGAGTGGCCGCATGTTAATAGGCCATCTTCATGGAACTGATCACAGATGGTACATTTTTGTAGGTTAAATACATCTATGGCCTGTGCTGAGTTCACAGGATGATTTTCAAGATGTTCTTCATCTGATGAGGAGCTATCAAACAAGGCGGCATTCGCCTTCCTGGTCATCTGTTTCCCTTTACAAGCATGACGCCAGTGGCCATATGCTTTACAAAGGAAGCATTTGGTTAGCCGTTTGAAGCTTCTTCGTTCCTCCTTATCTTGTTTATTTATGTAGTTTTGCAAGTATGTTAGATATGCGGGATTCTTGTCGCACATCTCATTCTGGTGGTGTGGAAATTGGCAAAACCTACATTGATGGAATTTCTCAGTAGTAGGCTTAAATGTTCTTTGCCTATTGTAGGGATCAGATTTTGGTTTATCATAGCTAGCAGCTGCTACGAAATTTATGTCAGTTGCCCCACTAGCAAAACAATGTTTATTCGCTGTAAATTAAGCCGACCCACGTTTCTCAATCTGCTCTACATTCACACACTCACTCTCTTGTAGAAATTTTGAAAATGATGATGGAAGGGATGTGATGATTTTATCCCTGAGGATGAGATCTTTCACTTTGTTAAAGTCATTATTAACTTTGGCTGCTGAAAGCCATTTAGTAAATATATCCTGTACTACAGAGATGTAGTCAGAGAACGTTTGAGTAGGTTTTGGAGTTAATTTACTGAACTGTTCTCTGTATCCTGCTTCATCTAACAGGAAATGTGACATAATTTTTGACTTTATGTAATGGTAATCTTTTCTAAGATCTTTAGGGATAGTCTCTATGACTTTCAGAGGTTCCCCTGATAAACTTCTCATACAGATGATGTTCCACTCAGATAATGGGATCTGGTAGTGGTTCATTAAAGTTTCAAAGTTCTGGGTGAAGGCTGCTATACAATCACCCGAGGTGTAATTTCTTACAATACCTTGGTACTTTTTGTACTGGTTTTCTTTTTCCAGTCTTTCAGATTTCTTAGACTCTTTTTCAACAGCTGTTTCAGCTTCAAGCTGCTTAATCTTCAGTTGTAACTCGAGCTCTTCACGTTTACTTTGAGCCGAGATTTCTGCTTTTTTAAATTCAGCATCTATTTCTGCTTGTTTCACTGCCATTTCTGCCTTCTTCGTTTCTGCATCTATTTCTGCTTGTTTAGAAGCTCTTTCAGCCACTCTGTCTTCGCGTTCTCTAGCCTTTTTCTGTGCTAGGAGGTGTTCTGAATATTTTGTCTCACTCCATTTTGTCAACTCATCACCAGTTAACTTTAGTTTTAACCCCATCTCAATGAAGTCGTTTAGAGAAGACATGATGGAATGTTTCAATGAAAATGAATTCTCACACACGCAATTTTGTTATAAAGTGTTAGTAATGTGAACAATTTTTTTTTTTTTAAACACTATTTTTGAACTTACAACGCGTGCCTAAATTTGCATTCAAAAGTATATAAAAAGATAATACTCAAGTGCTCTGGATACAATGAAGAATGGTGAAAACCAGGGCCAGGAACTGTAGGGTCGTTACTGCAAGGACAAATGACCTCTACGGGTACCAGTTTCAGGTGGCACAGAAAACCTGTTTACTTTTGGAAGGAAATAAATTAGAATCTATGTTTGTGTGATGTGTATGTGAAATAAATTAGAATCTATGTTTGTGTGATGTGTATGTTTGTCAGTTAAGTTTTGGTTAGGTTTGTATGGCGTTGAGTGTTATTGTTGGTCGTAACGTCGTCGTTCAACAATTTTCACAAGTTACTTTCTTTCCTGAACTTTCTGCTTCCACACGCTTTTTCCTGTACACAACTACTTTCACGAAGACAAGTTAGCCATGTTTAAACGTTCAACAACTATGATGGTACATCACTTACACTTAGATTACACAATCACTGATGTTTTTCCACGTTAACACATTCAAATCTATGTAATTTACGTTAGTATGTTCAATGAGGACGAGCCCCCATGTTCACACATGTCAGGTTCTTACAATCTAATGAATCTGGCTCGCTGGACCTAACATATGCGAGACATACACAAGTACAGAATGATTTGACTGGACACACGGTAACACTAAGTTTTGATGGTTTTATTTACACTTCACATGCAACACAATCTAATTCGGCATGTGGCCATCACAAGGTGAATATTACAATCTATACACAATACATCAATGCACTCACAAACTCAAACCCACAGCTACGCAGTCTTTCATCTTCTCACAAGAGGTACGAGCAATCGACATTCAGTCACAGAAACACAGGAGCCGCTCTCATACAACGTCCGTCGAGGCCGCTACCCTAGCCGTGTCTGGCCTTTCCCGCTCACAGTGCTTGCCCTGTGGATTCGAGCGCAGCGAGAATTGCATGCGTCACGCTTGTACTGGCTTGACCCCTGACGGTCACTCTCTCTCGTCAGCGAAACCTGTGAATAGGTAACTGGTGTTCGCCTGGCTGGCGTAACGATGTCGCGGCATAGCAATGGGGGATTATGACACAGGTTTCACAAGCATATAGCAGTGTGGATAATACAACTGCTTTGTAGACTTTTAGCTTTGTTTGCAGGCTTATTCCAGTTCTGTCCCATACATTCTTGTACAGTCTGCCAAAGGCCGCACTGGCCTTGGAGATTCTTGCATTCACTTCATCATCAATTGTGGCAGCTTGTGACACAGTGCTGCCAAGATAGGTGAATTTGTCCACAACACTTAGTCTATGATCATTCACTTTGATATTCGGCACAGTGTGATTATTCCCTGGAGCTGGCTGGTACATAACTACAGTCTTCTCCAAGTTGATATTGAGCCCAAAGTTGGCACAGGTATGTGAGAAAGCTGAAACATTATGTTGCATGTCCGCCTCTGAGTTGGCGTACAGAGCGCAATCATCAGCAAACAGGAGCTCTCTGACGGTGTCGCTGTTAATTTTGGTTTTAGCTTTCAGCCTTCTGAGATTGAATAACTTTCCATCTATACGGTAGTTGATGTCTATTCCAATGTCGTCGTTCTCGAAGGCATTCATCAGCATGGCTGAAAACATGAGGCTGAACAGTGTTGGTGCCAGGACACATCCTTACTTCACTCCATTGGTGACAGGAAAGGGTTCAGACAGTTCACCATTTTCCTGTACTCTTGCCTGCATGCCATCATGAAATAGCCGCACTATTTGGACAAACTTTCGTGGACAGCCATATTTTGCCATAATCTTCCACAGTCCTTCTCTGCTGACTGTATCAAAAACCTTGGTAAGGTCAATGAAAGTGGAGAACATTTCGCAGTTTTGGTCCTGACATTTCTCTTGCAGCGAAAATCATGTCAACAGTTCCACGTTCTTTTCTGAAGCCACACTGACTCTCAGGAAGAAGACCTTGATCGAGATGGGCTGTGTGGCGATTGAGAAGAATTCTGGCGAGTATCTTCCCTGCAATTGAAAGCAAGGAGATGCCTCGGTGGTTGTCACAGGATTGGCGGTTTCCTTTACGTTTGTAAAGGTGGACTATTGACACGTCCTTGAAATCTTGTGGCATGGTCTCGTTCACCCATATATTTGTAAAGACTTGGTGAAGCTGCTCTGTTAGGACCGGCCCACCTGCCTTGTATATCTCTGCTGGGATGGAGTCAGGACCAAGTGCCTTGACGCTGGAGAGTTGCTGGATGGCTTTGTTTATTTCCACTATGCTTGGCAGGTCATCAAGTATCACATTGGTGGGAACTTGAGGAAGGCAGTTGATGGTTTCATCATCGAAGAAGGAAGTTGCATTTAAGATGTTGCTGAAATGCTCTGCCCAGCGTTGAAGGATTTCTTTCTTATCGGTGATCAATGTTCCCCCATCTGCGCTGAGGAGGGGAACTATGCCTGGTGATGTAGGACCCTAGACCGCTTTCAGCGAGTCGTAGAAGTTTTTCATTTCATGTCTGTCAGCAAAGCCCTGAATTTCATCAGCTTTGCTGCTCAGCCAGGAGTCCCGCATGTGCCGAAGTTTCTGCTGCACTACTCTCTGAATGTTCTTGAAGGCATCTTTTTTTGATGTTGACTTTGGATCATTCAAATGTGCCTTGAAGAGAAGATGTTTCTCGGCCAGCAATTGGTTGATGTCTTCGGAATTTTCATCAAACCAGTCTTTATGCTTTCGGGGGGCTGGACCCAGGATTTCCATAGCAGTGTTGTAAATTATGTCCTTTAGGGCTCTCCATTCTGTTTCTGTATCCTGTTTAGCTGCAGCATTGGGCTTGAGGCGGTCTTCCAGCATATTTTCAAACGACTGCTGCATTTTCTTGCTGTTTAGGCAGGTGACATTTAGCTTTTTTTGCATTTTCACCCCTTGAGTCTTTCCTCGCTTTTTCTTCCACTCCAGAAAAATGGGTAGCCGGCACCTATTTCACAGATTTGGCCTTCTTCTGCAAGTCGTGTCTCGCTCAAGGCTGCAATGTCGATGTTGTACCTGCCCAGCTCTCTCTCTCAATCAGTGCTGTTCGTCTCTCTGGACCCGACACGCCGTCTCTGTCAAGTAGGGTGCTTACATTCCAAGTTCCAATTGTTACAGGAATATGGTTTACTCTTTTAGCTTCGCTTGTTTTATATATTTGAGAATAATGTGAGAGTTTAGAGTGTTGACGGGGTATGTTTGACAATAATGTGAGCGTTTAGAGTGTTGATGGGGTATGTTTGACCACAATGTAAGAGTAAGAGTGTTGACGGGGTATGTTTGACAATGTGAGAATAAAGAGTGTTGATGGGGTATGTTTGACAATAATGTGAGAGTAAAGAGTGTTGATAGGGTATGTATATCTATGGAAATGTCTGTGTACTGGTACTATATTGTGACTTGTTGACTGGCGTATGTATATCTATGGAAATGTCTGTGTACTGGTACTATATTGTGACTTGTTGACTGGGGTATGTATATCTATGGAAATGTCTGTGTACTGGTACTATATTGTGACTTGTTGACTGGGGTATGTAT
Organism: Cepaea nemoralis; assembly: GCA_014155875.1. Lineage (NCBI taxonomy): Eukaryota > Metazoa > Mollusca > Gastropoda > Stylommatophora > Helicidae > Cepaea > Cepaea nemoralis. The sequence continues at coordinate 198,653 of JACEFZ010028399.1, read as the reverse complement.
ATCTATGGAAATGTCTGTGTACTGGTACTATATTGTGACTTGTTGACTGGGGTATGTATATCTATGGAAATGTCTGTGTACTGGTACTATATTGTGACTTATAACAAGTTGTGCTGATTGAAAATTATTGTCTGTATTGTTTGAGGACTGCCACGTGATGATGATGAGTCTGTACTGTGAATTCTTGACTGTGTTGACTGAGAATCTGTGTTGACTGAGACTGTCTGTGTTGTCTGAGACTTTTTCTGTGTTGTCTGAGACTTTTTCTGTGTTGTCTGAGACTTTTTCTGTGTTGTCTGAGACTTTTTCTGTGTTGTCTGAGACTTTTTCTGTGTTGTCTGAGACTTTGTGTTGATTGAGATTTTGTCCGTTTTGATTGAGACTGTCTGTGTTGACTGAGACTGTCTGTGTTGATTGAGACTGTCTGTGTTGTCTGAGAATTTTTCTGTGTTGTCTGAGACTTTTTCTGTGTTGTCTGAGACTTTTTCTGTGTTGTCTGAGACTTTTTCTGTGTTGTCTGAGAATTTTTCTGTGTTGTCTGAGACTTTGTCTGTGTTGTCTGAGAATTTTTCTGTGTTGTCTGAGAATTTTTCTGTGTTGTCTGAGACTTTTTCTGTGTTGTCTGAGACTTTTTCTGTGTTGTCTGAGACTTTGTCTGTGTTGTCTGAGAATTTTTCTGTGTTGTCTGAGACTTTTTCTGTGTTGTCTGAGACTTTTTCTGTGTTGACTGAGACTTTGTGTTGATTGAGATTTTGTCCGTTTTGATTGAGACTGTCTGTGTTGACTGAGGCTTTGTCTGTGTTGACTGAGACTTTTTCTGTGTTGACTGAGACTTTTTCTGTGTTAACTGAGACTTTTTCTGTGTTGACTGAGACGTTGACTGTGTTGACTGAGACTTTGACTGTGTTGACTAAGACTTTGTCTGTGTTGACTGAGACTTTTTCTGTGTTGACTAAGACTTTGTATTACTTCAGGACAGCTACATGATAATGAGTACTGTACTGTGACTTGTAGCAATTTGTGTTGACTGACACTGTCTGCGTTGACTGAGACTTTGTCTGTGTTGACTGAGACTTTGTCTGTGTTGACTGAGACTTTGACTGTGTTGACTGAGACTTTGACTGTGTTGACTGACTTTGTCTGTGTTGACTAAGACTTTGTCTGTGTTGACTAAGACTTTGTGTTGACTGAGACTTTGTCTGTGTTGACTGAGACTTTGTCTGTGTTGACTGAGACTTTGACTGTGTTGACTAAGACTGTATTACTTCAGGACAGCTACATGATAATGAGTACTGTACTGTGACTTGTAGCAATTTGTGTTGACTGACACTGTCTGCGTTGACTGAGACTTTGTCTGTGTTGACTGAGACTGTGTCTGTGTTGACTGAGACTTTGACTGTGTTGACTGAGACTTTGACTGTGTTGACTGAGACTTTGTCTGTGTTGACTGAGACTTTTTCTGTGTTGTCTGAGAATTTTTCTGTGTTGTCTGAGACTTTTTCTGTGTTGTCTGAGACTTTTTCTGTGTTGTCTGAGACTTTGTCTGTGTTGTCTGAGAATTTTTCTGTGTTGTCTGAGACTTTTTCTGTGTTGTCTGAGACTTTGTCTGTGTTGTCTGAGACTTTTTCTGTGTTGTCTGAGACTTTTTCTGTGTTGTCTGAGACTTTTTCTGTGTTGTCTGAGACTTTTTCTGTGTTGTCTGAGACTTTTTCTGTGTTGACTGAGACTTTGTGTTGACTGAGACTTTGACTGTGTTGACTGAGACTTTGACTGTGTTGACTGAGACTTTTTCTGTGTTGACTAAGACTTTGTCTGTGTTGACTGAGACTTTGTCTGTGTTGACTGAGACTTTGTCTGTGTTGACTGAGACTTTGTCTGTGTTGACTGAGACTTTTTCTGTGTTGACTGAGACTTTTTCTGTGTTGACTGAGACTTTTTCTGTGTTGACTGAGACTTTGACTGTGTTGACTGAGACTTTGACTGTGTTGACTGAGACTTTGACTGTGTTGACTGAGACTTTTTCTGTGTTGACTAAGACTTTGTCTGTGTTGACTGAGACTTTGTCTGTGTTGACTGAGACTTTGTCTGTGTTGACTGAGACTTTGTCTGTGTTGACTGAGACTTTTTCTGTGTTGACTGAGACTTTTTCTGTGTTGACTGAGACTTTTTCTGTGTTGACTGAGACTTTGACTGTGTTGACTGAGACTTTGACTGTGTTGACTGAGACTTTTTCTGTGTTGACTAAGACTTTGTCTGTGTTGACTGAGACTTTGTCTGTGTTGACTGAGACTTTGTCTGTGTTGACTAAGACTTTGTCTGTGTTGACTGACTTTGTCTGTGTTGACTAAGACTTTGTCTGTGTTGACTAAGACTTTGTGTTGACTGAGACTTTGTCTGTGTTGACTGAGACTTTGTCTGTGTTGACTGAGACTTTGACTGTGTTGACTAAGACTGTATTACTTCAGGACAGCTACATGATAATGAGTACTGTACTGTGACTTGTAGCAATTTGTGTTGACTGACACTGTCTGCGTTGACTGAGACTTTGTCTGTGTTGACTGAGACTTTGTCTGTGTTGACTGAGACTTTGACTGTGTTGACTAAGACTTTGTCTGTGTTGACTGAGACTTTGACTGTGTTGACTAAGACTTTGACTGTGTTGACTGAGACTTTGTCTGTGTTGACTAAGACTTTGACTGTGTTGACTGACACTGTCTGTGTTGACTGAGACTTTGTCTGTGTTGACTGACACTGTCTGTGTTGACTGAGACTTTGTCTGTGTTGACTAAGACTTTGACTGTGTTGACTGTCACTGTCTGTGTTGACTGAGACTTTGTCTGTGTTGACTAAGACTTTGACTGTGTTGACTGAGACTTTGACTGTGTTGACTGACACTGTCTGTGTTGACTAAGACTTTGACTGTGTTGACTGACACTGTCTGTGTTGACTAAGACTTTGACTGTGTTGACTGACACTGTCTGTGTTAACTAAGACTTTGACTGTGTTGACTGAGACTTTGTCTGTGTTGACTAAGACTTTGACTGTGTTGACTGAGACTTTGACTGTGTTGACTAAGACTTTGACTGTGTTGACTGAGACTTTGACTGTGTTGACTAAGACTTTGACTGTGTTGACTGACACTGTCTGCGTTGACTGACACTGTCTGCGTTGACTAAGACTTTGACTGTGTTGACTAAGACTTTGACTGTGTTGACTGAGACTTTGACTGTGTTGACTAAGACTTTGACTGTGTTGACTAAGACTTTGACTGTGTTGACTAAGACTTTGACTGTGTTGACTGACACTGTCTGCGTTGACTAAGACTTTGACTGTGTTGACTGAGACTTTGACTGTGTTGACTAAGACTTTGACTGTGTTGACTAAGACTTTGACTGTGTTGACTAAGACTTTGACTGTGTTGACTGACACTGTCTGCGTTGACTAAGACTTTGACTGTGTTGACTGAGACTTTGACTGTGTTGACTAAGACTTTGACTGTGTTGACTAAGACTTTGACTGTGTTGACTGAGACTTTGACTGTGTTGACTGAGACTTTGACTGTGTTGACTGAGACTTTGACTGTGTTGACTGAGACTTTGACTGTGTTGACTGAGACTTTGACTGTGTTGACTAAGACTTTGACTGTGTTGACTAAGACTTTGACTGTGTTGACTAAGACTTTGACTGTGTTGACTGAGACTTTGACTGTGTTGACTAAGACTTTGACTGTGTTGACTAAGACTTTGACTGTGTTGACTAAGACTTTGACTGTGTTGACTAAGACTTTGACTGTGTTGACTGAGACTTTGACTGTGTTGACTGAGACTTTGACTGTGTTGACTGAGACTTTGACTGTGTTGACTAAGACTTTGACTGTGTTGACTGACACTGTCTGTGTTGACTAAGACTTTGACTGTGTTGACTGAGACCTTGACTGTGTTGACTGAGACTTTGACTGTGTTGACTGAGACTTTGACTGTGTTGACTGACACTGACTGTGTTGACTAAGACTTTGACTGTGTTGACTGACACTGTCTGTGTTGACTGAGACTTTGTCTGTGTTGACTGAGACTTTGACTGTGTTGACTGAGACTTTGTACTGTGTTGACTGAGACTTTGGACTGTGTTGACTGAGACATTGACTGTGTTGACTGACGACTTGTACTGTGTTGACTGAGACTTTGACTGTGTTGACTGAGACTTGTACTGTGTTGACTGAGACTTTGACTGTGTTGACTGAAGACTTTGACTGTGTTGACTAGACCTTTGACTGTGTTGACTAGACTTTGACTGTGTTGACTGAGACTTGACTGTGTTGACTAAGACTTTGACTGTGTTGACTGAGACTTTGACTGTGTTGACTGAGACTTTGTCTGTGTTGACTGAGACTTTGACTGTATTGACTGACTACTGTACTGTGTTGACTGAGACTGTCTGTGTTGACTAAGACTTTGTCTGTGTTGACTAAGACTTTGACTGTGTTGACTGACATTGACTGTGTTGACTGAGACCTTGCTGTGTTGACTGAGACTTTGACTGTGTTGACTGAGACTTTGACTGTGTTGACTGAGACTTTGACTGTGTTGACTGAGACTTTGACTGTGTTGACTGAGACTTTGACTGTGTTGACTGAGACTTTGACTGTGTTGACTGAGACTTGACTGTGTTGACTGAGACTTTGACTGTGTTGACTGAGACTGTTGACTGTGTTTGACTGAGACTTGACTGTTGTTGACTTGAGACTTTGACTGTGTTGACTAAGACTTTGACTGTGTTGACTGAGACTTTGACTGTGTTGACTGAGACTTTGACTGTGTTGACTGACACTGTCTGTGTTGACTGAGACTTTGACTGTGTTGACTGACACTGTCTGTGTTGACTGACACTGTCTGTGTTGACTAAGACTTTGTCTGTGTTGACTAAGACTTTGACTGTGTTGACTGACACTGTCTGTGTTGACTAAGACTTTGACTGTGTTGACTGAGACTTTGACTGTCTTGACTGAGACTTTGACTGTGTTGACTGAGACTTTGACTGTGTTGACTGAGACTTTGACTGTGTTGACTGAGACTTTGACTGTGTTGACTGAGACTTTTGACTGTGTTGACTGAGACTTTGACTGTGTTGACTGAGACTTTGACTGTGTTGACTGAGACTTTGACTGTGTTGACTGAGACTTTGACTGTGTTGACTGAGACTTTGACTGTGTTGACTGAGACTTTGACTGTGTTGACTGAGACTTTGACTGTGTTGACTGACACTGTCTGTGTTGACTAAGACTTTGACTGTGTTGACTGAGACTTTGACTGTGTTGACTGACACTGACTGTGTTGACTGAGACTTTGACTGTGTTGACTGAGACTTTGACTGTGTTGACTGAGACTTTGACTGTGTTGACTGAGACTTTGACTGTGTTGACTAAGACTTTGACTGTGTTGACTGAGACTTTGACTGTGTTGACTGAGACTTTGTCTGTGTTGACTGAGACTTTGTCTGTGTTGACTGAGACTTTGACTGTGTTGACTGAGACTTTGACTGTGTTGACTAAGACTTTGTCTGTGTTGACTAAGACTTTGACTGTGTTGACTAAGACTTTGTCTGTGTTGACTAAGACTTTGACTGTGTTGACTGAGACTTTGTCTGTGTTGACTAAGACTTTGACTGTGTTGACTGAGACTTTGACTGTGTTGACTGAGACTTTGACTGTGTTGACTGAGACTTTGACTGTGTTGACTGAGACTTTGACTGTGTTGACTGAGACTTTGACTGTGTTGACTGAGACTTTGACTGTGTTGACTGAGACTTTGACTGTGTTGACTGAGACTTTGACTGTGTTGACTAAGACTTTGACTGTGTTGACTGAGACTTTGACTGTGTTGACTGAGACTTTGACTGTGTTGACTGAGACTTTGACTGTGTTGACTAAGACTTTGACTGTGTTGACTGAGACTTTGACTGTGTTGACTGAGACTTTGTCTGTGTTGACTAAGACTTTGACTGTGTTGACTAAGACTTTGTCTGTGTTGACTAAGACTTTGACTGTGTTGACTGAGACTTTGTATTACTTCAGGACAGCTACATGATAATGAGTACTGTACTGTGACTTGTAGCAATTTGTGTTGACTGACACTGTCTGCGTTGACTGAGACTTTGTCTGTGTTGACTGAGACTTTGTCTGTGTTGACTGAAATTTTGTCTGTGTTGACTAAGACTTTGTATTACTTCAGGACAGCTACATGATAATGAGTACTGTACTGTGACTTGTAGCAATTTGTGTTGACTGACACTGTCTGCGTTGTCTGAGACTTTGACTGTGTTGACTGAGACTTTGACTGTGTTGACTGAGACTTTGACTGTGTTGACTGAGACTTTGACTGTGTTGACTGAGACTTTGACTGTGTTGTCTGAGACTTTGTCTGTGTTGACTGAGACTTTGACTGTGTTGACTGAGACGTTGACTGAGACTTTGTCTGTGTTGACTGAGACGTTGACTGAGACTTTGTCTGTGTTGACTGAGACTTTGACTGTGTTGACTGACACTGTCTGTGTTGACTGAGACTTTGACTGTGTTGACTAAGACTTTGTCTGTGTTGACTAAGACTTTGTCTGTGTTGACTAAGACTTTGACTGTGTTGACTGAGACTTGTCTGTGTTGTCTGAGACTTTGTCTGTGTTGACTGAGACTTTGACTGTGTTGACTGAGACTTTGTCTGTGTTGTCTGAGACTTTGTCTGTGTTGACTGAGACTTTGTTCTGTGTTGACTGAGACTTTGACTGTGTTGACTGAGACTTTGACTGTGTTGACTGAGACTTTGTACTGTGTTGACTGAGACTTGTTTGTGTTGACTAAGACTTTGACTGTGTTGACTGAGACTTTGACTGTGTTGACTGAGACTTTGTCTGTGTTGACTGAGACTTTGACTGTATTGACTGACACTGTCTGTGTTGACTGAGACTTTGTCTGTGTTGACTAAGACTTTGTCTGTGTTGACTAAGACTTTGACTGTGTTGACTGAGACATTGACTGTGTTGACTGAGACCTTGTCTGTGTTGACTGAGACTTTGTCTGTGTTGACTGAGACTTTGACTGTGTTGACTGAGACTTTGTCTGTGTTGACTAAGACTTTGTCTGTGTTGACTGAGACTTTGTCTGTGTTGACTGAAATTTTGTCTGTGTTGACTAAGACTTTGTCTGTGTTGACTGAGACTTTGTCTGTGTTGACTAAGACTTTGTCTGTGTTGACTGAAATTTTGTCTGTGTTGACTGAGACTTTGTCTGTGTTGTCTGAGACTTTGTCTGTGTTGTCTGAGACTGTGTTTGTGTTGACTGAAATTTTGTTTGTGTTGACTAAGACTTTGTCTGTGTTGACTGAGACTTTGTCTGTGTTGACTGAGACTTTGACTGTTTTGACTGAGACTTTGACTGTGTTGACTGAGACTTTGACTGTGTTGACTGAGACTTTGACTGTGTTGACTGAGACTTTGACTGTGTTGACTGAGACTTTGTCTGTGTTGTCTGAGACTTTGTCTGTGTTGACTGAGACTTTGACTGTGTTGACTGAGACTTTGACTGTGTTGACTGAGACTTTGACTGTGTTGACTGAGACTTTGACTGTGTTGACTGAGACTTTGACTGTGTTGACTGAGACTTTGTCTGTGTTGACTGAGACTTTGACTGTGTTGACTGACACTGTCTGTGTTGACTGAGACTTTGACTGTGTTGACTAAGACTTTGTCTGTGTTGACTAAGACTTTGTCTGTGTTGACTAAGACTTTGACTGTGTTGACTGAGACTTTGTCTGTGTTGTCTGAGACTTTGTCTGTGTTGACTGAGACTTTGACTGTGTTGACTGAGACTTTGTCTGTGTTGTCTGAGACTTTGTCTGTGTTGACTGAGACTTTGTCTGTGATGACTGAGACTTTGACTGTGTTGACTGAGACTTTGACTGTGTTGACTGAGACTTTGTCTGTGTTGTCTGAGACTTTGTCTGTGTTGACTAAGACTTTGACTGTGTTGACTGAGACTTTGACTGTGTTGACTGATACTTTGACTGTGTTGACTGAGACTTTGACTGTGTTGACTGAGACTTTGTCTGTGTTGACTGAGACTTTGACTGTGTTGACTGACACTGTCTGTGTTGACTGAGACTTTGACTGTGTTGACTGAGACTTTGACTGTGTTGACTGAGACTTTGACTGTGTTGACTGAGACTTTGACTGTGTTGACTGAGACTTTGACTGTGTTGACTGAGACTTTGTCTGTGTTGACTGAGACTTTGTCTGTGTTGACTAAGACTTTGTCTGTGTTGACTGAAATTTTGTCTGTGTTGACTGAGACTTTGTCTGTGTTGTCTGAGACTTTGTCTGTGTTGTCTGAGACTGTGTTTGTGTTGACTGAAATTTTGTGTGTGTTGACTGAGACTTTGACTGTGTTGACTGAGACTTTGACTGTGTTGACTGAGACTTTGACTGTGTTGACTGAGACTTTGACTGTGTTTGACTGAGACTTTGACTGTGTTGACTAAGACTTTGACTGTGTTGACTGAGACTTTGACTGTGTTGACTGAGACTTTGACTGTGTTGACTGACACTGTCTGTGTTGACTAAGACTTTGACTGTGTTGACTGAGACTTTGACTGTGTTGACTGACACTGACTGTGTTGACTGAGACTTTGACTGTGTTGACTGAGACTTTGACTGTGTTGACTGAGACTTTGACTGTGTTGACTGAGACTTTGACTGTGTTGACTAAGACTTTGACTGTGTTGACTGAGACTTTGACTGTGTTGACTGAGACGTTGTCTGTGTTGACTGAGACTTTGACTGTGTTGACTGAGACTTTGACTGTGTTGACTGAGACTTTGACTGTGTTGACTGAGACTTTGACTGTGTTGACTAAGACTTTGTCTGTGTTGACTAAGACTTTGACTGTGTTGACTAAGACTTTGTCTGTGTTGACTAAGACTTTGACTGTGTTGACTGAGACCCTTGTCTTTGTTTGACTAAGACTTTGACTGTCTTGACTGAGACTTTGGACTGTGTTGACTAAGGACTTGACTGTGTTGACTGAGACTTTGACTGTGTTGCTGACACTGACTGTGTTGACTGATACTTTTGACTGTGTTGACTGAGACTTTGACTGTGTTGACTGAGACTTGACTGTGTTGACTAAGACTTTGACTGTGTTGACTAGAGACTTTGACTGTGTGACTGAGACTTTGACTGTGTTGACTGAGACTTTGACTGTCGTACTGACTAAGACTTTGACTGTGTTGACTGAGACTTTGACTGTGTTTGACTGAGACTTTGTCTCAGTGTTGACTAAGACTTTTGACTGTGTTGACTAAGACTTTGCTCTGTGTTGACTAAGACTTTGACTGTGTGACTGAGACTGTGTATTACTTCAGGACAGCTACATGATATATGAGTACTGTACTGTGACTTGTAGCAATTTGTGTTGACTGACACTGTCTGCGTTGACTGAGACTTTGTCTGTGTTGACTGAGACTTTGTCTGTGTTGACTGAAATTTTGTCTGTGTTGACTAAGACTTTGTATTACTTCAGGACAGCTACATGATAATGAGTACTGTACTGTGACTTGTAGCAATTTGTGTTGACTGACACTGTCTGCGTTGTCTGAGACTTTGACTGTGTTGACTGAGACTTTGACTGTGTTGACTGAGACTTTGACTGTGTTGACTGAGACTTTGACTGTGTTGACTGAGACTTTGTCTGTGTTGTCTGAGACTTTGTCTGTGTTGACTGAGACTTTGACTGTGTTGACTGAGACGTTGACTGAGACTTTGTCTGTGTTGACTGAGACTTTGACTGTGTTGACTGACACTGTCTGTGTTGACTGAGACTTTGACTGTGTTGACTAAGACTTTGTCTGTGTTGACTAAGACTTTGTCTGTGTTGACTAAGACTTTGACTGTGTTGACTGAGACTTTGTCTGTGTTGACTGAGACTTTGACTGTGTTGACTGAGACTTTGACTGTGTTGACTGAGACTTTGTCTGTGTTGACTGAGACTTTGTCTGTGTTGACTAAGACTTTGACTGTGTTGACTGAGACTTTGTCTGTGTTGACTGAGACTTTGACTGTGTTGACTGAGACTTTGACTGTGTTGACTGAGACTTTGACTGTGTTGACTGAGACTTTGTCTGTGTTGACTGAGACTTTGTCTGTGTTGACTGAGACTTTGACTGTGTTGACTGAGACTTTGACTGTGTTGACTGAGACTTTGTCTGTGTTGACTGAGACTTTGACTGTGTTGACTGACACTGTCTGTGTTGACTGAGACTTTGTCTGTGTTGACTGAGACTTTGTCTGTGTTGACTGAGACTTTGACTGTGTTGACTGAGACTTGACTGTGTTGACTGAGACTTTGTCTGTGTTGACTGAGACTTTGTCTGTGTTGACTGAGACTTTGACTGTGTTGACTGAGACTTTGTCTGTGTTGACTGAGACTTTGTCTGTGTTGACTGAGACTTTGTCTGTGTTGACTGAGACTTTGACTGTGTTGACTGAGACTTTGACTGTGTTGACTGAGACTTTGTCTGTGTTGACTGAGACTTTGTCTGTGTTGACTGAGACTTTGTCTGTGTTGACTGAGACTTTGTCTGTGTTGACTGAGACTTTGTCTGTGTTGACTGAGACTTTGACTGTGTTGACTGAGACTTTGTCTGTGTTGACTAAGACTTTGTCTGTGTTGACTGAGACTTTGTCTGTGTTGACTGAGACTTTGACTGTGTTGACTGAGACTTTGACTGTGTTGACTGAGACTTTGTCTGTGTTGACTGAGACTTTGACTGTGTTGACTGAGACTTTGACTGTGTTGACTGAGACTTTGTCTGTGTTGACTGAGACTTTGTCTGTGTTGACTGAGACTTTGACTGTGTTGACTGAGACTTTGACTGTGTTGACTGAGACTTTGACTGTGTTGACTGAGACTTTGACTGTGTTGACTGAGACTTTGACTGTGTTGACTGAGACTTTGTCTGTGTTGACTGAGACTTTGACTGTGTTGACTGAGACTTTGACTGTGTTGACTGAGACTTTGTCTGTGTTGACTGAGACTTTGTCTGTGTTGACTAAGACTTTGTCTGTGTTGACTGAGACTTTGACTGTGTTGACTGAGACTTTGTCTGTGTTGACTGAGACTTTGTCTGTGTTGACTGAGACTTTGACTGTGTTGACTGAGACTTTGTCTGTGTTGACTGAGACTTTGTCTGTGTTGACTGAGACTTTGTCTGTGTTGACTGAGACTTTGACTGTGTTGACTGAGACTTTGACTGTGTTGACTGAGACTTTGTCTGTGTTGACTGAGACTTTGTCTGTGTTGACTGAGACTTTGACTGTGTTGACTGAGACTTTGACTGTGTTGACTGAGACTTTGACTGTGTTGACTGAGACTTTGACTGTGTTGACTGAGACTTTGTCTGTGTTGACTGAGACTTTGACTGTGTTGACTGAGACTTTGACTGTGTTGACTGAGACTTTGACTGTGTTGACTGAGACTTTGACTGTGTTGACTGAGACTTTGACTGTGTTGACTGAGACTTTGACTGTGTTGACTGAGACTTTGACTGTGTTGACTGAGACTTTGTCTGTGTTGACTGAGACTTTGTCTGTGTTGACTGAGACTTTGTCTGTGTTGACTGAGACTTTCTGTGTTGACTGAGACTTTGTCTGTGTTGACTGAGACTTTGTCTGTGTTGACTGAGACTTTGTCTGTGTTGACTGAGACTTTGTCTGTGTTGACTGAGACTTTGACTGTGTTGACTGAGACTTTGACTGTGTTGACTGAGACTTTGACTGTGTTGACTGAGACTTTGACTGTGTTGACTGAGACTTTGACTGTGTTGACTGAGACTTTGACTGTGTTGACTGAGACTTTGACTGTGTTGACTGAGACTTTGACTGTGTTGACTGACACTGTCTGTGTTGACTGAGACTTTGACTGTGTTGACTGAGACTTTGACTGTGTTGACTGAGACTTTGACTGTGTTGACTGAGACTTTGACTGTGTTGACTGAGACTTTGACTGTGACTGACTTTGACTGTGTTGACTGTTTCTGAGACTGTGTTGACTGAGACTTTGACTGTGTTGACTGAGACTTTGACTGTGTTGACTGAGACTTTGTACTGTGTTGACTGAGACTTTGACTGTGTTGACTGAGACTTTGACTGTGTTGACTGAGACTTTGTCTGAGTTGACTGAGACTTTGACTGTGTTGACTGAGACTTTGTCTGTGTTGACTGAGACTTTGACTGTGTTGACTGAGACTTTGACTGTGTTGACTGAGACTTTGACTGTGTTGACTGAGACTTGACTGTGTTGACTGAGACTTGACTGTGTTGACTAAGAACATTTGACTGTGTGTGACTGAGACTTTGACTGTGTTGACTAGACTTTGACTTGTGTTGACTGAGACTTTGTCTGTGTTGACTAGACTTTGTCTGTGTTGACTGAGACTTTGACTGTGTTGACTGAGACTTTGACTGTGTTGACTGAGGACATTTTGTCTGTGTTGACTGAGACTTGTTGTCCTGTGTGACTGAGACTTTGACTGTGTTGACTGAGACTTTGACTGTGTTGACTGAGACTTTGACTGTGTTGACTAAGACTTTGACTGTGTTGACTGAGACTTTGACTGTGTTGACTGAGACTTTGACTGTGTTGACTGAGACTTTGACTGTCTTGACTGAGACTTTGTCTGTGTTGACTGAGACTTTGACTGTATTGACTGACACTGTCTGTGTTGACTGAGACTTTGTCTGTGTTGACTAAGACTTTGTCTGTGTTGACTAAGACTTTGACTGTGTTGACTGAGACTTTGACTGTGTTGACTGAGACTTTGTCTGTGTTGACTGAGACTTTGTCTGTGTTGACTGAGACTTTGACTGTGTTGACTGAGACTTTGTCTGTGTTGACTAAGACTTTGTCTGTGTTGACTGAGACTTTGTCTGTGTTGACTGAACTTTGTCTGTGTTGACTGAGACTTTGTCTGTGTTGACTGAGACTTTGTCTGACTTTGTCTGTGTTGACTGAAATTTTGTCTGTGTTGACTGAGACTTTGTCTGTGTTGACTGAGACTTTGTCTGTGTTGTCTGAGACTGTGTTGTGTTGACTGAAATTTTGTTTTGTGTTGACTAAGACGTTTGTCTGTGTTGACTGAGACTTTGTCTGTGTTGACTGAGACTTTGACTGTTTTGACTGAGACTTTGACTGTGTTGACTGAGACTTTGACTGTGTTGACTAAGACTTTGACTGTGTTGACTGAGACTTTGACTGTGTGACTGAGACGTTGTCTGTGTTGACTGAGACTTTGACAGTGTGACTGAGACTTTGACTGTGTTGACTGAGAACCTTTGACTGTGTTGACTGAGACTTTGACTGTGTTGACTAAGACTTTGTCTGTGTTGACTAAGACTTTGACTGTGTTGACTAAGACTTTGTCTGTGTTGACTAAGACTTTGACTGTGTTGACTGAGACCTTGTCTGTGTTGACTAAGACTTTGACTGTCTTGACTGAGACTTTGGACTGGTTGACTAGACTTTGACTGTGTGACGAGACTTTGACTGTGTTTGACTGACGACGTGACCTGTGTTGACTGATACTTTGACTGTGTTGACTGAGACTTTGACTGTGTTGACTGAGACTTTGTCTGTGTTGACTAAGACTTTGACTGTGTTGAGTGAGACTTTGACTTGTGTGACTGAGACTTTGACTGTGTTGGACTGAGGACTTTGACTGTGTTGACTAAGAACTTTGACTGTGTTGACTGAGACTTTGACTGTGTTGACTGAGACTTTGTCTGTGTTGACTAAGACTTTGACTGTGTTGACTAAGACTTTGTCTGTGTTGACTAAGACTTTGACTGTGTTGACTGAGACTTTGTATTACTTCAGGACAGCTACATGATAATGAGTACTGTACTGTGACTTGTAGCAATTTGTGTTGACTGACACTGTCTGCGTTGACTGAGACTTTGTCTGTGTTGACTGAGACTTTGTCTGTGTTGACTGAAATTTTGTCTGTGTTGACTAAGACTTTGTATTACTTCAGGACAGCTACATGATAATGAGTACTGTACTGTGACTTGTAGCAATTTGTGTTGACTGACACTGTCTGCGTTGTCTGGAGGACCTTTGACTGTGTTGACTGAGACTTTGACTGTGTTGACTGAGACTTTTGACTGTGTTGACTGAGACTTTGACTGTGTTGACTGAGACTTTGTCTGTGTTGTCTGAGACTTTGTCTGTGTTGACTGAGACTTTGACTGTGTTGACTGAGACGTTGACTGAGACTTTGTCTGTGTTGACTGAGACTTTGACTGTGTTGACTGACACTGTCTGTGTTGACTGAGACTTTGACTGTGTTGACTAAGACTTTGTCTGTGTTGACTAAGACTTTGTCTGTGTTGACTAAGACTTTGACTGTGTTGACTTGAGACTTTGTCTGTGTTGTACTGAGACTTTGTCTGTGTTTGACTGAGACTTTGACTGTGTTGACTGAGACTTTGTCTGTGTTGTCTGAGACTTTGTCTGTGTTGACTGAGACTTTGTCTGTGTTGACTGAGACTTTGACTGTGTTGACTGAGACTTTGACTGTGTTGACTGAGACTTTGTCTGTGTTGACTGAGACTTTGTTTGTGTTGACTAAGACTTTGACTGTGTTGACTGAGACTTTGACTGTGTTGACTGAGACTTTGACTGTGTTGACTGAGACTTTGACTGTCTTGACTGAGACTTTGTCTGTGTTGACTGAGACTTTGACTGTATTGACTGACACTGTCTGTGTTGACTGAGACTTTGTCTGTGTTGACTAAGACTTTGTCTGTGTTGACTAAGACTTTGACTGTGTTGACTGAGACATTGACTGTGTTGACTGAGACCTTGTCTGTGTTGACTGAGACTTTGTCTGTGTTGACTGAGACTTTGACTGTGTTGACTGAGACTTTGTCTGTGTTGACTAAGACTTTGTCTGTGTTGACTGAGACTTTGTCTGTGTTGACTGAAATTTTGTCTGTGTTGACTAAGACTTTGTCTGTGTGACTGAGACTTGTCTGACTTTGTCTGTGTTGACTGAAATTTTGACTGTGTTGACTGAGACTTTGTCTGTGTTGTCTGAGACTTTGTCTGTGTTGTCTGAGACTGTGTTTGTGTTGACTGAAATTTTGTTTGTGTTGACTAAGACTTTGACTGTGTTGACTGAGACTTTGTCTGTGTTGACTGAGACTTTGACTGTGTTGACTGAGACTTTGACTGTGTTGACTGAGACTTTGACTGTGTTGACTGAGACTTTGACTGTGTTGACTGAGACTTTGACTGTGTTGACTGAGACTTTGACTGTGTTGACTGACACTGTCTGTGTTGACTGAGACTTTGACTGTGTTGACTGAGACTTTGACTGTGTTGACTGAGACTTTGACTGTGTTGACTGAGACTTTGTCTGTGTTGACTGAGACTTTGACTGTGTTGACTGAGACTTTGTCTGTGTTGACTGAGACTTTGTCTGTGTTGACTGAGACTTTGTCTGTGTTGACTGAGACTTTGACTGTGTTGACTGAGACGTTGACTGAAGACTTTGTCTGTGTTGACTGAGACTTTGACTGTGTTGACTGACACTGTCTGTGTTGACTGAGACTTTGACTGTGTTGACTAAGACTTTGTCTGTGTTGACTAAGACTTTGTACGTGTTGACTAAGAATTGACTGTGTTGACTGAGACCTTTGTCTGTGTTGTCTGAGACTTTGTCTGTGTTGACTGCGACTTTGACTGTGTTGACTGAGACTTTGTCTGTGTTGACTGAAGACTTTGACTGTGTTGGACTGAGACTTTGACTGTGTTGACTGAGACTTTGACTGTCTTGACTGAGACTTTGTCTGTGTTGACTGTAGACCTTTGACTGTATTGACTGAGACTGTTGTCTGTGTTGACTGAGACTTTGTCTGTGTGACTAAGACTTTTGTCTGTGTTGACTAAGACTTTGACTGTGTTGACTGAGACATTGTTCCTGTGTTGACCTGAGACTTTGTCTGTGTTGACTGAGACTTTGTCTGTGTTGACTGGAGAACTGTTGTACTGTGTTGACTGAGACTTTGTCTGTGTTTGACTAAGACTTTGTCTGTGTTGACTGAGACTTTGTCTGTGTTGACTGAAATTTTGTCTGTTTGTGACTAAGACTTTGTCTGTGTTCGACTGAGACTTTTGTCTGTGTTGACTAAGACTTGTCTGTGTTGACTGAAATTTTGTCTGTGTTGACTGAGACTTTGTCTGTGTTGTCTGAGACTTTGTCTGTGTGTCTGAGACTGTGTTTGTGTGACTTGAAATTTTGTTTGTGTTGACTAAGACTTTGTCTGTGTTGACTGAGACTTTGTCTGTGTTGACTGAGACTTTGACTGTTTTGACTGAGACTTTGACTGTGTTGACTGAGACTTTGACTGTGTTGACTAAGACTTTGACTGTGTTGACTGAGACTTTGACTGTGTTGACTGAGACTTTGTCTGTGTTGTCTGAGACTTTGTCTGTGTGACTGAGACTTGGACTGTGTTGACTGAGACTTTGACTGTGTTGACTGAGACTTTGACTGTGTGACTGAGACTTGACTGGTGTTGACTGAGACTTTGACTGTGTTGACTGAGACTTTGACTGTGTTGACTGAGACTTTGTCTGTGTTGTCTGAGACTTTGTCTGTGTTGACTGAGACTTTGACTGTGTTGACTGAGACTTTGTCTGTGTTGTCTGAGACTTTGTCTGTGTTGACTGAGACTTTGTCGTGATGACGAGACTTTGACTGTGTTGACTGAGACTTTGACTGTGTATGACTGAGACTTTGTCTGTGTTGTCTGAGACTTTGTCTGTGTGACTAAGACTTTGACTGTGTTGACTGAGACTTTGACTGTGTTGACTGATACTTTGACTGGTTGACTGAGACTTTGACTGTTGTGACTAAGACTTTGTCTGTGTTGACTGAGACTTTGACTGTGTTGACTGACACTGTCTGTGTTGACTGAGACTTTGACTGTGTTGACTGAGACTTTGACTGTGTTGACTGAGACTTTGACTGTGTTGACTGAGACTTTGACTGTGTTGACTGAGACTTTGACTGTTGTTGACTGAGACTTTGACTGTGTTGACTGAGACTTTGTCTGTGTTGTCTGAGACTTGTCTGTGTTGACTGAGACTTTGACTGTGTTGACTGAGACTTTGACTGTGTTGACTGAGACTTTGACTGTGTTGACTGAGACTTTGACTGTGTTGACTGAGACTTTGACTGTGTTGACTGAGACTTTGACTGTGTTGACTGAGACTTTGTCTGTGTTGACTGAGACTTTGACTGTGTTGACTGACACTGTCTGTGTTGACTGAGACTTTGACTGTGTTGACTAAGACTTTGTCTGTGTTGACTAAGACTTTGACTGTGTTGACTGAGACTTTGTCTGTGTTGTCTGAGACTTTGTCTGTGTTGACTGAGACTTTGACTGTGTTGACTGAGACTTTGTCTGTGTTGTCTGAGACTTTGTCTGTGTTGACTGAGACTTTGTCTGTGATGACTGAGACTTTGACTGTGTTGACTGAGACTTTGACTGTGTTGACTGAGACTTTGTCTGTGTTGTCTGAGACTTTGTCTGTGTTGACTAAGACTTTGACTGTGTTGACTGAGACTTTGACTGTGTTGACTGATACTTTGACTGTGTTGACTGAGACTTTGACTGTGGTGACTGAGACTTTGTCTGTGTTGACTGAGACTTTGACTGTGTTGACTGACACTGTCTGTGTTGACTAAGACTTTGACTGTGTTGACTGAGACTTTGACTGTGTTGACTGAGACTTTGTCTGTGTTGACTGAGACTTTGTCTGTGTTGACTGAGACTTTGTCTGTGTTGACTAAGACTTTGACTGTGTTGACTGAGACTTTGTCTGTGTTGACTAAGACTTTGTCTGTGTTGACTGAGACTTTGTCTGTGTTGACTGAAATTTTGTCTGTGTTGACTAAGACTTTGTCTGTGTTGACTGAGACTTTGTCTGTGTTGACTAAGACTTTGTCTGTGTTGACTGAAATTTTGTCTGTGTTGACTGAGACTTTGTCTGTGTTGTCTGAGACTTTGTCTGTGTTGTCTGAGACTGTGTTTGTGTTGACTGAAATTTTGTGTGTGTTGACTGAGACTTTGACTGTGTTGACTGAGACTTTGACTGTGTTGACTGAGACTTTGACTGTGTTGACTGAGACTTTGACTGTGTTGACTGAGACTTTGTCTGTGTTGACTAAGACTTTGTGTTGACTGAGACTTTGACTGTTTTGACTGAGACTTTGACTGTGTTGACTGAGACTTTGTCTGTGTTGACTGAGACTTTGACTGTGTTGACTGAGACTTTGTCTGTGTTGACTGAGACTTTGACTGTTTTGTTTTGACTGAGATTTTGACTGTTTTGACTGAGACTTTGTCTGTGTTGACTGAGATTTTGTATGTGCTGACTGACACTTTGTATTACTTCAGGACTGCTACATGATAATGAGTACTGTACTGTGACTTTTAGCAGTCTGTGTTGACTGAGACTTTGTGTTGACTGAGACTTTGTCTGTGTTGACAGACACTGTCTGCATTGATTGAGATTGTCTGTGTTGACGGAGACTTTGCCAGCGTTGATTGAGACTTTGCCAATGTTGACTGAGATTGAGCCTATTTTGACCAAGACTATGTCTGTATGTCTTCAGGACTGCTACAAAGTGTACCAGGCTTTAGATAAAATGCCGTACTTGCTGGAGAGCCTGGAGAAGTATGAAGGACAGCACAGAGCACTTCTGATGGAGCTGTTTTCCAATCCAATTAAGGTAGACATTGTGAATGTATAGTCATCTCCAGATGTCGTCTCATTCATCCCGACTCAACCTTGTGCAGATCCAGTATCCCACCAGCCATTGTATCACTGGTCCATTATCTCAGATCCAGTATCTCACCAGCCATTGTATCACTGGTCCATTATCTCAGATCCATTATCTCACCAGCCAATGTATCACTGGTCCATCATCTCAGATCCAGTATATCACCAGCCATTGTACCATTGGTCCATTATCTCAGATCCACTATCTCATCAGCCATTGTATCACTGGTCCAGTATCTCACCAACCATTGTATCACTGGTCCATTATCTCAGATCCAGTATCTCACCAGCCATTGTATCACTGGTCTAGTATCTCACCAGCCATTGTATCACTGGTCTACTATCTCAGATCCACTATCTCACCAGCCATTGTATCACTGGTCCATTATCTCACCAGCCATTGTATCACTGGTCCATTATCTCAGATCTACTATCTCACTAGCCATTGTATCACTGGTCTAGTATCTCACTAGCCATTGTATCACTGGTCCATTATCTCAGATCCAGTATATCACCAGCCATTGTATCACTGGTCCATTTTCTCACCAGCAATTGTATCACTGGTCCATCATCTCAGATCCACTATCTCACCAGCCATTGTACCACTGGTCCATTATCTCAGATCCACTATCTCACCAGCCATTATATCAATTGTCCAGTATCTCACCAGCCATTTTATCAATGGTCTACTGTCTCAGATCCACTATCTCACCAACCATTGTATCACTGGTCCATTATCTCAGATCCTGTATCTCACCAGCCATTGTATCACTGGTCCATTATCTCAGATCCAGTATCTCACCAGCCATTGTATCACTGGTCCATTATCTCAGATCCAGTATCTCACCAGCCATTGTATCACTGGTCCATTATCTCAGATCCACTATCTCACCAGCCATTATATCAATTGTCCAGTATCTCACCAGCCATTTTATCAATGGTCTACTATCTCAGATCCACTATCTCACCAACCATTGTATCACTGGTCCATTATCTCAGATCCTGTATCTCACCAGCCATTGTATCACTGGTCCATTATCTCAGATCCAGTATCTCACCAGCCATTGTATCACTGGTCCATTATCTCAGATCCAGTATCTCACCAGCCATTGTATCACTGGTCCATTATCTCAGATCTCCTATCTCACAAAGAATCTCACTGACCCATGATCTCATCATCATCAAGTGCCATGCCGACTGGCGTAGGCGTTCATGATGACCGCCCACCCCCCTCCCCCCCCCCCCCCCCCCCCACACACACACACACACACACAGAGACAGAGAGAGATCTCAGTCTTTGAAATTCTGGATCAACTCTACCGTTGATATTCCTCCATTCCACCATCGCAATCCATCCAGAATCATTTCTCTTGGTCTGCCTCTACCTCTCTTCCCCTCGATCTTTCCAGTTGTCACGATGTTCTCCAATGCCTCTCTTCTCATCACATGACCAAAAGAAATTGTTTGCCTCTTTCTTATTGTTGTATATAATGTCCTAGTTTTATTAGCCTCTTTCAAGCATTCGTTGTTAGTTACTTTCGCAGCCCAAGGAATTTGCAACATTCATTACAGGAACCACATCTCTGTTGCTTCCAATCTCCTCCTAATTTGTTCATTTACATTCCAAGTTTCACAGCTTTACAGCAAAACAGGTTCTGTATAGCAACTTAGCACTCTCTTTCTTACATTATTTCACTGACCTATTATCTCACCCACCGTAATCTCACTGACCCATGATCTCACCCACCATTATTTCTGACCTATTATCTCCCAAACCATTATTTCACTGACCCATGATCTCACCGACATCTCATCTCAATGATCTTTTATCACACTGACCCACTATTTCACTGATCCGCTATCCCATGGAACCACTATCTCACTGGTCCATTATCTCATGGAACCACTATCTCACTGGTCCATTATCTCATGGACCCACTATCTCACTGATCCATTATTTCATTGACCCACTATCTCACTGATCCATTATTTCATTGACCCACTACCTCACTGATCCATTATCTCATGGACCCAGTATCTCACTGATCCATTATCTCATGGACCCACTACCTCACTGATCCATTATCTCATGGACCCACTACCTCACTGATCCATTATCTCATGGACCCACTACCTCACTGATCCATTATCTCATGGACCCACTATTTCACTGATCCATTATGCCATGGACCCACTATCTCACTGATCCATTATCTCATGGACCCACTATCTCACTGATCCATTATCTCATGGACCCACTATCTCACTGATCCATTATTTCATTGACCCACTATCTCACTGATCCATTATTTCATTGACCCACTACCTTACTGATCCGTTATCTCACTGTTCTACTAGAATATCCATCTACCAGTGTTGAATATGTCTCTATCTGTGTGGAATATGTCTCTACCAGTGTGGAATATGTCTCTACCAGTGTGGAATATGTCTCTACCTGCATGGAATATGTCTCAACTGGTGTTGAATATGTCTCTACCTGCGTGGAATATGTCTCTATCAGTGTTGAATATGTCTCTACCAGTGTGGAATATGTCTCTATCAGTGTTGAATATGTCTCTATCAGTGTTGAATATGTCTCTACCAGTGTGGAATATGTCTCTACCAGTGTGGAATATGTCTCTACCTGCATGGAATATGTCTCAACTGGTGTTGAATATGTCTCTACCTGCGTGGAATATGTCTCTATCAGTGTTGAATATGTCTCTACCAGTGTGGAATATGTCTCTACCAGTGTGGAATATGTCTCTACGAGTGTGGAATATGTCTCTACCAGTGATGAATATGTCTCTACCAGTACTGAATATGTTTCTACAAATCTCCTATGATATAACAGCTTCTTTAGCTTTCTGTATTTGTGTGATCTATTGTTCCAATGGCTGTGTCTACATTGCTACCTCAGTAGGTGTATGATTCTGTCTCTGGAAGTGAGGTTTCCCCATCTGTGTCCACATTGCTACCTCAGTAGGTGTATGATTCTGTCTCTGGAAGTGAGGTTTCCTCTACTGTGTCTACATTGCTACCTCAGTAGATGGGGGTGTGTGAGTGGCTTAGGGATGTGTAGGTGGGTGAGGGAGTTGTATGTGTCGGGGTGGGATGTGTGAGTGGGTGGAGGATGTGTGTGGGGGTAGGGGTATTGTGATCGAGAGATGTTTGGTTGGGAGTGGGTTGGTGGGGGTGTGTGGGTGCGTAGTGGAGGATGTGTGAGTGAGTGTGTGTTGGTGGATCGGGTAGGGAATGCGTGTGTGGGTGGGGAGAGGTGTGTGGTGTGTTGGTTGGTGATATTGTGTGGGTGAGGTATGTGTGTGTGGGTGGGGGATTTTTGTGGTGTGTGAGTGGGGGTATGTGGGGTGGATGGGTAAGGGTATCTGTGTGGGTGTGGGTGGGATTATTTTGTGGTATCTGGGTGGGGGATATGTGTGTGGTGTGTAAGTGGGGATGTGTTGGTGAGGGATATGTGTGTGTGTGGTGCGTGGGTTGGGAATAGTGCGTGGTAGGAGGTGTATGTGATGTGCGGGTGGGGGATTGTGTGGTGGGGGATTAGGTTAAGGCATGTGTGGGTGGGTGGAAGTTGTATGTGTGGGTGGTGGTGTGTGTGTGAGTGGATTGGGGATGTATGGGTGGTTAGGGAGATGTGTGTGTGTGTGGGGGGGGGGGGGGTAGGGACATGACAGTTGGTGGGGATGTGTGTGTATGGTTTGGGGATGTGTGAGTGGATGTGCGATGTGTGGGTTGGTGGGGGATTGTGTGCGTGGGTGGGGAATATGTTGTCGATGGAGATGTGGCTGGGGGAAGGGTGGTTTGAGGTGTGGGTGGGGAGAGGATGTGTGGGGTAGAATGTGGATGGGCGTGGGATGTGTGGGTTGGTGGGGGAATGTTTGTGGGTGGCGAGTGTGTTTTGGTTGGGGGATCAGGTGAGGGCAGTGTGTGTGGGTGGGGGATGTGCGGGAGGGGGATGGGTCGGTTGGTGGGGTATGTATGTGTCCCTTGGTGTGCGTGTGTGTCGGTAGGTGGGGGTGTGTATGTGTCCCTTGGTGCACATGTGTGTGGGTAGGTGGGGGTGTTGTGTGGGTGGGGTGATGTATGGATAGGTGGGAGATGGGCTTCATACCATGGTAATTAGCCTTGTTTATGTTTACAACATTCATTTCACAATGTTTATTTTTCTTCCTATGCAAATGTATAATGCTCTTGATGAACGAAAGGCGAGTGATTGGAAGGGCCGAATGTAAGACGGGCCTGCGCGCCCAATTTGTGACCCTAATAAAGTTGATTTGATTTGATTTGATTTGATGTATGATTCTGTCTCTGGAAGTGAGGTTTCCTCAACTGTGTCCACATTGCTACCTCAGTAGGTGTATGATTCTGTCTCTGGAAGTGAGGTTTCCTCAACTGTGTCCACATTGCTACATCAGTAGGTGTATGATTCTGTCTCTGGAAGTGAGGTTTCCTCAACTGTGTCCACATTGCTACCTCAGGTGTATGATTCTATCTCTGGAAGTGAGGTTTCCTCAACTGTGTCCACATTGCTACCTCAGTAGGTGTATGGTTCTGTCTCTGGAAGTGAGGTTTCCCAAGTTGTGTCTACATTACTACCTCAGTATGTGTATGATTCTATATCTGGAAGTGAGGTTTCCCCAGTTGTGTCTACATTACTACCTCAGTATGTGTATGATTCTATATCTGGAAGTGAGGTTTCCCAAGTTGTGTCTACATTACTACCTCAGTATGTGTATGATTCTATATCTGGAAGTGAGGTTTCCCAAGTTGTGTCTACATTACTACCTCAGTATGTGTATGATTCTATATCTGGAAGTGAGGTTTCCCAAGTTGTGTCTACATTACTACCTCAGTATGTGTATGATTCTATATCTGGAAGTGAGGTTTCCCCATCTGTGTCTACATTGCTAGCTCAGTAGATTTATGGTTCTGTCTCTGGAAGTGAGGTTTCCCAAGTTGTGTCTACATTACTACCTCAGTATGTGTATGATTCTATATCTGGAAGTGATGTTTCCCCAAAAGGATGGGGGGGGGGGGGGGGGGGGTGTCAGGTTTTAATTTGCTTAATTTACTCTCATTATCAATATCTTTCCCCTATGGATTTTAAACTAAATTGTTGGGATCTCCAATCCAATGTCGTTAGTTTATCCTGCATCAGACAGGCCAGCAATGTCATCAGAGAAGCCTATTTCATTGAGATGTTTTGTCACAGGAATCTGTGAACTTCATTTCTGGCAGATCTTCCTGTCATCATAATCCTGTTAATAGTCAGTCAGAATAGACGAGGTAACGTTATATGGGTTGTTGTAAAATGGTTGTTAAATAGTTCTTTGTTTTGTTTGTTAAATTGATGGCATTTGTAAAATTGTTGTGTTGGTTGTTGTAAATTATTTGCATCAGTTGTAAAATTGTGTGTGTGTTCTCATTCAGGAACTTCTGGTGGACTTCAGCAAATTTCAAGAAATGGTGGAGACTACCATAGACCTGGCACAGGTGCAAAACCATGAGTTTGTCATTAGGGCAGACTTTGATGACAGCCTCTCAGGTAAGTTGTATCTCATGTTGCATGCAACATATTTCATGTTGTACTTTTGAAATGTTACCTCTCATTGTTCACGTTTTATGTTTGACATTCCATGTTTGATATTTCATGTTGGATTTTCCATTTCTCATGTTTCATGTTTGACATTCCATGTTTGATATTTCATGTTGGATATTCCATTTCTCGTTTCATGCCTCATGATCTGTTTTGTGCTGGTATTCATACTGGACAAGTGAATATTCTCCCTTATCTGCAAAATGGTGGGAGACCTAAACACACGTGGGGGAAGTTATAGACAAGTCTCTGCTGATGTGTAATAGTGTGAGACCTAAACACACATGGGGGAAGTTATAGACAGGTCTCTGCTGTGTAATAGTGTGAGACCTAAACACATGTGGGGGAAGTTACACAGAGTCTCTGCTGATGTGTAATACTGTGAAACCTAAACACATGTGTGGGAAGTTACACAGTCTCTGCTGATGTGTAATAGTGTGAGACCTAAACACATGTGGGGGAAGTTACACAGAGTCTCTGCTGATGTGTAATACTGTGAAACCTAAACACATGTGGGGGAAGTTACACAGAGTCTCTGCTGATGTGTAATACTGTGAAACCTAAACACATGTGGGGGAAGTTATAGACAGGTATCTGCTGATGTGTAATAGTGTGAGACCTAAACACATGTGGGGGAAGTTATAGACAGGTCTCTGCTGATGTGTAATATGTTTCTTCCAGTGTGGAATGTATCTCTTCCAGTGTGTAATATGTCTCTTCCAGTGTGGAATATGTCTCTTCCCATGTGTAATATGTCTCTTCCAGTGTGGAATATGTCTCTTCCAGTGTGGAATATGTCTCTACTGTGTATAGTTATATTTAGTTGATAACAGAAATACATGTGATTCTCATATAGAACTGAGGCAGCGCATCGACGAGCTGGAGGAGAACATCAGAACTCAGTTAAATCAGGTATCACATCTGTCTTTGTGTTCACATTGTATTAGGTATCACATCCTGTCTTGTGTGATCAGACTGTTTTAGGTATCACATCTTGTCCTTTCTGTTCAGATTGTGTTAGGTATCACATCTTGTCTTGTCTGTTCAGATTGTGTTAGATATCACATCTTGTCTTGTGTGTTCAGATTGTGTAAGGTATCACATCCTGTCTTGTGTGATCAGATTGTTTTAGGCATCAAATCTTGTCTTGTCTGTTCAGATTGTGTTAGGTATCACATTTTGTCTTGTGTGTTCAGACTGTGTTAGGTATCACATCCTGTCTTGTGTGTTCAGATTGTGTTAGGTATCACATCCTGTCTTGTGTGTTCAGATTGTGTTAGATATCACATCCTGTCTTGTGTGTTCAGATTGTGTTAGGTATCACATCTTGTCTTGTGTGTTCAGATTGTGTTAGGTATCACATATTGTTTTGTATGTTTTGATTGTTTTAGGTTTCATATCTTGTTTTATGTGTTCAGATTTGTTTTAGGTATCACATCCTGCCTTGTGTGTTCAGATTGTGTTAGGTATCACATCCTGTCTTGTGTTTTCAGATTGTGTTAGCTATCACATCTTGTTTTGTGTTGCCATATATTGTTGAAGGTCACTGGTCCAATCAGATTGTGTTAGGTATCATCCTTGCATGACCAAAATGTGATATAGCAATATAAATGTGATATAACAATAACAGTACAAATGTTGCACCAATGTGGTCACTGTAATTATATATGGGCAATCACAACATCGAATGGACATATGGGCAATCATAACATCGTATAGACATTTGGGCAATCATAACATCATTTGGACATGTGGGCAATCATAAAACAACATTTGGACATGTGGGCAATCATAACATTATATGGACATGTGAGCAATCATAACATTGTATGGACATGTGGGCAGTTATAACATCATGTGGGCAATCATAACATATGGGCAATCATAACATCATATGGATATGTGGGCAGTTATAACATCATGTGGGCAATCATAACATCATGTGGGCAATCATAACATCATATGGACATGTGAGCAATCATAACATTGTATGGACATGTGGGCAATCATAACATATGGGCAATCATAACATCATATGGGCATGTGGACAATCATAACATCATATGGGCATGTGGACAATCATAACATCATATGGACATAAGGGCAATCATAGCATCATATGGACATCAGGACAATCATAACATCATATGGACATGTGAGCAATCATAACATCATATGGATGTACTGTATGTAACTTGTGAAGTATGTTGTATGCTATACTGTATGTAACTTGTGAAGTGTGCTGTGTGTTATACTGTTGTAACTTGTGAAGTGTGCTGTATGCTATACTGTATGTAACTTGTGAAGTGTGTTGTATGTTATACTGTATGTAACTTGTGAAGTGTGTTGTATGTTATACTGTATGTAACTTGTGAAGTGTGCTGTATGTTATACTGTATGTAACTTGTGAAGTATGTTGTATGCTATACTGTATGTAACTTGTGAAGTGTGCTGTATGTTATACTGTTGTAACTTGTGAAGTGTGCTGTATGCTATACTGTATGTAACTTGTGAAGTGTGTTGTATGTTATACTGTATGTAACTTGTGAAGTGTGCTGTATGCTATACTGTATGTAACTTGTGAAGTGTGCTGTATGTTATACTGTATGTAACTTGTGAAGTGTGCTGTATGCTATACTGTATGTAACTTGTGAAGTGTGCTGTATGTTATACTGTATGTAACTTGTGAAGTGTGCTGTATGTTATACTGTATGTAACTTGTGAAGTGTGCTGTATGCTATACTGTATGTAACTTGTGAAGTGTGTTGTATGCTATACTGTATGTAACTTGTGAAGTGTGCTGTATGTTATACTGTATGTAACTTGTGAAGTGTGTTGTATGTTATACTATACTGTATGTAACTTGTGAAGTGTGTTGTATGTTATACTACTGTATGTAAC
The DNA here is from genome assembly GCA_014155875.1 of Cepaea nemoralis. Taxonomy (NCBI): domain Eukaryota; kingdom Metazoa; phylum Mollusca; class Gastropoda; order Stylommatophora; family Helicidae; genus Cepaea; species Cepaea nemoralis. Next base: position 171,246 of record JACEFZ010028399.1, on the reverse strand, counting down.
TTGTGAAGTGTGTTGTATGTTACACTGTATGTAACTTGTGAAGTGTGCTGTATGTTATACTGTATGTAACTTGTGAAGTGTGTTGTATGTTATACTGTATGTAACTTGTGAAGTGTGTTGTATGTTATACTGTACTGTATGTAACTTGTGAAGTGTGTTGTATGTTACACTGTATGTAACTTGTGAAGTGTGTTGTATGTTACACTGTATGTAACTTGTGAAGTGTGCTGTATGTTATACTGTATGTAACTTGTGAAGTGTGTTGTATGTTATACTGTATGTAACTTGTGAAGTGTGTTGTATGTTATACTGTACTGTATGTAACTTGTGAAGTGTGTTGTATGTTACACTGTATGTAACTTGTGAAGTGTGTTGTATGTATACTTACTGTATGTAACTTGTGAAGTGTGCTGTATGTTATCTGTTAGTAACTTGTGAAGTGTGTTGTATGTTATACTGTACGTAACTTGTGAAGTATGTTGTATGTTATACTGTACTGTATGTAACTTGTGAAGTGTGTTGTATGTTATACTGTATGTAACTTGTGAAGTGTGTTGTATGTTATACTGTACTGTATGTAACTTGTGAAGTGTGTTGTATGTTACACTGTATGTAACTGTGAAAGTGTATTGTTGTTATACTGTATGTAACTTGTGAAGTGGTGTTGTATGTTATACTGTAACTGTATGTAACTTGTGAAGTGTGTTGTATGTTATACTGTATGTAACTTGTGAAGTGTGTTGTATGTTACTACTGTATGTAACTTGTGAAGTGGTGCTGTATGTTACATGTATGTAACTTGTGAAGTGTGCTTGTATGTTATACTGTATGTAACTTGTGAAGTGTGTTGTATGTTATACTGTATGTAACTTGTGAAGTGTGCTGTATGTTATACTGTATGTAACTTGTGAAGTGTGCTGTATGTTATACTGTATGTAACTTGTGAAGTGTGTTGTATGTTATACTATACTGTATGTAACTTGTGAAGTGTGTTGTATGCTATACTGTATGTAACTTGTGAAGTGTGCTGTATGTTATACTGTATGTAACTTGTGAAGTGTGTTGTATGTTATACTATACTGTATGTAACTTGTGAAGTGTGTTGTATGCTATACTGTATGTAACTTGTGAAGTGTGCTGTATGTTATACTGTATGTAACTTGTGAAAGTTGTTGTATGTTATACTGTATGTAAACTTGTGAAGTGTGCTGTATGTTATACTATATGTAACTTGTGAAGTGTGCTGTATGTTATACTGTATGTAACTTGTGAAGTGTGTTGTATGCTATACTGTATGTAACTTGTGAAGTGTGTTGTATGCTATACTGTATGTAACTTGTGAAGTGTGTTGTATGCTATACTGTATGTAACTTGTGAAGTGTGCTGTATGTTATACTGTATGTAACTTGTGAAGTGTGTTGTATGTTATACTGTATGTAACTTGTGAAGTGTGCTGTATGTTATACTGTATGTAACTTGTGAAGTGTGTTGTATGTTATACTGTATGTAACTTGTGAAGTGTGTTGTATGTTATACTGTATGTAACTTGTGAAGTGTGTTGTATGTTATACTGTATGTAACTTGTGAAGTGTGTTGTATGTTATACTGTATGTAACTGTGAAGTGTGTTGTATGTATACTGTATGTAACTTGTGAAGTGTGTGTATGTATACTGTATGTAACTTGTGAAGTGTGTTGTATGTTATACTGTATATAACTTGTTAAGTATGTTGTATGTTATACTGTATGTAACTTGTGAAGTGTGTTGTATGTTACACTGTATGTAACTTGTGAAGTGTGCTGTATGTTATACTGTATGTAACTTGTGAAGTGTGCTGTATGTTATACTGTATGTGACTTGTGAAGTGTGCTGTATGTTATACTGTATGTGACTTGTGAAGTGTGCTGTATGTTATACTGTATGTGAAGTGTGCTGTATGTTATACTGTATGTAACTTGTGAAGTGTGCTGTATGTTATACTGTATGTAACTGTGAAGTGTGTTGTATGTTATACTGTATGTAACTTGTGAAGTGTGTTGTATGTTATACTGTATGTAACTTGTGAAGTGTGCTGTATGTTATACTGTATGTAACGTGTGAAGTGTGCTGTATGTTATATTGTATGTAACTTGTGAAGTGTGTTGTATGTTATACTGTATGTAACTTGTGAAGTGTGCTGTATGTTATACTGTTGTAACTTGTGAAGTGTGTTGAATGCTATACTGTATGTAACTTGTGAAGTGTGTTGTATGTTATACTGTATGTAACTTGTGAAGTGTGCTGTATGTTATACTGTATGTAACTTGTGAAGTGTGCTGTATGCTATACTGTATGTAACTTGTGAAGTGTGTTGTATGTTATACTGTACTGTATGTAACTTGTGAAGTGTGTTGTATGTTACACTGTATGTAACTTGTGAAGTGTGCTGTATGTTATACTGTATGTAACTTGTGAAGTATGTTGTATGTTATACTGTATGTAACTTGTGTCTAGATGTGAGGAGGATGTGTCTGAGTGTGGGGATATGTGTGGGTGGGGTATGCGTTTGGATGGGTTGGGGTGTGTGGGATTTGGTGGGTAGTGATATTTGTGGGTGTTGGTGGGATGTGTGGATGGATGTGTGGGGGTGAAAGTAGGGGTGTGGGGGATGTGTGTATGGGTGGATGTCAAAGACTTAGGAGAGAGGTCAAAGCTAAGGAGAGCTAAATAGAGCTTAGGAAAAGGGCAAGTAACATAATAGTTTAGGAGACCAGACAGAAGAGACACAAACGCTATAAATAGCTATAACGGGACACACTCGTGTCAACAAGGAGGGCAACAAGTGTACGTGAGCGGGGGTTACCCAAGAGAATGGGATACCCGCTCCACGAGGAGTAACCAAGTAATTAGAGTTACTACAACCAAGTGACCAGCGTGCTGGAACTCCGAGCACGGAAGACCAGTGGACGCACGCTGAGCTAATTGCTCGTGGCTGAACACGCCACATACAGCAGGTTCAGACAGAAACTGGACGGCGTAGGGAACAGACTGTATATCCGCTGTGGATACTTTGTTGTTGTTAAGGACAGTAGAATAGTTAGGACTTCAGCTTAGCTTCAGTAGTTGTATTATTAATATCATCTCCTCATTCCATCTTCATAACATACTATGATGTTTAATACCGATGTGGTATTCCGCTCGTGGAGCTCATGTACGATCAGCTCCGAATAAAATGTATCCTTTTGCAAACAATACGAGTCGTCACTTTCATGTAGTGCAAAAGTAGGGAATCCTTGTATGCCTGTTGCTAGTGAGTTGCTGACAGTGGAGGATATGTGTATAGGACGGGTGCGGGGGATGTGTGTTTATGTGGGTGAAGATGTGTGGATAGTTTGAGGAAGTATGTGTGGGTGGTGGGGTTGTGTGGATAGGGGATTGTGTTGGATTGGGGATGCAAGGGCGGGGAGAAGTGTATGGTGTGTGGGTTTGAGATATGTGTCCGGTGTGTTGGTGGGGGATGTGTGCATGGTGTGTGGGTGGGGGGTATGTTTGTGGTGGTATGGGTGAGGATATGTGTGTGGGTGGGGGATAGTGTGTGGTGTGGGGGATGTGTGTGATGGGTGTGGGGAATGTGTGTATGGGTGTGGTATATGTGTAGGGGATGTGTGGTGGTTGGGGGAAGTATGTGTGGGTGGTGGGGGGTGTGGGTGGGAGATGTGTGTGTGGGTGGGGGTGTGTGAGTGGCTTAGGGATGTGTAGGTGGGTGAGGGATGTGTATGTGTCGGGGTGGGATGCGTGAGTGGGTGGAGGATGTGGGTGGGTAGGGGTATTGCGATCGAGAGAGGCTTGGTTGGGGTTGGGTGGGTGGGAGTGTGTGGGTGCGTTGTGGAGGATGTGTGCGTGAGTGAGTGTGTGTTGGTGGACGGGTAGGGAATGCGTGTGTGGGTGGGGTGAGGTGTGTTGGTTGGGGATATTGTGTGGGTGGGGTTTTTTGTGGTGTGTGGGTGGGGGTATGGGGGTGAATGGGTAAGGGTATCTGTGTGGGTGTGGGTGGGAATATTGTGTGGTATGTGGGTGGGGGATATGTGTGGGATGTGTTGGTGAGGGATATGTGTGTGTGCGATGCATGGGTTGGGAATATTGCGTGGTAGGGGATGTATGTGATGTGCGGGTGGGGGATTGGGTTAAGGCATGTGTGGGTGGGTGGAGGAAGTATGTGTGGGTGGTGGGGTGTGTGTGAGTGGATTGGGGATGTATGGATGGTTAGGGAGATGTGTGGTGGGGGGGGGGGGGGGTAGGGAGATGTCAGTTGGTGGAGATGTGTGTGTATGGTTTGTGGATGTGTGGGTTGGTGGGGGATTGTGTGCGTGGGTGGGGAATATGTGGTCAATGGAGATGTGGCTGGGGGATGGGTGGTTTGAGATGTTGGTGGGGAGAGGATGTGTGGGTTAGGATGTGGGTGGGCGTGGGATGTGTGGGTTAATGGGGGAATGTTTGTGGGTGGCAAGTGTGTTTGGGTTGGAGGAACAGGTGAGGGCAGTGTGTGTGGGTGGGGGATGTGCGGGAGGGGGAATGGGTCAGTTGGTGGGGTATGTATGTGTCCCTTGGTGTGTGTGTGGGTGGGGTGATGTATGGGTAGGTGGGAGATGGGCCTCATAACATGGTAATTTGCCTTGTTTATGTTTACAACATTCATTTCACAATGTTTATTTTTCTTCCTATGTAAATGTATAATGCTCTTGATGAACAAAAGACGAGTGATTGGAAGGGCCGAATGTAAGACGGGCCTGCGTGCCCAATTTGTGACCCTAATAAAGGTGATTTGATTTGATTTTGATTTTGTGGAGTATGTTGTATGCTATACTGTATGTAATGTGTGAAGTGTGCTGTATATTATACTGTATGTAACTTGTGAAGTGTTTCGTATGTTAAACTGTATGTGAAGTGTGCTGTATGCTATACTGTGTGTAATTTGTTGAGTGGGTGAATGGGCTGTCAGTTTTCTCACATGGTGTGTAAACTGATGGTGGAAATTATATCATGTTTTGTTCCGCTTTAAAACAGGTAGCAAGAGACCTTGGCCTTGAACCAAACAAAACTTTGAAGTTGGAGAGCAACAGCCAACTGGGCTATTATTTTCGAGTCACCAGAAAGGTACTGATGTGTATGGTCATGTCTGATGTTTCCTGTGATCTTGTCTGATGTTTCCTGTGATCTTGTCTGATGTTTCCTGTGATCTTGTCTGTCGAGTCACCAGAAAGGTACTGATGTGTCTGGTCTTGTCTGATGTTTCCTGTGATCTTGTCTGTCGAGTCACTGATGTGTATGGTCATGCCTGATGTTTCCTGTGATCTTGTCTGTCGAGTCACCAGAAAGGTACTGATGTGTATGGTCATGTCTGATGTTTCCTGTGATCTTGTCTGTCGAGTCACCAGAAAGGTACTGATGTGTATGGTCTTGTCTGTCGAGTCACCAGAAAGGTACTGATGTGTCTGGTCTTGTCTGATGTTTCCTGTGGTCTTGTCTGATGTTTCCTGTGGTCATGTCTGATGTTTCCTGTGGTATTGTCTGATGTTTCCTGTGGTCTTGTCTGATGTTTCCTGTGGTCTTGTCTGATGTTTCCTGTGGTCTTGTCTGATGTTTCCTGTGGTCTTGTCTGATGTTTCCTGTGGTCTTGTCTGATGTTTCCTGTGGTCTTGCCTGATGTTTCCTGTGGTCTCGTTCAGTTTTCCTGTGGTCTCGTCTGATGTTTTCTGATATTAGAGTCCTGTCTTACACATAGTCCAGACATGGCTTCATTATAGACAGTGTACCCATTGTGTGTGTGTTTGGGGGGGGGGGGGGTACGTGGGCGAGCACGAGCGTGAGTGAGAGAGAGATAGAGAGAGAGAGCATGCTAGCACAATGTCCTGTCTTACACACAGTCCAAACATGACTTTATTATTGATAGTATACATGTGTGTGTGTGTGAGAGAGAGAGAGAAAGAGGGGGGGGGGGGGGGAGAGAGAAATGTGCTAGAATGCTGAAAGCACTTTCTCTTGGAGTTTGTAGCTTTAGGCATGATTAGCTCACTAATGCATCTGTCTTGTTTCTTTTCTCTCTGTCTTGTTTCTTTTCTCTCTGTCTTACCTGCTTTCAATCAACTATGAGTGTATATTTTGATGTAAACAAAAAAAAACTTAAATGAAAGTGTCATCATTAGACAAGTATGTCAACCGGACAGGGAATGTAAGGCTTAAATTGTTCTCTTAATGTCTATGTAGGAAGAGAAAGCCTTACGCAACAACAAGAAGTACCACACAATTGACACAAACAAGAATGGAGTTCGCTTCCACAACAGTGCTGTCAAACAGTACAATGATGAGTATCAGCAGGCCAGAGAGGAGTACAGTGAGCAGCAGAAGAGTGTAGTCGCCGAGGTCATCAGCATTGCAGGTTGTTGTAGTTGCACTTATATCTATGTCTGCTCTTTAAACAATTCATTCATCATTGCAGGTTGTAGCAGTGACACTTAGGTTTGCACTGCAAGAAATCATTTAGCTTGATACATGGAATAAAATGCTAAATGATTATAATGTTACCATATCTCAACCTGTTGGTGTATAATGACTTTCTGGTCCAATATAGTGGATGGCTGTTGAACTGTTATAGCCTGTGGAGTGTTTTTGATTCCTACAGTTTGCTGACACATTTTCTCATGTTGAACTGGTAGTACATGGTTCCGTCACCAGGCTACTGTGTTAAGTACATGGAGCGACACTGTGAGCTGTGGATTTTGTGTGGCATGCTGTTACATCCGTCTGCGGTTATTTTTATTGTGAATTACATGTTCAGAAAAATGGCCAACAGCCACGTGCTGAAATAGCTTGATTTGCCATGTGCAGTAATGTGTGTGCAATGGCTGGTTTTCTAGTAACTGCCGCTTCCATCAATGATGAACCATAATTATAGTTGTGGATTGCTGTGTTGGAACTCTGGCAGCGGCCTTATCTATGTATGTTTGAATGTGCTTTTGGTTTGCTGGGACTGCAGTCTGTCCCACTTTTCACATGGGACAGGAATGGAGCATTATGCTGACTAACCTGCTAGTTAAATCCTTACTTCTACAATATCTCAACCTGCTAGTTATATTCCTGTCTCCCATAATTCCCTGTCTTTCCTGTCACCAATGGATTGAAGCTAGGATGTGTCCTGCTACCAACACTGTTCACCCTCATGTTTTCAGCTATGCTAACTAATGCCTTCGAGAACAACGACATTGGAATAGACATCAACTACCGCATGGATGGAAAGCTGTTCAATCTCAGAAGGCTGAAAGCTAAAACCAAACTAACAGTGACACCGTCAGAGAGCTCCTGTTTGCTGACGATTGCCCTCTATATGCCAACTCAGAGACATGCAACACGTTTCAGTTTTCTCATGTGCCTGTGCCAACTTTGTGCTCAATATCAACTTGGAGAAGACTGTAGTTATGTACCAGCCAGCTCCAGGGAATAATCACACTGTGCCAAATATCAAAGTGAATGGTCATAGACTAAGTGTTGTGGACAAATTCACTTATCTTGGCAGCACTGTGTCACAAGCTGCCACAATTGATGACGAAGTGAATGCAAGAATCTCCCAGGCCAGCGCGGCCTTTGGCAGACTGTACAAGAATGTATGGGACAGAAATGGAATAAGCCTGCAAACAAAGCTGAAAGTCTACAAAGCAGTTGTATTATCCACACTGCTATATACTTGTGAAAATTGGACTGTTTGCCACTGACATGCCAGGAAATTAAACCACTTCCACACACTCTGCCTTAGGAAACTATTGAATATTAAATGGCAAGACAAGATCCCAGACACTGAAGTCTTAGAAAGAGTGTCCATGCCCAGTATCCACTCTCTACTAATGAAGAATCAGATTTGCTGGGCTGGTCACTTGCCTCGCATGCCAGATCACAGGCTCCCTAGACAAATTTTTTTCGGCAAGCTACTTTGTGGTAAACGCTCCCAAGGGGGTCTGTCAGAGTCTTGCATAACACAAGACAAGTAGCTCGTTTTGTGGCAAGTGTGAAGTAATATCAAACTATCAAATCACACGAAGTGAATATCCGAAAGTATTATTCACACGCTTTATTGACGCGCTGCATTCATTATCGCACAAACATCGCGCACTGACAATCTATAGCAATCATTTCAACATGAACAAGATCACTACAATACATAATAATATATGCAAGCAATAAACATCTCACTTACAGTTAAACTATACAAGCATTCGACTCAGTCTTCCACTGTCGTACAGGCTAGCTCTCAAGGCAGATTCAAACTCAACTCGCATTCCCTTGCGACCTGTCCGTTCAACGATCTAAGCCCGTCTGCCAGTTCTGGCGTCTTACACGCTTACACGCTCACGTCAGCTGGTGTCCCCTGCACGGTTCACGGGGTGAACTCAATTGCTGTGCGTGGCTACCTATCCGGGCGTCGGTAACGACGCCGCGTTCTCTCTGCCGTGTTTAACATTACTCAGGGTTGCGTGTTGTTATGGTGTCTGGCGTTGGTACAGACAACGCGTCGCAACCTCGGATGTGAGACCTTGACACTCTCCACACCCCTTTTCCATGAAAGGATTTCCTTACATGTATAATATATCTCTAGGTGTTCTTAAACATGTCAAAGTCGAACATTATACATTAACAATTATCATAAATATATACAGGTGAATAGTCAACAATATGTATACACCACTTATGTTGCACTATGAAGTACAACAGTCAAGTACAATCTATTTAATGGGCATTACCTCGCTGTGACCCAGCTAGTCCGGTAGGTATCGGCTAAACTGGCCCCTACCTCACAACCAAGAACAAAAATACTAAAATAATCAGGTCAAGCCGTGAGCATCTCCCTCTGAGATGACTCCTCCATCAGACCTCTATTTAGAGTTTCTAATGAAGGTCAACAGTTTTGGCAATATACTGTCCATATCTAAACGATGTTACATTGACATGTTATTTATCAAGCACACATGTTAATGGTTACAATACATATTTACATATCACCAACAATTTAGAATAATGTCCCCTGGTTATTATACAGAAAATTTAGGAACAATAATTTATCGTCGTTTACAAGACATAAATTACAATTGCAAACTCATTTCTTAGTGTCATAATTTGATCCTTATTGACAAATGTGCACAAAAAGTCACGTTTGTAAAGAAGCAATCAAGTTATGATGCTGAGATTACATCCTATACAAATCAACATATACAATTCCGTATATGGGAATATTTTAAATCACATTTTAATACAACGTCATACATTTATATACTTTTAATAATATGCAAAAACTCGGAAGTATACAGCTGTACTATTACATGTGTTGTGATGTCATTCAAACAAAGCTGGTCCGTTCTGGATGGATCTTCTATAAACGGAGTAGTAGTTGTTACTATCAGCTGTTGGATCATCTCTTCCGTCTTCTGCTCGGATTGTACTGTCGCAGTCATCTTTCGTACCTTGTTAAAACGTCTTGGGCACCTCGGTCTGGATACTTTAGGATTACCTCACGTTTTAGTGGCTTGGTAACTTCTTGGATCCTCTAGTGTTGTCCCGTGACACTTCTCCGTAGTGTCTGGTTGTTATAATATTTATTTACAATAATAATTACATTCTTTCTCATATCTCACAGTTATACAACACATTAGTTTACATAATACTGATTTCATTCTTTCACATATCTCACAATTATATACGCATTCATTCGCATGATAATAATAAGAATCACAATATGTACATAAATTATATACATTGGGAGATACAATCTTCCCCATCACAATGGTGTACCCAGCGTTACTGACACATTGTCACAATTGGCTGTGGTACTGAGCACTATCTACGTTGCAGTTTTATACACCCTCTGCACTGTGCTCTGGTGTCGACTGGGTATTAGGTTCGTTGTATGGACATCTCGACAAAAGGTCTGCAAGACAGTTTTGTGAACCTTTTATGTGGTTAACCTCATAGCTATAGTCCTGCAGAAGAAGGGACCATCTTGCCACCCTGCTGTTACTAGGCGTTCCTCTGGTAACAATTGTCAGCGGAGTATTATCTGTTTCAATAATGAAATGTTTGCCTAACAAAAATCTAGAAAGTTTACGTACCGAAAATACCATGGCAAGAGCCTCGAGTTCCGGTGTACTGTAATTTCTGTTCGCTGGTGTTCAGTTTTCGAGAGACGTAGTATACTGGGTACAAGATTTGGTCGTGTTCTTGGAGAAGCACACCTCCAATGGCTACGGAGCTCGCATCACATCTTAATCTAAAAGTAATATTCAAATTTGGCAATTTCAGAATAGGTGACTTAGAAAAATAAGAAAGAATTTTCGTAAATGCTGGCCTTAAACATTCACTGTTTACAATCACATTGGGGTGTTTATTTGTTAGTAGATCAGTGAAACATTTGGTCAATTCAGCAAAATGAGGAATAAACTGTCTATAATAGTTTAACAGACCTAACACACTTCGCAACTGTTTCTTATTTGTCGGAAGCGACAATTTCAAAATTCTGGACATGATGTTATCGTCAGTTGATATAAAGCCATTTGAGATCTTATAGCCCAAAAATGAAATTTCCTGAAAGGCTATATCCACTTTGGAAGGTTTTACAGTCAGTCCTATGATGTCTAATTCTGTCAAATGTCTGCTGTAGTGCTGTTATGTGTTTGCGTCAGTTTAGGATTTACCTTAATGTCCTGTAAGTTGGTCGTCGTGTCAAGAACTGGTGTCGGTATCTCGTCAGTGTCGTTGTCGTCCGTCTGGTCCACTATGGAGGTGCTTGCTGCAGTCTTTACTTGTTCGTCTTGCCTGTGGTGATATGGTTTGAGCATGTTAATATGGAAAATTTTATGTTTGTCCCTAACTGCAATCTCGTAATCTACTGTCAAAATTTGTCGTAGCACTTTGAACGGTCCTTGCCATGAGTCAGTTAGGAGATGTCTATCACTTGGCAAAAGAAGAAGAACGTCCTGTCCTGGCGTCAGTGTAATAGTTCTATTTCCTCTGTTAGCATATTGTCGGTAAATAGCTCCTGATATTTGGAGAGCTTCTTTAGCTAACATACATGATTTCATATGGTAAAATGGGTATCGACAAAGTTGTACTTTGTCAACATGGAGTGGTACATTACTAATGAGGAGTGAGTGAAATTGGTATTATGGCTCCCTAACTTAGTTCTAGTATGGGAACAGACTTCCCTGATGTCTTTGGAAGTTATGGTTTTAGAAGGACTCTCTTCTGGCGAAATTTAGTACCTCTCGATGTTATGTGGTCAAGAGGGTAAATTTTGTCGACAGAGATATTTTTGAAAGGTCTGCTTGTTGAATCTGTTAATTGCAGTTCAGCTTGCGAGTGTTTCTTCTGTTTCACAAGCTTATGGCAGATGTCACAACTTCTGCAATACCGTTTGGTATCACTGCGAAACTTAGGCCAATAGAATTGAGTAAGTAATCTTGCTCTTGTTTTAGCATCAGCTATATGCCCTGCGAAGGGCATGTCATGTGCTAGCTTTAATGCTTGATTGCGTTTTTCTGCAGGTAGCACCGTTTGTTCTGTAGTGCTAGAACCTTTGGTATAGTACCGTGTCAGAATTCCTTTTTTCAGAGCAAAATACCATTGAGCATTCTTTGCTACTCTTGGCTTTTGGCCTATAAGTTTAAAATACTTCTGCAAAGATCGATCGGCTTTTTGGGCTGTTATAAACTTCTCCCTGGTTGTTTCAGGAGATGTCACAACTGGACTTATTTGTTGTAAAGCCTCTGTTTGATCGATTCGATCTTGCATTTGGGCAGTAGATCTGCTTACTGCATTTACTACATTACAATGATCATTCTTATCACACCTTGATGTTACATTCACACAATTACATGTATGTTCTGGTGTAGCCAGGTTGGTATTTGTACATTCATTTACGGGTGGTAATACATCATGAATGGTGATTGGTGATGAAGGTGAAATGGTAGTATCAATATTATAACTGACAGTTGATGTAATACTGTCATGTGGCATGTCATTCACTTCAGGAAGGTTTCCAATGGTAACATCGCAGCAAGGATTGGTTAATGCTGCGCATTTAACCTTTCCTGTAAGGAATGGTGTAGTTATATATGCCCATGCAAGTGGATATTTCTCTATGTTCCCTGAGAACGTCCTGCATGTGACATATTTACCACTATATTGTGCTGGTAAAATGTAATCTCTCTTTACACCAATGAGAGTACTGCCGCTATCACGTAAAACTGTGGCAGCTCTACCATTAACATACCCCTGGTGGATGTTTAGTTTACCTTTGGAGTTTGCTACAGAATTGGCCTCCTCACTGGTAACAGGTATAGAATGGCCGCATGTTAACACGCCATCCTCATGAAATTGATCACAAATGGTACATCTATTAAGGTGAACCACCTCAATGGCATGTGTTGCATTTACAAAATGATGTTTCACAATTTCTTCGTCTGAGGAAGAGCTATCACTCATGGCTGCATTAGTCTTTGTAATCATTTGCTTGCCTTTACAAGAGTGGCGCCAATGGCCATAAGCTTTACAAAGGAAGCATTTTGTGAGCCGTTTGTAGCTCTTTCTCACCCTATCTTGCTTGCTTAAGTAATTCTGCAAGTAAGTGAGGTACCCAGGGTGTTTGTCACACATATCATTTTCCTTATGTGAAAACTGGCAATATTTACACTGATAGTATTTCTCAGTATTTTGCTTGTATGGTCTCTGTTTATTGTGGGGTACTGACTTTGATTTACCATATGTAGCTGATGCTACAAAATCTGTGCTAGTCAACCCACTAGCGAAACATTGTTTATTGGCTGAAAAATAACCAGAGCCACGACTTTCAATCTGCTGTACACTTTCACACTGACATTCCAACAAAAATTTAGAAAAGGGGGCTGGGAGAGATGCAATAATCTTATCTCTCAACATAAGGTCAACCAATTTGTCATAACTTCCATTTACTTTAGCTGCTGACAGCCATTTAGAAAAAATATTTTGAATTTCTGAGATGTAATCAGAGAACGTGTGTGTTGGCTTAGGAGACAACTTCCTAAACTTTTCTCTATAACCTGATTCATCTAGCAAAAAATGTGACATAATTTTTGCTTTTATGTAAAGATAATCTTCTTTCAGGTCATTTGGGATCGACTCTATGACTTTAAGAGGTTCCCCAGAAAGACTTCTTACATATACTATCCCCCATTCAGGTTTTGGGATTTTGTAATGATCCATAACAAATTCAAAATTTTGGGTGAATGCTGCTATGCAATCACCTGTGTTGTAACTTCTGATCAGACCTTGGTACTTCTTATGAGGTTGATCTTTGTCTGTTTCTCTATTCACTTTCTCTTTAGAACATTCAGCTTTAAGTTGTTCAATTTTCATTTGTGTTTCTTGCTCTTCTTTCTTACTTTGTGCTAAGATCTCAGCTTGCCTCACTGCAGCTTCTGACTGTTTTAAAGCAGCTTCTGATTGTGCTTGTTGAAGCTTTAGAGCAGCATCTGATTGTGCTTGTTGAAGCTTTAAAGCAGCTTCTGATTGTGCTTGTTGAAGCTTTAAAGCAGTTTCTGATTCCTTTAGGGCAGATTCTGATTCAAACTGTTTGAAAGCCTCTTCGGCAGCTCTATCCTCACGTTCCCACTCTTCTTCCTGTACCAGAAGATATTCTGCATATTTACTTTCACTCCAGGCTCTCAATCCCTCACCAGACATATTCAATTTTAAACCCATTTCAATGAAATCGTTTAAAGAAGACATGATGAACAATAGGTATGATGGAATAAATATAAACAAAATTACTTATGATGTTAGTAAGTTACAAATATTTATAGCACAGTTAATGTCTAAAGCCAGACTAACGAAAGTATAAAGAAAGCTGAAAAAAATTTTTATACTCAAGTAATCCTTGGGTACTGTGCTGTTTAGTGGTGCTCGAAATCACACTGGAACGTCTTTCGGGTTGACGCACAAAAAATTTTTGAAGTTCACCAGACTCAGGTAAAGTTGTCACAAAAACCCTGTACTTTTTAAACTAAACGAAATTAGAACGTTTGTAAATGTATGGTGTGTGTAATGTCACTGAAGTCTGTAAAGGTTTGTATGCTGTCAAGTATTATTGTTAGTCGTTACCACAATCAACAACTTTCACGCTCACACTACCTCTACTCAATGACATTCAAGGGCACGGCCGCCATTTTGGATTTTAGGTACAAAATTTGTTGAATTTAGTGCTAAGTCTGAAGACGCCTCGGTTGGCTTCAAATAATATCTTCACACTTATAATTTAATTAAATCAACTCTATTAATTCGTTACTTTACCTTAATCTATGACTTGCGCACTTCTATCGGCATGTTCACATTCGCTTCAAACTCGGACAAAAAAATTTATACGTTCGCATTTGATTCAAAACCCGGACGAAAGCCTCCACATTCGCACTTGTCAGAGTCTTGCATAACACAAGACAAGTAGCTCGTTTTCTGGCAAGTGTGAAGTAATATCAAACTATCAAATCACACGAAGTGAATATCCGAAAGTATTATTCACACGCTTTATTGACGCGCTGCATTCATTATCGCACAAACATCGCGCACTGACAATCTATAGCAATCATTTCAACATGAACAAGATCACTACAATACATAATAATACATGCAAGCAATAAACATCTCACTTACAGTTAAACTATACAAGCGTTCGAACCAGTCTCCCACTGTCATACAGGCTAGCTCTCAAGGCAGATTCAAACTCAACTCGCATTCCCTTGCGACCTGTCCGTTCAACGATCTAAGCCCGTCTGCCAGTTCTGGCGTCTTACACGCTTACACGCTCACGTCAGCTGGTGTCCCCTGCATGGTTCACGGGGTGAACTCAATTGCTGTGCGTGGCTACCTATCCGGGCGTCGGTAACGACGCCGCGTTCTCTCTGCCGTGTTTAACATTACTCAGGGTTGCGTGTTGTTATGGTGTCTGGCGTTGGTACAGACAACGCGTCGCAACCTCGGATGTGAGACCTTGACAGGTCAGAGGAAGCACTTTAAAGACACTCTGAAGATCTCACTAAAAGCTTTTGGAATTCTTCATGACACTTGGGAGACTGCTGCCAAAGTCTGAAATTCATGGTGTACATCATTACGCAAGGGTGCAGTCACTCGTGAGACAACCAGGACTGCAAGAGTTGTGAAGAAAAGGCTGGACAGGAAAACCACTGCAGGAGATTCTCCTCCTGGAACATCAAGTATTCTTTGCCCACATTGTCAAAGAACATTTCAAGCCAAAATAAGCCATATCAGCCATCTTGGAACTCATGGCTCCATACTTTCAACCCCACTGGATGAAATGAATGGCCATCATCATTCTTGATGGACAAACATTTATCTTAAACCATTGGTTTTATGTTGATTCACACACTACTATTTATGTTAAACCTTTGGTTTTATATTGATTAAGGCACTACCATTTATGTTAAACTACTCATTTTATGTTGATTCACAAACTACCATTTACGTTAAACACTCATTTTATGTTGATTCGCACAAACTACCATTTATGATAAACCACTCATTCTATGTTGATTCACAAACTACCATTTATGTTAAACCACTCATTTTATGTTGATTCACAAACTACCATTTATGTTAAACCACTCATTCTATGTTGATTCACAAACTACCATTTATGTTAAACCACTCATTTTATGTTGATTCACAAACTACCATTTATGTTAAACCACTCATTTTATGTTGATTCACAAACTACCATTTATGTTAAACCACTCATTCTATGTTGATTCACAAACTACCATTTATGTTAAACCACTCATTTTATGTTGATTCACAAACTACCATTTACGTTAAACCACTCATTCTATGTTGATTCACAAACTACCATTTATGTTAAACCACTCATTTTATGTTGATTCACAAACTACCATTTACGTTAAACCACTCATTTTATGTTGATTCACAAACTACCATTTATGTTGATTCACAAACTACCATTTATGTTAAACCACTCATTCTATGTTGATTCACAAACTACCATTTATGTTAAACCACTCATTTTATGTTGATTCACAAACTACCATTTATGTTAAACCACTTATTTTATGTTGATTCACAAACTACCATTACGTTAAACAGTGGATGCTTATTATTTTATGCTTCTTTACAGACAGTGACAGTGAACTGTTGATGGTTGCTTACTTGTTACGTTGATTCACAATCATTCAGTTGTACTGAATCATTGGTGTTTATTTGTTACAATGATTTACAATCACACAGTTGTAGTGAATCAATGATGTTTATTTGTTATGTTGATTCACAATCATTCAGTTGTACTGAATCATTGATGTTTATTTGTTACAATGATTTACAATCACCCAGTTCTACTGAATCAATGATGTTTATTTGCTACAATGATTTACAATCACCCAGTTGTAGTGAATCAATGATGTTTATTTGTTACAATGATTTACAATCATCCAGTTGTACTGAATCATTGGTGTTTATTTTTACAATGATTTACAATCACCCAGTTGTAGTGAATCAATGATGTTTATTTGTTACAATGATTTACAATCACCCAGTTGTAGTGAATCAATGATGTTCATTTGTTACAATGATTTACAATCGTCCAGTTGTACTGAATCATTGATGTTCATTTGTTACGTTGATTTACAATCATGCAGTTGTACTGAATCAATTATGTTCATTTGTTACAATGATTTACAATCGTCCAGTTGTAGTGAATCATTGATGTTCATTTGTTACGTTGATTTACAATCATGCAGATGTACTGAATCAATGATGTTTATTTGTTACAATGATTTACAATCGTCCAGTTGTACTGAATCAATGGTGTTTAGTGACTTATTAGCCACTTACAAACAGTTACGTTATTTTACAATCATCCTGTTGAACTAAATCAATGGTGTTTATTTGTTACGTTGATTTACAATCATCCAGTTCTACTGAATGAATGATGTTTATTGACTTATTGGCCAATTACAAACAGTTATGTTGAGCCAAACATTTATGTGTATTGTAATGTTTATTTACAAACAGCTGGTTACGTTGAACCACTATGTCTACTGAATGACATCCTGGCACAGCTGGATGTTCTGGTATCTTTCTCCATAGCGTCATCTGCAGCACCCATTCCCTACACAAGGCCACAGCTCTTTCCCAAAGGTATGTCACCATGAATTGTTGATATCTATTCAAACACAGTAGGGGCTTATCACTAACTAGAAGTAAATGTTAATGATGACATCCATTCAAACATTAGGGGCTTATCACTAACTAGAATTAAATGTTGATGACATCCATTCAAACATTAGGGGCTTCTCACTAACTGGAAGTAAATGTTGATGAGATGTCAGAGAAGTCAGATTGATATGTCAGAGGTGTCAGCTTCGGCTTGATGTGGCCAATATCTTGATGGTTGCTTTTACTTCCCAAGACATGACAAATCTGTCTCATTGTGGGTTCAAACCCATGGCCACCAGGCCTGTAGGCAGACATGACAAATCTGTCTCATTGTGGGTTCAAACCCATGGTCACCACGCCTGTAGGCAGACATGCTAGCCACATATCAGCTGAGATTTCAGCCACTGGTACTGCCACATATCAGCTGAGATTTCAGCCACTTTTACTGCCACACATTGGCTGAGATTTCAACTTCTCTTACTGCCACATTTGTTGTCATGCTTATATAAACATGTGTTTATGTGATCACCTGGTGAGGTGAAGTTATTATTATCTTGTGTTTATCTGATCACCTGGTGAGGTGAAGTTATTATTATCTTGTGTTTATGTGATCACCTGGTGAGGTGAAGTTATTATTATCTTGTGTTTATCTGATCACCTGGTGAGGTGAAGTTATTATTATCTTGTGTTTATCTGATCACCTGGTGAGGTGAAGTTTTTATTATCTTGTGTTTATGTGATCACCTGGTGAGGTGAAGTTATTATTATCTTGTGTTTATCTGATCACCTGGTGAGGTGAAGTTATTATTATCTTGTGTTTATGTGATCACCTGGTGAGGTGAAGTTATTATTATCTTGTGTTTATCTGATCACCTGGTGAGGTGAAGTTATTATTATCTTGTGTTTATCTGATCACCTGGTGAGGTGAAGTTATTATTATCTTGTGTTTATCTGATCACCTGGTGAGGTGAAGTTATTATTATCTTGTGTTTATCTGATCACCTGGTGAGGTGAAGTTATTATTATCTTGTGTTTATGTGATCACCTGGTGAGGTGAAGTTATTATTATCTTGTGTTTATCTGATCACCTGGTGAGGTGAAGTTATTATTATCTTGTGTTTATCTGATCACCTGGTGAGGTGAAGTTATTATTATCTTGTGTTTATCTGATCACCTGGTGAGGTGAAGTTATTATTATCTTGTGTTTATCTGATCACCTGGTGAGGTGAAGTTATTATTATCTTGTGTTTATCTGATCACCTGGTGAGGTGAAGTTATTATTATCTTGTGTTTATCTGATCACCTGGTGAGGTGAAGTTATTATTATCTTGTGTTTATGTGATCACCTGGTGAGGTGAAGTTATTATTATCTTGTGTTTATCTGATCACCTGGTGAGGTGAAGTTATTATTATCTTGTGTTTATCTGATCACCTGGTGAGGTGAAGTTATTATTATCTTGTGTTTATCTGATCACCTGGTGAGGTGAAGGTTATTATTATCTTGTGTTTATCTGATCACCTGGTGAGGTGAAGTTATTATTATCTTGTGTTTATGTGATCACCTGGTGAGGTGAAGTTATTATTATCTTGTGCTTATCTGATCACCTGGTGAGGTGAAGTTATTATTATCTTGTGTTTATCTGATCACCTGGTGAGGTGAAGTTATTATTATCTTGTGTTTATGTGATCACCTGGTGAGGTGAAGTTATTATTATCTTGTGTTTATGTGATCACCTGGTGAGGTGAAGTTATTATTATCTTGTGTTTATCTGATCACCTGGTGAGGTGTAGTTATTATTATCTTGTGTTTATCTACTCGCAAGGTGAGTGGTTGTTGGTCAGGTGTATATAAACTTGTGTTTATCTGGTTGCCAGGTGAGTGGTTGTTGGTCAAATTTATCTAATTGCCAGGTGAGTGGTTAATGGTCAAATTTATATAAACTTGTGTTGTTTATCTGATCACCAGGTGAGCGGTTGTTACGTTTATATGATGCCAGGCACCCATGTCTGGAGATGCAGGATGACATTGCCTACATCCCCAATGATGCCGTGTTTGAGAAAGGTTGGTAGTCTTGTTGTGACACAGTTATATGTTTGTCCCTGCTACATATACCTGTATGTGTATATATCACGTGAGTATATCATACCTGTATGTCTTATGTTTGTCCATGTTAGATATATCTGTATTTGTATATATCACGTGAGTATATCATACCGGTATGTCTAACATTTGTCCATGTTAGATATATCTGTTTTTGAATACACAACAAATGACAGAGTACCTGACTTGCCAGAGAACATGCAGCATGTTGTAGAATACTCAACAAATGACAGAGTAGAATACCTGACTTGCCAGAGAGAACTCACCTTGTTGTAGAATACTCAACAAATGACAGAATAGAATACCTGACTTGCTAGAGAGAACTCACCTTGTTGTAGAGTTCTCAACAAATGACAGAGTAGACTACCTGACTTGCCAGAGAGAACTCACCTTGTTGTAGAATACTCAACAAATGACAGAGTACCTGACTTGCCAGAGAGAACTCACCTTGTTGTAGAATACTCAACAAATGACAGAATACCTGACTTGCCAGAGAGAACTCACCTTGTTGAAGAATACTCAACAAATGACAGAGTAGAATACCTGACTTGCCAGAGAGAACTCACCTTGTTGTAGAATACTCAACAAATGACAGAGTTGAATACCTGACTTGCCAGAGAGAACTCACCTTGTTGTAGAATACTCAACAAATGACAGAGTACCTGACTTGCCAGAGAGAACTCACCTTGTTGTAGAATACTCAACAAATTACAACCTGACTTGCCAGAGAGAACTCACCTTGTTGTAGAATACTCAACAAATGACAGAGTAGTTGACTTGCCAGAGAGAACTCACCTTGTTGTAGAATACTCAACAAATGACAGAGTAGTTGACTTGCCAGTGAGAACTCACCTTGTTGTAGAATACTCAACAAATGACAGAGTAGTTGACTTGCCAGAGAGAACTCACCTTGTTGTAGAATACTCAACAAATGACAGAGTAGAATACCTGACTTGCCAGAGAGAACTCACCTTGTTGTAGAATACTCAACAAATGACAGAGTAGTTGACTTGCCAGAGAGAACTCACCTTGTTGTAGAATACCCAACAAATGACAGAGTAGTTGACTTGCCAGAGAGAACTCACCTTGTTGTAGAATACTCAACAAATGACAGAGTAGAATACCTGACTTGCCAGAGAGAACTCACCTTGTTGTAGAATACTCAACAAATGACAGAGTAGTTGACTTGCCAGAGAGAACTCACCTTGTTGTAGAATACTCAACAAATGACAGAGTAGTTGACTTGCCAGTGAGAACTCACCTTGTTGTAGAATACTCAACAAATGACAGAGTAGTTGACTTGCCAGAGAGAACTCACCTTGTTGTAGAATACTCAACAAATGACAGAGTAGAATACCTGACTTGCCAGAGAGAACTCACCTTGTTGTAGAATACTCAACAAATGACAGAGTAGTTGACTTGCCAGAGAGAACTCACCTTGTTGTAGAATACCCAACAAATGACAGAGTAGTTGACTTGCCAGAGAGAACTCACCTTGTTGTAGAATACTCAACAAATGACAGAGTAGAATACCTGACTTGCCAGAGAGAACTCACCTTGTTGTAGAATACTCAACAAATGACAGAGTAGTTGACTTGCCAGAGAGAACTCACCTTGTTGTAGAATACTCAACAAATGACAGAGTAGTTGACTTGCCAGAGAGAACTCACCTTGTAGAATACTCAACAAATGACAGAGTAGAATACCTGACTTGCCAGAGAGAACTCACCTTGTTGTAAAATACTCAACAAATGACAGAGTAGAATACCTGACTTGCCAGAGAGAACTCACCTTGTTTTAGAATACTCAACAAATGACAGAGTAGTTGACTTGCCGAGAGAACTCACCTTGTTGTAGAATACTCAACAAATGACAGAGTAGTTGACTTGCCAGAGAGAACTCACCTTGTAGTAGAATACTCAACAAATGACAGAGTAGAATACCTGACTTGCCAGAGAGAACTCACCATTTTGTAGAATACTCAACAAATGACAGAGTTGAATACCTGACTTGCCAGAGAGAACTCACCTTGTTGTAGAATACTCAACAAAAGAGTAGTTGACTTTCCAGAGAGAACTCACCTTGTTGTAGAATACCTGACTTGCCAGAGAGAACTCACCTTGTTGTAGAATACCTGACTTGCCAGAGATAACTCACCTTGTTGTAGAATACTGATGCTATTCCAGATTTGATCTTGTCACGTTTCAGATAGCCAGATGTTCCACATCATCACAGGCCCAAATATGGGGGGTAAATCTACCTACATCCGTTCAGTGAGTACCATCAGTGGTGTCTGTGGGGGGTAAATCTACCTACATCCATTCAGTGAGTACCATCAGTGCTGTCTGTGGGGGGTAAATCTACCTACATCCGTTCAGTGAGTACCATCAGTGCTGTCTGTGGGGGGTAAATCTACCTACATCCGTTCAGTGAGTACTATCAGTGGTGTCTGTGGGGGGTAAATCTACCTACATCCGTTCAGTGAGTACTATCAGTGGTGTCTGTGGGGGGTAAATCTACCTACATCAGTTCAGTGAGTACCATCAGTGCTATCTGTGGGGGGTAAATCTACCTACATCTGTTCAATGAGTACCATCTGTGGGGGGTAAATCTACCTACATCCATTCAGTGAGTACCATCAGTGGTGTCTGTGGGGAGTAAATCTACCTATGTCCGTTCAGTGAGTACCATCAGTGGTGTCTGTGGGGGGTAAATCTACCTACATCCGTTCAGTGAGTACCATCAGTGGTGTCTGTGGGTGGTAAATCTACCTACATCCGTTCAGTGAGTATCATCAGTGATGTCTGTGGGGGGTACATCTACCTACATCCGTTCAGTGAGTACCATCAGTGGTGTCTGTGGGGGGTAAATCTACCTAATCATTCGTGAGTACCATCAGGTGAGTACCATCAGTGTAGTCCATCAGTGGGTCTGTGGGGTAAATCTACCTACATCCCGTTCAGTGAGTACCATCAGTGCTATCTGTGGGGGGGTGGGGGTGGGGGGGATAAATCTACCTACATCCGTTCAGTGAGTACCATCAGTGCTGTCTGTGGGGGGTAAATCTACCTACATCCGTTCAGTGAGTACCATCAGTGGTGTCTGTGGGGGGTAAATCTACCTACATCCGTTCAGTGAGTACCATCAGTGGCTGTCTGTGGGGGGTAAATCTACCTACATCCGTTCAGTGAGTACCATCAGTGCTATCTGTGGGGGGTAAATCTACCTACATCCGTTCAGTGAGTACCATCAGTGCTGTCTGTGGGGGGTAAATCTACCTACATCCGTTCAGTGAGTACCATCAGTGGTGTCTGTGGGGGGTAAATCTACCTACATCCGTTCAGTGAGTACCATCAGTGCTATCTGTGGGGGGGTAAATCTACCTACATCCGTTCAGTGAGTACCATCAGTGGTGTCTATGGGGGTAAATCTACCTACATCCGTTCAGTGAGTACCATCAGTGCTGTCTGTGGGGGGTAAATCTACCTACATCCGTTCAGTGAATACCATCAGTGCTATCTGTGGGGGGGGGGGGGGTAAATCTACCTACATCCGTTCAGTGAGTACCATCAGTGGTGTCTATGGGGGTAAATCTACCTACATCCGTTCAGTGAGTACCATCAGTGGTGTCTGTGCGGGGTAAATCTACCTACATCAGTTCAGTGAGTACCATCAGTGGTGTCTGTGGGGGGTAAATCTACCTACATCCGTTCAGTGAGTACCATCAGTGGTGTCTGTGAGGGGTAAATCTACCTACATCCGTTCAGTGAGTACCATCAGTGGTGTCTGTGGGGGGTAAATCTACCTACATCCGTTCAGTGAGTACCATCAGTGCTGTCTGTGGGGGGTAAATCTACCTACATCGTTCAGTGAGTACCATCAGTGCTGTCTGTGGGGGGTAAATCTACCTACATCCGTTCAGTGAGTACCATCAGTGGTGTCTGTGGGGGGTAAATCTACCTACATCCGTTCAGTGAGTACCATCAGTGCTGTCTGTGGGGGGTAAATCTACCTACATCCGTTCAGTGAATACCATCAGTGCTATCTGTGGGGGGGGGGGGGGGGGGGTAAATCTACCTACATCCGTTCAGTGAGTACCATCAGTGGTGTCTATGGGGGTAAATCTACCTACATCCGTTCAGTGAGTACCATCAGTGGTGTCTGTGCGGGGTAAATCTACCTACATCAGTTCAGTGAGTACCATCAGTGGTGTCTGTGGGGGGTAAATCTACCTACATCCGTTCAGTGAGTACCATCAGTGGTGTCTGTGAGGGGTAAATCTACCTACATCCGTTCAATGAGTACCATCAGTGGTGTCTGTGGGGGGTAAATCTACCTACATCCGTTCAGTGAGTACCATCAGTGCTGTCTGTGGGGGGTAAATCTACCTACATCGTTCAGTGAGTACCATCAGTGCTGTCTGTGGGGGGTAAATCTACCTACATCCGTTCAGTGAGTACCATCAGTGGTGTCTGTGGGGGGTAAATCTACCTACATCCGTTCAGTGAGTACCATCAGTGCTGTCTGTGGGGGGTAAATCTACCTACATCCGTTCAGTGAGTACCATCAGTGCTGTCTGTGGGGGGTAAATCTACCTACATCCGTTCAGTGAGTACCATCAGTGGTGTCTGTGGGGGGTAAATCTACCTACATCCGTTCAGTGAGTACCATCAGTGCTGTCTGTGGGGGGTAAATCTACCTACATCCGTTCAGTGAGTACCATCAGTGGTGTCTGTGGGGGGTAAATCTACCTACATCCGTTCAAGTGAGTACCATCAGTGCTGTCTGTGGGGGGTAAATCTACCTACATCCGTTCAGTGAGTACCATCAGTGGTGTCTGTGGGGGGTAAATCTACCTACATCTGTTCAATGAGTACCATCAGTGTTGTCTGTGGGGGGGTAAATCTACCTACATCCGTTCAGTGAGTACCATCAGTGTTGTCTATGTCTGCCCTGTTGCACTGCCTCTAATTGTAGCATTATTGTTTGATATTCATGAGCTAGATCAAGATAGCGGGGTAAACAACGTTCGCTTCGATTTAGAGATATAATTATGTGTTTTGTGTGTGTTTCTTAACATCAATCTGTTCAAATTAGAATGAACATATGACAGGTCCAGCAAACCGGTAGGGAATTTATTTGTTCAAGTACTATTGCTCAAGAATTATGGTGCAAATTGAAAGAGAATCGTGACTCAATTAGCGCTCACACCGGAAACACACAGAACAAGCGACCACAACAACAATAGCTAAATTTAAATTACAACACAAACAGGAAATATTAGTGACTTGGAATATTACTGATCTAGGAAATAAGTAACCAGCTCTCATAGAGTTTATGAAAAAATCAAATATTCATTATTAGGACTCGCAGATACGAGAAAAATGTGACAGAACACAAAACGAACACATGAAAGTTACATTCTAATATGGAGTGGTGTCGAGCAGCGGACAAAGGCTAATCATGGAATGGATTTTTTTTATTACATGCTGAAAAAGCGAAAGCCATTATCAACACTAAATTTATTGTAGAAAGAACAGTATTAAGACATCAAAGAAGGCAGTAAAACAACTACTATTATACAAACATTCGCCCTGTGTAATGATACATACAGCGATGAAAGCAAAGACAAATTTTTTGACAATCTTGCAGACACAAAAACACAATGTCTGCGATACAGATGAACTTATTGTGGTGGCTGATTGTAACGGACGTATAGGCACAAGAAGAACGCCGTGGGGTGAATGTATGGGGCCATTCAACGACAGAGACAGAATTTAATAGCAATGGTGAACACCTACTCAACATATGCTCTGAACAAGTACTAATAATAGCAAATAGTTTTTTCCAACATTGTCGTAGCCACATAAAAACGTAATATAAATGGAACGTAGATCAAGCATCTCAAACTGGCTTTATTCTACTTAGGAAATCAGACAGAAGACTACTCATGGATTCAAGAGCACTCCCAAATACAGGCATTGATACTGATCAGAAACCGGTCATAATAAAAAAGAATTCAACATATAGGAAAATAAGAAACAAAATGGTAACAACAGATGTCATCAATTATAGGAGGCTTCTGGAAAATACGATTAAAGACAAATTCAATCAAGAAATAAAAAAAATTACATAAGAACATCCCTGATTATTACACAATTGTAGATAAGGAATGGTAAATTTTCAAGGCTGCCATGTTTGACACACTGGAAAATAAATGTACACTGGAAAATAAATGTGGAACCAAGAAAGTAGGGCAGGACAAACGATTAAGAACAGCTGGGTGGAACAACACAGTTAAAGATAGCGTATTCAGAAAGAAGGTAGCGTTCAAAAATTGGATCTCAAGTAAATCTGAACAAGACTATGTTACTTACAGAATAGCACGACGAAATGCCAAACGAACAATTAGAGCAGATAAAGTTGAATCCTGGAGAATATACGGTGAACAGATGGCGACCCTTAGCAAAGATTACCCAAGAGAATCTTATAAACTTGTCAGTAAAATAAGAAACAGACATGCATGCTACAACCCAACCACCATCGTAAACAGCAAAAGAAGTATACCATTATTTAATCCACAACAAAGACTAGCGAGGTGGGCAGAATACTTTCAAGAACTTTCAAGAGGTATATGTAACCACAGCACCAGACAATTATGTCTGTCCTAATGACAAGTATGAGTTAAATATGAAGTATAGGTAACCACAGCACCAGACGATTATATCTGTCACATTGACAAGTATGAGTTAACTAGTTAACTTCGAGGTATAGGTGACCACAGCACCAGACAATTAAGTCTGTCCTAATGACAAGTATGAGTTAGCTACGAGCTATTTGTGGCCACAGCACCAGACAATTAAGTCTGTCCTAATGACAAGTATGAGTTAGCTACGAGCTATTGGTGGCCACTGCACCAGACAATTATGTCTGTCCTAATGACAAGTAAGAGTTAGCTACGAGCTATTGGTGGCCACAGCACCAGACAATTATGTCTGTCCAAATGACAAGTATGAGTTAACTAGTTAACTTCGAGGTATAGGTGACCACAGCACCAGACATTTATGTCTGTCATAATGACAAGTATGAGTTAACTAGTATAGGTGACCACAGCACCAGACAATTATGTCTGTCCTAATGACAAGTATGAGTTAACTAGTATAGGTGGCCACAGCACCAGACAATTATGTCTGTCCTAATGACAAGTATGAGTTAACTACGAGCTATTGGTGGCCACAGCACCAGACAATTATGTCTGTCCTAATGATAAGTATGAGTTAGCTACGAGCTATTGGTGGCCACAGCACCAGACAATTATGTCTGTCCTAATGACAAGTATGAGTTAACTACGAGCTATTGGTGGCCACAGCACCAGACAATTATGTCTGTCCTAATGACAAGTATGAGTTAACTAGTTAACTTCGAGGTATAGGTGACCACAGCGCCAGATATTTATGTCTGTCACATTGACAAGTATGAGTTAACTAGTATAGGTGACCACAGCACCAGACATTTATGTCTGTCCTAATGACAAGTATGAGTTAACTAATATAGGTGGCCACAGCACCAGACAATTATGTCTGTCCTAATGACAAGTATGAGTTAACTACGAGCTATTGGT
Source organism: Cepaea nemoralis (assembly GCA_014155875.1). Classification (NCBI taxonomy): domain Eukaryota; kingdom Metazoa; phylum Mollusca; class Gastropoda; order Stylommatophora; family Helicidae; genus Cepaea; species Cepaea nemoralis. The sequence continues at coordinate 144,292 of JACEFZ010028399.1, read as the reverse complement.
GGCCACAGCACCAGACAATTATGTCTGTCCTAATGACAAGTATGAGTTAACTACGAGCTGTTGGTGGCCACAGCACCAGACAATTATGTCTGTCCTAATGACAAGTATGAGTTAGCTACGAGCTATTGGTGGCCACAGCACCAGACAATTATGTCTGTCCTAATCACAAGTATGAGTTAGCTGCGAGCTATTGGTGGTCACAGCACCAGACAATTATGTCTGTCCTAATGACAAGTATGAGTTAGCTACGAGCTATTGGTGGCCACAGCACCAGACAATTATGTCTGTCCTAATGACAAGTATGAGTTAGCTACGAGCTATTGGTGGCCACAGCACCAGACAATTATATCTGTCCTAATGACAAGTATGAGTTAGCTACGAGCTATTGGTGGCCACAGCACCAGACAATTATGTCTGTCCTAATGACAAGTATGAGTTAGCTACGAGCTATTATTGGCCACAGCACCAGACAATTATGTCTGTCCTAATGACAAGTATGAGTTAACTAGTTAACTTCGAGGTATAGGTGGCCACAGCACCAGACAATTATGTCTGTCCTAATGACAAGTATGAGTTAACTAGATAACTTCGAGGTATAGGTGACCACAGCACCAGACATTTATGTCTGTCATAATGACAAGTATGAGTTAACTAGTTAACTTCGAGGTATAGGTGACCACAGCACCAGACATTTATGTCTGTCATAATGACAAGTATGAGTTAACTAGTATAGGTGACCACATTACCAGACATTTATGTCTGTCATAATGACAAGTATGAGTTAACTAGTTAACTTCGAGGTATAGGTGACCACAGCACCAGACATTTATGTCTGTCATAATGACAAGTATGAGTTAACTAGTATAGGTGACCACAGCACCAGACATTTATGTCTGTCCTAATGACAAGTATGAGTTAACTAATATAGGTGGCCACAGCACCAGACATTTATGTCTGTCCTAATGACAAGTATGAGTTAGCTACGAGCTATTGGTGGCCGCAGCACCAGACAATTATGTCTGTCCTAATGACAAGTATGAGTTAGCTACGAGCTATTGGTGGCCACAGCACCAGACAATTATGTCTGTCCTAATGACAAGTATGAGTTAACTAGTTGTGGCATAACGCAACCACCATTATTCATTTACCAACTCCTGCCGCAAAAAGAGGAAACAACATTAAAAGAAATTGACTTCACAACCGCAAATGGAGACTAGGACTTAAAACTTAACATCGAAACTGGAACTGAACAAGTGACAAATGACGTGGATTCTTAGAAAGATTGCATCAGACAAAGCTCGGAAGACCATTGGATGAAAAGGGACATGTGACCCGCTATCGCGCCAAAGCATAATTAGCATATGTTACTATTTCATCAGAAATGTTAATAAGCCCGCACTCTCTTCTGAAACTCGCCTCATGAACAGATGTGAGAAGATTGTGTGACCAAAAGTTTCAATGGGCAAGGCAGAATGTCTGGATCCTAGGTGAGCTTGTTAGGCCTTAGATTAAACTGATAACCCGATGTATCAAGTGTCAAAAGAACGGTATCCAGTGTTTGTGATGTCAATTGAAATGTATTATTATTAATTAACACCTCTGAAATGTAAAAATGCTCGACTGTAGGTTCTAACGACGCAGAGCCATTCCTGGGCAAAATGACACTCCACTACTCTCTTCGATGAAACTGCAATCTCTGATATTCTTAGAGATAATTATTAACTTTAAGAAGTGCATTATACTACTCCATTATATTCTGAACAACTGTACGAAGTGATGATTCTAAAGCAATCTTGTGCATTTCACCAGAAACACTGATAAAAGATGCTATCACTACCTACAGCTGAAATGACAGTTCGTGTACTAGAATAAGTGCCTTGTTCTAAAACAGACTTATCTATGCCTATTTCCGATCTAGAAAGCTGAAAGAGAAATCAAATCTTTCCTTTCTGCTTCATCTATTGAATTAATAGGGTTTGATGGAACTAATATTTATATTTATGTCAAATTTAATTAGATAAGGGCACACATGAATTGCTTTACATGAGAAAGTTGTGCTTCGCGGAACACCATCACGCGCAGTGAACTTAACTCATTACTCAACATAACTTAAAACACAACACCACTCAACACCACTCATCACCACACAACACAACACTCAACATCACAACAACAACAGATAATGGGAGAGAGTTATTAGACACAAGAAGAAGAAGAAGAAGTTAATTGGGAAAACACAGAGAATTATTTATACACGCGATAAACACCACTGAGTGGAAGAAATGTTATAAATGTATGTCATTATTTACATGCATCTTGACATATTCTCACTCTTGTCACTGTCTTACTGTACACGTTCACTGACCCCAGGTCAAATGAGAACTTACATACAGCAGGAACAAGTTGATACAAGGCGTACACAGTGTGATAAACTCTGACCACCCCAAATTAACCCAACACTAGATTAGAGAAAAAGAGAGGGGAGGGGAACTAGTTCCTACTTCAGGAATTTAGATTTCTTCCGACCTACTTCTTATTATTGTATTGGTAGGAATGTATATATTTATGTGAATATTCATCAGTGATCTTGGTGGCTACATACCAACAACCACCCAACACATCAGCAAACTAACCACCTAAATCAGACCTGAGAGAGGGAAGCCGAGAGAAAGAGATGAACCACAAGTGAGATGGAGGATGACTTGGCTATGAGCAGAGTATGGGGAGGCCTTCAGAGGAGCTATACGGGCAGACCTGAAGTGGATCCATCAGTCAATGGACCCTGGCTTACCTAATCTTCCAGTCACCAGGTTACCTTTCTAAATTGGTAGACACCACACCCAATTTCAGGAAACTGATAATTAATTGTTGATTCATTACCATCACACTTAATATGTACAACGTCAAAATGTTTACTATGTTTCACACTTGTTGACAGTCTCATATATTGATGCTTGATTGATTGTCTGGGACAATGGTCCAATGTGCAACTTTTCTAATATTTTGTGTAAATCACAATAGAGATGTATGTACTGACCAGAAGGCTCAGGCCAGTCAATAAATGATTAACATGAATTGACCTTCTGTTAATTTGTCAGTTCAAACCTATCTGTGAGTCAACAACTTCTTTGTACATCATGTTGTCAGAATCTAATGTGATTGATTATGTGTTTGATTGTTTAAAGATAAATTAACTCATAATGACTTACTGAATGGGGAAATAAAAAGACTCTAGATCTATCAACTGCTCAACATCCATGTTTTCTTCATCTAAATCAGGCTGAGAAACTTCTCCAGACTTTCCTCAGATTTGATAACCAATAAAAGGAGGCTCCTGAGTTAAAGAATCCTTGGAGAAGAGGCAGATTCCCAGTTAGTAATTACCATTCTCACCAGGGCCATAATCTATATCTCCTAGACATACTTAATAGAACGAGGCCTGCAGATAACTCAAGGTTCATATTCTGGGGTTATTGAAAATAGAAGAGGATGGGGCTCTACTTCTGTTGTTAGAGATGGGGCATGCACTACAGTGATCTCCCACTCCTTTCAAAATATATGACACTAGTTAACTTCGAGGTATAGGTGACCACAGCACCAGACATTTATGTCTGTCCTAATGACAAGTATGAGTTAACTAATATAGGTGGCCACAGCACCAGACAATTATGTCTGTCCTAATGACAAGTATGAGTTAGCTATGAGCTATTGGTGGCCACAGCACCAGACAATTATGTCTGTCCTAATCACAAGTATGAGTTAGCTACGAGCTATTGGTGGTCACAGCACCAGACAATTATGTCTGTCCTAATGACAAGTATGAGTTAGCTACGAGCTATTGGTGGCCACAGCACCAGACAATTATGTCTGTCCTAATGACAAGTATGAGTTAGCTACGAGCTATTGGTGGCCACAGCACCAGACAATTATGTCTGTCCTAATGACAAGTATGAGTTAACTAGTTAACTTCGAGGTATAGGTGGCCACAGCACCAGACAATTATGTCTGTCCTAATGACAAGTATGTGTTAACTATGAGGTATAGATTACCACAGCACCAGACAATTATGTCTGTCCTAATGACAAGTATGAGTTAACTAATATAGGTGGCCACAGCACCAGACAATTATGTCTGTCCTAATGACAAGTATGAGTTAACTACGAGCTATTGGTGGCCACAGCACCAGACAATTATGTCTGTCCTAATGACAAGTATGAGTTAGCTACGAGCTATTGGTGGCCACAGCACCAGACAATTATGTCTGTCCTAATGACAAGTATGAGTTAACTAATATTGGTGGGCCCCAGCACCAGACAATTATGTCTGTCCTAATGACAAGTATGAGTTTACGAGTATGGTGCCACAGCACCAGACAATTATGTCTATCCTAATGACAAGTTTGAGTTAACTATGAGCTATTGGTGGCCACAGCACCAGACAATTATGTCTGTCCTAATGACAAGTATGAGTTAACTGTGAGGTATAGGTTACCACAGCACCAGACAATTATGTCTGTCCTAATGACAAGTATGAGTTAACTAGTATAGGTGACCACAGCACCAGACAATTATGTCTGTCCTAATGACAAGTATGAGTTAACTATGAGGTATAGATTATCAAGCACCAGACAATTATGTCTGTCCTAATGACAAGTATGAGTTAACTAATACAGGTGACCACAGCACCAGACAATTGTGTCTGTTCTAATGACAAGTATGAGTTAACTTGTATAAGTAACCACAACACCAGACAATTATGTCTATCCTAATGGCAAGTATGAGTTAACTATGAGGTATAAGTAACCACAGCGCCAGACAATTATGTCTGTTTTAATGACAAGTATGAGTTAACTATGAGGTATAGGTGACCACAGCACCAGACAATTATGTCTGTTCTAATGACAAGTATGAGTTAACTATGAGGTATAGGTGACCACAGCACCAGACAATTATGTCTGTTCTAATGACAAGTATGAGTTAACTACGAGCTATTGGTGGCCACAGCACCAGACAATTATGTCTGTCCTAATGACAAGTATGAGTTAACTTGTATAAGTAACCACAACACCAGACAATTATGTCTATCCTAATGGCAAGTATGAGTTAACTATGAGGTATAAGTAACCACAGCGCCAGACAATTATGTCTGTTTTAATGACAAGTATGAGTTAACTATGAGGTATAAGTAACCACAGCGCCAGACAATTATGTCTGTTTTAATGACAAGTATGAGTTAACTATGAGGTATAGGTGACCACAGCACCAGACAATTATGTCTGTTCTAATGACAAGTATGAGTTAACTATGAGGTATAGGTGACCACAGCACCAGACAATTATGTCTGTTCTAATGACAAGTATGAGTTAACTACGAGCTATTGGTGGCCACAGCACCAGACAATTATGTCTGTCCTAATGACAAGTATGAGTTAACTTGTATAAGTAACCACAACACCAGACAATTATGTCTATCCTAATGGCAAGTATGAGTTAACTATGAGGTATAAGTAACCACAGCGCCAGACAATTATGTCTGTTTTAATGACAAGTATGAGTTAACTATGAGGTATAGGTGACCACAGCACCAGACAATTATGTCTGTTCTAATGACAAGTATGAGTTAACTATGAGGTATAGGTGACCACAGCACCAGACAATTATGTCTGTTCTAATGACAAGTATGAGTTAACTAGTATATGTGACCACAGCACCAAGTAACCAGTCTGCCATGTTTCAGGTTGGTGCCTGTGTTCTGATGACAAGTATGTAACCAGTCTGCCATGTTTCAGGTTGGTGTCTGTGTTCTGATGACAAGTATGTAACCAGTCTGCCATGTTTCAGGTTGGTGTCTGTGTTCTGATGGCCCAGATGGGATGCTATGTGCCATGTTCAAAGGCAGAAGTGACCATAGTCGACTGCATTCTGGCACGAGTTGGTGCTGGCGACTACCAGCTCAAGGGTGTGTCTACCTTCATGGCAGAAATGTTGGAGACAGCCTCAATCCTGAGGGTAAGGATCACAGCGATTGTAGTTTCTACTGGCTTTCTAAGTCAATATCCATGGTTGTTTAATGTTTGTTGCATGTAGTGTGTGATTTGATGTATCTTGATGTTAGGGTTTGTGTCCTACAGAGTGGCATGTCTAACTCATTGATTATTGTTGATGCTATAGTTTGTGTCCCACAGAGTGTCACATCCAACTCACTGATTTTTGTTGGTGTTATCCACAGAGTGCCACATCCGACTCACTGATTATTGTTGATGCTATAATTTGTGTCCCACAGAGTGCCACATCCGACTCACTGATTATTGTTGATGCTATAATTTGTGTCCCACAGAGTGTCACATCCAACTCACTGATTTTTGTTGGTGTTATCCACAGAGTGCCACATCCGACTCACTGATTATTGTTGATGCTATAATTTGTGTCCCACAGAGTGCCACATCCGACTCACTGATTATTGTTGATGCTATCCACAGAGTGCCACATCCGACTCACTGATTATTGTTGATGAGTTGGGGAGAGGAACATCCACATATGATGGGTTTGGTCTTGCTTGGGCCATCTCAGAGTGAGTGACATACCAGGCTATAGTTTGTTAATGTTTCCGTATTTGTTGTGTGTTTATTAATGTTGCTGTATTTGTTGTGTGTTTATTAATGTTGCTGTATTTGTTGTGTTTATTAATGTTGCTGTATTTGTTGTGTATGTTAATGTTGCTGTATTTCTTGTGTTTGCCAATGTTGCTGTATTTTTAATGTTGCTATATTTGTTTGTTTGCTAATGTTGTTGTATTTCTTGTGTTTGCTAATGTTGCTGTATTTGTTAATGTTGCTGTATTTGTTTGTGTTTGTTAATGTTGCTGTATTTGTTGTGTTTGTTAATGTTGCTGTATTTGTTGTGTTTGTTAATGTTGCTATATTTGTTTGTGTTTGCTAATGTTGCTGTATTTCTTGTGTTTGCTAATGTTGCTGTATTTGTTAATGTTGCTATATTTGTTTGTGTTTGTTAATGTTGCTGTATTTGTTGTGTATGTTAATGTTGCTGTAATTATTGTGTTTGTTAATGTTGCTGTATTTGTTAATGTTGCTATATTTGTTTGTGTTTGTTAATGTTGCTGTATTTATTGTGTTTGTTAATGTTGCTGTAATTATTGTGTTTGTTCGTGTTGCTGTATTTGTTGTGTTTGTTAATGTTGCTGTATTTGTTGTGTATGTTAATGTTGCTGTATATGTTGTGTATGTTAATGTTGCTGTATTTGTTGTTTGTTAATGTTGCTATATTTGTTTGTGTTTGCTAATGTTGCTGTATTTCTTGTGTTTGCTAATGTTGCTGTATTTGTTAATGTTGCTATATTTGTTTGTGTCTGTTAATGTTGCTGTATTTGTTGTGTATGTTAATGTTGCTGTATTTGTTAATGTTGCTATATTTGTATGTGTTTGTTAATGTTGCTGTATTTATTGTGTTTGTTCATGTTGCTGTATTTGTTGTGTATGTTAATGTTGCTGTATTTGTTAATGTTGCTGTATGTTAATGTAACCATGTGGAGACGGTTGTGACAAGATCTCAAAAGGGACTTGATGCACTTAAAACTATGGCTGCAATGGACACAGAGCAGAGAATGCTCTTCACACTATACCAGCACTTGATCCTCTCAGTGATTGATTATGGACTAGGACTGCTCACTGTCTCAAAGAGTCAGCTGGTGAAATTAGAGCGCATACAGAATGAAGCTATCCGGGTCATTCTGGGATGCACCAGAGACACTCCAGTAGTGTATGCGTTACATCCTTGGTCTGCCTACTGTTGCTGGTAGGCACAAGGTGATGCAAGCGAAGGCATACCTCAGAGTAGCTGCAGACACAGATCACCCGTTGCATGAGGCGCTGGACGTAGTTAAGGGTCAGAGATGATAAGAGGGAAATCATGGATGGCTCAGGCGGAGGATACGATCAGACAGGTGTGCCCCTTGGAGAACATTAGGCGAGGAGAGGAGTGGGTCAGAGTGCCAGCGGAGCAGTCAGACTTGTGCAGAGTTATAATCACTTTGAGCAGGGAGTGGCCAGCAGGGGCCACGGAAGTGGAAATTCAGCAATTAATTCAGGAAAATTCTCGCCCGGGTGATGTGATTATCTACACGGATGGGTCAGTGTTGAGAGGTAGGAGAAGTGCTTGGGGGTTCTTGGCAAAAACTAATGGTCGACGTTTGGTGCAGGGGAGCCTGGCGTATGATGACACTACATCTAGCTTAAGAATGGAGGTGGAGGCAGTCAGTGCAGCTTTCCGCTGGATAGAAAACACGATACATACACATATTGTGATTGTAACTGACTCAGAAAGCATGCTGAGAAGGGTGAGAACAGGCAAGCTTCGTGCAGAGTGGCTTGCTTCGCTTTGGAGGTCACGGGTAGCATGCCGGTGTGCTGGGGAATGAACAGGCGGACAGATTGGCTGGCTCGGCAGAACTTGGTGGAGTATTGATGCATGACAAGGCAGATGTGGTTGCAGCCTTGTGGGAGCACGTGTACACCTCGGAGGAGCAAATGGATCACCATAGTCTGGTTAGAATGAGGCAGCGAGGAGTGACGAGGGGATCTGGCCGACGCTCGATGCTCAGAGGAAAGGCGAGACGGACATATAATCAGATTGCTACTGGAACTATTAGTGTTGGAACTCTTCGCTGGTTGCTGAGGATGGAGACGGAGCGCTTATGGGAATGTCCCGAATGCTGTGATGTCGGTTCCTAGATCAATCAATCAATCAATGTTGCTGTATTTATTGTGTTTGTTAATGTTGCTGTATTTGTTGTGTTTGTTAATGTTGCTGTATTTGTTAATGTTGCTATATTTGTATGTGTTTGTTAATGTTGCTGTATTTGTTGTGTATGTTAATGTTGCTGTATTTGTTGTGTATGTTAATGTTGCTGTATTTGTTGTTGCCATGTAGCTGATTACCGGCTCGTCTATTCAGCCACAAGGACAGTTGTAAGCAGGAACATGTGACAACGGAGAATATCAAACAAACCAATGTCCTCGCCATTGTAGTCAGTGTTTATTCTCGAAAGTCATCGCCGCCGTTATACACTTATTACCAACAGGTGTGGGCTGACATGCGATGATTCTAAAACACTCTATCTAACGTTCAATACCAACTTACGGCTTGGCTCGACCTTGACTGGACATCTGCGTGTGCGGAGCTCGACTGCCGTTCGCTCGGCGTACAGATTGTCGAGCGTGACAGACTTATGTAATCAGCCGCTCAACTTGGGTGACGCACTCTGGCCGCAGGTTGAAGTATCTTTACAACCCTGGAGTAATGCTGAATTGATGTCGCTTGACTTCTGCACTCGCTTTTCACAACCGTCGTGTACAAAGACCCTGGCAAGACTGACTCGGTCTTGCCGTCTGTCCCGTGTGCCACACAACTAATGTCACGTGATACGCAACTCCCTGGAGTCACGTCCCTTTCTTCATCATCTGTTGCTCCACCGACTTCTTGTAACCATGTTCTTACTCTGTCCGTTTCCCGCTGTCTCCCTCATATCGGTCCATGGCATTATGCCCCCTGTAGCAGAATGAATATCATATCAGTATTAGCTTAGGGGTGCAAGATTACAGCACGCTTGAGCATCCATATAGAACAGTAAGAAGGATGCTCAAGTCGTGACGTAGCTGGTTGTTGGGTAGTTACCACCAAGGACGAGGGAAGAGAAGACAACATCACAATTGATTAGTACTTGGATTTTGTATCTACCATCATGTGTAAATAAAGCCTGTTTTGAAATAACACAGCAGAACTTGTTGATCCTCTGTATACGCATTGTTACAGATGGATAAATGGTGCCGCATACAGGATTCGATTTTTTACTTGAATGTCGCGTGAACAACGTGAAGTACGAAAGTCAACATGCCGCATGCTAAAGTGGACCAACCAATTTGTTGAGGTATGAACTAAATTTTAGACATTCATTAAATAAAAGAAAAAAAAGTTCAAAATCGGACCAACTATAATTGAATCAAAGTCAAAATTTAAGCGTTTTTCAGACTACCTAAATTAAACTTACACACATCAAGATTTTTGAATGGAGCCATCTACATAACATGATTGCCTATGACTGTGGAGTTTTATCAAGCTGTTTTTCGTCAGAAATACTTGAAGCAACGTGATGTTTGTCGAATTGCTGTGAGGTTTGACTTGCATTATTACAGCCGTTAAGTAACCTTGTGTTGAAGGTCACACATTTACATACTAGCAAAGAAATCTCAAGACAGCTATAAACAACTCGAATTCAATAGAGAATTGGTTTAAAGGAGCTGTTTCCTTTTGTTATGTTCATTTAATATTGACTTTGAGAACCTGAAGAAAAATGAGAGCTTATTTTGAGTCAACCCTATTGCTCCTTCAATTGGAAATTACGAGAAAATACAGTTGCGTTCGCTCATCTTGAACTCCAGCAAATCAAAATGTTTTCAACAAAAGCGAACATTTCAACAGGGTGTCGACCTGCTGAAGAGAAGACCCAAATTAAATCGTTCTATCGAGCTGGACTCGCTTTCAAGCCGACGCCTTGAAGAGCCCTGTTAGGGTGAAAAGAAACTGCAAGTCTGGTAGGGGCCCGACCAGGGGCTGAAAGTGAAAGTAACGAAACCTGAGACGCTGGAAGAAGGATATCACTGAAGTCACGTTTGGATGGCTACTAAATAATACGAACTCCAGACGTTTGAGTTATACATGAACCGTGACAAGGGAAATTTTTAAAGAACGTACGTGAATTCACGCTTCTCTTGGATCAAGGAAAGACATGCTTGACGGTAATTAATTAAAGTATAACTGCTAGGAGAACATTTTTTATTGTGATTTTACTAAGATCATTTAGATAAATTGTTATAAATGTGAATTTGCTTGTATAGGTGTATAGTAAAATATTTCAGCATGGCAGAAGAAGGTTCACTGACACAAGTTTTGACTGGGGTAGGAACGGTAATAGGTAAACTCAACACAGTCATGAAACAACAAGGAATGGCAGCTGAAATTGTTAAATTTAGCGGACAGGCAAAAGATTTTAAGAAGTGGATAACTTCAATAGAGAAATATGCATATTTGGTGTCAGCATCAGATGAAGAGAAAATGAAACTTGCTTATCAGGCAGCAACAGAACCGGTTTCTGATCATATCAGAAGAAAATTAGAAGCTAGGGTAGATGAGACATGGGAGCAGTTCAAGGACGATTTAGCCCATAAGTACGCTGAAATAACGGACCCACAACATGCGTTTTCGGTGTTAAGACAGTCCAAACAAAACACTGGAGAAACTGTACAATTGTTCAGCGATAGGTTGATTAACCTGGCTGAAGAAGCATTCTTAGGACAGAACGTACGAGGAGAAGAGGTGGAGCGGATGTTGGTCGGGATTTTTGTAGATGGTATAAAATCAGATGGACTGAAATTTAAGCTGATGAGGGAAAATCCTGAGAGATTATCACAAGCTGTAGATATAGCAGTACAAGAGGAGAACTTGAGACGTAGATTTAGATTGAGAGTAGGACGAGAAATAGGTACCAGTCGAGAAGATAGGATTGAAGAGCCCATGGAGATAGGACAAACAAGGTTCGGATGGAATAGGAGAGGAGGTATACAGACATTACAAGGTAGTAATAGAAATGCTTATGATGAAAGAAGACAAATGAGAAATCCTACAAGTGAGACGGTAGGTAACACAAATAACACAAATATAGTCTGTTGGTCTTGTGGCCAACGTGGACACATTTTTCGCTTCTGTGGTAACAGGCGTGTCCAGTCGAATACACAAAGTAGAAATGGCAATAGCAGATTAAATAGGAATGTTGAAGATAGACACAGAAGTTTTACAAGTACAAGAACGCAGGAAAACCGACGCCCTACCTATTAAATAGGACCTGTAGTAGGAGGGAAAATAACAAGGTCCCAAGATTTAAAGAATATTTTAATAACAGGTATAGTAGGACGAGTAGAGAATACTTTCAACTAGATGAAATCAAACAGTTTACAGAGAATAAAACAGATCCCAGCTCATGTATAATATAAATAGGAAAATATAGAGTTCGTACATTAATTGATTCGGGAGCTCAGTTTAGTGTAATCAAAGAAAGTTTTTTATATAAAATAATGAGAAATTGCAGAATATTTAGGAGTCATAATAATCTTCACTCTGTTACAGGACAAAATTTACAAGTAGTTGGCCAAACAATAATAAATCTTAAATTGGGGGGAGTCAACATAAGACATCTTTTCCATGTAGTGAAAGATTTAAATAGAAATATGCTTATAGGTAGAGATTTTCTAATAAAAAATGGTGTAAGACTTATGTTTGATCTACATAAATTAAAATTCAAGGACGTGTACGTAGATTTAGAGGAGGACATGCATATATCAGCACTGGTTAGAGTTAAAATGTCTACGACGTTAAAACCACAGTCGGTTAATTTGATACAGGCAAAGGTAAAAAGAAATCCATATTATTTAGCAGGACACACAGTTAGAATCACTGAATTGCAAAGGGAGGTAATTGATGAGCCTGGTCTAGAAGTTCCGGATGGAATAATATCATTAGATAAACACTTAACTTTTCCAGTAATGATTATTAACAACACAGGTAGAGAAATTAAATTATACAGAGGATGTGTAATAGCCAAAGTAGAACATAACATTAATGACATATTAGCAACAGATAGAGTAGAAATGCCGGGAATAAATTATTCAGAAACTCCTAGTGAAAGAATTAATAACAGACGCAGACGCGAAAGAAAAGGGAACGTGCAGAAGGATGAATTGATCCATCCATTCAGAAGAAATACAGCCCAAATACATTCACTAGACAAAATAACAAGAGAGCAAGAATTGTTGGCACAGTTAAAAACTCCACCAGAAAATAAGAAAGTATTAGAACAACTTATAAAAGAGAATCAGGATGTATTTGCAATTAATGATTTAGAATTGGGAAGGACAAAAACAGTTACGATGGAAATAGATACTGGAGATCATCCACCAATTAGTTTAAAACCGTATAGAACTCCCCTAAGAAATAGAGAAATTGTTGAAAAGGCAATAGAAGATATGTTGAAAGCAGGAATAATAACAAGATCGAAGTCAGAATGGTCATCTCCGATAGTAATTGTGACCAAAGCTGATGGTTCACATCGATTCTGCTGCGACTACCGGGCGTTGAACAAAATCACTAAAAATATAGCGTACCCATTACCGGTGATTGACGATATTTTGGGCTTACTTAATGGGTCTACTTTCTTTACCACGTTAGATGCAAGATCAGGATGTTGGTGTATACCTATGTCCCCAGACGCCCAGAAAAAGAGTGCTTTTTGTACACACGCAGGTTCTTACGAATTCTTACGAATGCCTTTTGGAGTACGTACAGCGCCCTCTTATTATATGCTATTAATAATCAAGTATTAGAGGGTATGCAAAAGTTTGCATTGGCATACATAGATGACATTTTAATTTATACAGCAGGAGATGTAGATGATCACTTAAAACATGTAAAATTAGTATTCGACAGATTAAGAATACATGATGTCAAACTGAAGCTCAGTAAATGCGAATTTTTAAAAACAGAAACAAAGTATTTGGGGTATATTATTAATAGAGACGGAATTAAACCAGATCAGGATAAGGTAAAGGTTATTAAGGAACTACCTCCTCCAACTAACGTAAAAGAAGTTCGTGCGTTTATCGGAACCTGTGGGTATTATCGGCGTTTCATTCCAGGGTTCTCAAAAATAGCAGAGCCTATTACTAACTTAACTGGCAAATACGCTAGATTTAAGTGGGATGATGAATGTCAAAAAGCGTTCGAGTTTTTAAAAAATAGCTTAACAGTAGTGCCACTATTGACATATCCAGATTTGAATAAACAGTTAATATTATATACAGATGCTTCAGATAATGCTATAGGAGCGTGTTTGGTTCAACCATATGAAGGAAAAGAATCTGGAATACCAGGGGTTAAAAATGAAAGGCCAATCTATTTCTTGTCTCATAAACTTAGCAGGTCTCAGCGGAAATGGTCGACTATTGAGAAGGAGGCTTATGCTATTCATTATGCTCTTCAGAAACTTAACTACTATCTACATAACGCAAATTTCATTATTAGAACTGACCACATGCCTTTAAAATCTTTGTTAGAAGCTCCAGTGCAGAACAGGAAAATACAGACATGGGCGTTGAATCTACAGGGATACAATACTAGAATAGAATACATACCAGGTAGGAACAACACATGTGCAGATCTATTGTCTAGAATCCCGTATCCACAGTCATCAGGAAACTCGGAAGACGAAGGTGAACCGGAGATAGACGACCGAAACTGGCAAGTAAATATATTAGATTCTGCCATAATAAATAGAGAAGATTTTGAGAGTTTACTGTCGGATCAAGAGTCTGAACCTAGAGCAGAAGACCCACATTTAGCACAATTTAATATGAAAGAAGAACAAGAATTAGATCCAAAAGTCTTAGAAATAAAACAGAAATTAAAAGAAACGGATGAGAATAAGTATAAGAAGAATTATTTAGTTTTGCTAAGAGGATGAACAGTTATATTACATGAGTGAAAGAAACGAACAGCTAAGGAAATATATTCCAAAACATTTGGAAAGTGAAGTTTTAAAAGCATATCATGATGAGAATGGTCATCTCGGTCGTGATAAATTAGTGAAAGCACTTACGAATAAATATTATTGGCCAAATTTATTTAAAACTGCTTGTAAATATGTCGATACGTGTGAAAGATGCAGATTAAGGAATATGAAAACAATTAAGTGTCCCTTACAAGATACAGATATTCCTCAGTTTCCAATGCAAAAAGTTAGTTTAGATATATCAGGTCCTCACCCTAGAACATTATCAGGGAACGTATATCTAATTCATATGGTGGACGTCTACAGTCTCTGGCCGGAAGTTTATGCAATCCCAGATAAGAGCGCAGATACTATCATTAATATTTTTTTACAGGAATTCGTACCAAGATTTAGTTGCCCACAGATTGTACTCACGGATAATGGTAAAGAATTTGTGAATAAGAAATTCGAAAAGTTATTAAAAGATTTGAATATAAAACATATAAAGACCTCATACTATAGACCTTCTTCAAATGCTAAGAACGAAAGACAACATAGAACATTGTACGATATTATAGCAAAGATTGTCGATGAACATGAAAAAGATTGGGATCTATTCCTAGGACCTGCGCTTAGCGCTATACGCACAAATCAAAATGAGAGCACAGGGTTTTCACCATTTTATTTATTACACGGGAGAGAGCCAATACTACCCATAGATAATCTGTTAAAACCAAGACGTAAATATATGGGGGAAGACTTTCAAGAGGTCATCATACAAGAAATGCATAAAGCACATGTAAGATTAAAGAACAATATAATTAAAGCTAGAGAAAGACAGAAAAAGTACAGAAACGTGAATACAAAATTACAGGAATTCAAAGTAGGTGATAGAGTTTATTATAAGAAGCATAGAAGGAACTCTAAGTTTGATGCTCGTTGGGTTCCAGGTTATTACATTTTAGAAAAGCTAGGAAATGTATCGTACAGTATAAAGAACCAGATCACGGGACATATAGCAAGGGCACACGTAGAGCACTTAAGAAGAGATAATGATGATAAGGGAAATAATAATTATAATAATAATTATTATTCAGACACCGTATACTTAGATGAACAAGTCGTCAGAAGAGCTACAATACCCCCAGATTTTAGAAAAGATCCAGCACAAAGTCAATTAATAACAACTCCAGTTTGTGATGATACTCAAGAACAGACAATACCGAAAACGATAGAAGAAAAAAATATGAATGAGGGTCATTATGATAGTATAGAATCTATGGAAGAAGAGATAGGTGCTCCATTTAAAAATACTAGACAAGCAACGAAAAGGAGAATAGAGAGACAGAGAGAAAGAGAAGTGAAAAGACAGAGAAGAATTAGGGAAAATTCATCAAGCGACGAATATATACCCCTATTAGAAAGGTCGTTAAGAAACGATGATAAAAAAATTAGATTGGATATAGACAAAAAAAGATTGACAGCTGCTAGTAATAGACATACAGATGAAGAAGAAATGGATGAAAATTCAGAATCAAATAGTAGTATGGAAGAAAGTAATACTTTATACGAAGAAGAAGATATTGATGTGGAGATAGCACTTATTCAAAGGAACTTGGAGTTACTGAGGAAATGGAAACGTAGGAAATAAATTGATAGAAAATACTGCAGATAGCAAGATATAAATTTCATGATTTAAAAAGGAAAATGATACTTGAGGATGTATATGACACATTTGTTATGGAAAAGGGTTCTATTGATACTTATAATGAGTTGTCTTGAAGAATAGACATAATTAGGTATTAAGATAACTAATATGGATGTAAATTCGAGTGAGGTATATTTTTTTTACTGTAATTTTATTGCCAATTGATTTTATGGTTTGACTTCTTGAGTTTTCTTAAATAGATAAATAAGTTATTGTTAGTCCATAAAAGAGACTAACAATAGATAGGATGTATGTTATATTATTTTAAAATATGTTTTTCTTTGAATGAGTTAATACCTTTAATTGATATGAGGGGAAACATAAATGATGTATAAAAACTTGGGGGGGGGGGGGGGGGGTATGATGTCCTGTTGTGATTTTATTTCGCTTAACTCATAATTTAAGTGAATTGTCTTGTGTGTTAAATAAGAATTACCTTGTTTATAAATATGTTAGAAATCGGTTAAGTTGAGTTTAAATTATAAACAGTTATGATTTTGTCCAGTATAAAAACAATACACGGGACTTTATATAGAACCCTTCGTTCAGAAAATAGTAATAAACTACTGAGGACTAGTAGAGAGACACATTATCTTTGTGAATAATAAATGGGTATATTCTGTTGCTGTGATAATCAGCATAAAGAGGTTGATATGGCTATGAAGTATTAGAAACATATGCTGGGGATGGTTATGGGAAAGTTAAAATAGGAGCTGCATTAAAGTCAGCATTAATTGAAGATATATGGATTGGATACCATATTATGAGTAACGATATGATAGTTGGTTAATAGAGAATAGATAAAAAGGGGGCTGTGAATGGCAGCATATAAGGTTGGGTATATGGAATAGATAAACAAGGAGGCGTGTCATGGGATGTGAGGGGGCAAAATATAGGAGCTGTGAAAAAACAGCGTTAATTAATTTAAAATGTTCATGGAATATGAACATTGGTTCATGGTTGAAGGTGAGATAAGTGAAATATAGACAAGGTTGTGGATGGCAATATAAATGTTGAGTATATAAAAGAAAACTTAGATCAACTTAATTTATAGTGAACAGAGATGTAATTCATAAGATATATTTTAAAAAACTTTTTACAAAAGTTTTTTCGTTGGCAAGAGAGGTAAATGTGATTGTGTTGACTATTTCCTTATACTTTTCATAAATTGGGTGCGCACCCCTTCTTTACTTTTTTTTAACTACATCTTTTCTGTCTATCCTGTGTTGTGTGAATGAGAAATTTCATAATGTCAAGTGTACGATAACGATTGATACGAGCCATTCTTATGATATATATATATTTTGTAAAGAAACTTTGAAGAGCCAGAAACGAAGAAGAAATATAACTTCATAGTGGTTTGCTATGTGGTACAATTGGAAGGAAATATTCACCTAAAATAGAGTTAGTTTGGGGCGGCTTAGAGAAATTATGGGAGGTAAGGAGAGAAGGTGTAGGATAAAGGGGTTAGGAGTTAAGACTTTTGAAGAAGAAAAGTCTTTTAAAAGACAGGGAGGTGTAGCAGAATGAATATCATATCAGTATTAGCTTAGGGGTGCAAGACTACAGCACGCTTGAGCATCCATATAGAACAGTAAGAAGGATTCTCAAGTCGTGACGTAGCTGGTTGTTGGGTAGTTACCACCAAGGACGAGGGAAGAGAAGACAACATCACAATTGATTAGTACTTGGATTTTGTATCGACCATCATGTATAAATAAAGCCTGTTTTGAAATAACACAGCAGAACTTGTTGATCCTCTGTATACGCATTGTTACACCCCCCCCCCCCCTAATTTTTGAAAATGGTGTAGCCATTTTCACAGTCTATTTGGTTTTTTAATCCCATGACATGAAGCGATATGAGTAGTCAGGTTATTACTCTATACTATATTGTTGTACTTCCACAACCCTATTATGTCTGATAATATGATAGC
Organism: Cepaea nemoralis; assembly: GCA_014155875.1. NCBI lineage: Eukaryota > Metazoa > Mollusca > Gastropoda > Stylommatophora > Helicidae > Cepaea > Cepaea nemoralis. The sequence continues at coordinate 126,039 of JACEFZ010028399.1, read as the reverse complement.
ATGACATTCCATTAACCACTGCAGAAAATGAAAAGAAAATTATTATTATGTTCAGGCACGCCCTATCAACCTACTCTCCGCGCAGGCGACGTGTAGCCAACCTTTGGGGAGGGGGGGGGGGGGGGGGGTGGTCTAACATACTATGAGCTTCATAAGGTCCCGTGGCCTCCCCATAGTAGTCCCTCATTTGCCCTAAAGACAAGCAACCTCAAACCTACCAAGACCATTACGTCCGAATGAGGAGATATGTGTGGTTAATAGATACCATTACCATCTATATTATTATTTATATATGGTATCGTGGAACCTGAGCAATGTGTACATTACTTTTGTACCGCTGTATTTCTCGGTTGTCATTTGGGTTTCCCATGTGACGTAATAATTTAATACTCATAGATGGGGTTATTGCATAAGCCCTTGTCTGCTTGCGGTCTACTTATATTTCAGTTGTCTAGGGTGATTACTTCTTCTTCGTGAAAGATGTCTTTTCGTCTTATAACCGCAAGTTCATCTTATTGCCGATATAGATCTATCTTGTAGACTCATTGACCAATATCTTTGTGTCTGTCAAAGTTTATAATACTTTGATCTTCTATCTTCCCTGTTGGTTGATGTTGAACCGCTTTCTGTTATTTGCATTCTTCATGCCGGTCCAATGCCGTCTTTTAGCCCTAAGTTGGTATGCTAGACTCGTTCAGAGTTGAACAATGGAGATGTGCCTTAATATATATGTACATATGTATGCATGATCATCTATATTATGGAATATGTCAATCAATGAATAAAATTATCATCAATAAATTTCATTGACATATATGAGATATTCATGCAATATTATACACTGACAGCAAATTAAAAATGTGACATTGATTTACATTATCAATGTGTTTATATGTTGTAGTATCAATATTAAAATTAACTACTACCATCCACTCGTGTCATTTGTTGCACATTTGTTTCTTGACCGTGTCATTTAATGTTATTCTTGTTGCCACCGTTGTTATACTATATGATTTGTGTCTCTTGCTTAGTCTTGGTTGGTGTTTCTCTTGTCTTGTGTTCTTGCTGCAAAAGATCAACTATTAAGTACTCTTACACTCTGCATATGTACGAAAATTTTCACATGAATAATAATGTGTATGAAAAATCATATCTCACAATGGCAAAACGATGTATTGTTATCATCATTGTAATATGTGTGATGATATGTTTCTCGGTGATTATAGCATGGTCTATGATGGCTTGCCGTTACCTCGGACCTAATCACTGTAGTTTGTGTCGACATCATTAGGTCTTTGATGACATCAGTGTTCTCGTTGTACTTGTGCTTGATATTGTTGTCGTCTGTTGTAATATTCTCAATTCTCAGCATTGCTATATTTTATTTTCGATACCGTAGGTTTCTCTCACTTGGTATCTGAAACTTGGCTGTTATACCTGTATTGGCTGATAGCTTACTTATAATGAATAAAACATGCAATGTGATAATTTACATCTGATCGATGGAATATGATAATTTACATCTGATCGATGGAGTATATAATGTGATAATTTACCCGTGATTGATGGAATATGCAATATGATAGTTTATACCTGATTGATGGAGTATGCAATGTAATAATTTACACCTAATTGATGGACTATGTAATGTGCCAATTTACATTTGACTGATGGAAGATGCAGCATGACAGATGAATTCATATTACCCATCAATAAACCTATTATCACTCAGTTATTTAACACTGGGTGTGGTTTGTCGTACTTGTTTAACCTGGGCTGGTCTTTTCAGCTAGCTGGTTTATGCTGGTTTGGCGCCCTAGGATTGTAGACCAGGAATGGTATCTTTTTCAGGTATATGGATGGATTTACGGTGGTGCTTGCACGGTTCTCCAACTCTTTCATTCATCTTCTGTGCATTCTGGTAATTCATAAAAATGGAAAAAAAATATGTACATATCTGACTCTCACTAATTAATTAAGTACAATGTCAAATTGACTGCTGGTATCTGTACTCATTCTATACGGCAGTTCAGAGTTTTAAGCAATATTTGGATAACTGTCTCCTTGTTACCCTTAATGTACTTTGACTATACTTGTTTTAAATTATCTCATTCCCGTATAGTGTCTTTCTTATGTACTGAAGTTAAAAAATTGTTATTTTTATTGTGTATGTAGTGTGGAGTATGTAGTGAATAGTAATGTCTTTAGTTGTATATGTATGTCTAAAGTGATGTTTCTTTTCTTATTGTTAACCAGGTAATATCTTTGTCTTGTGACTCTACTGTGTTCTCAATGTGTATGGTAGTGCTGTTTGTTTTCTGTATCCCAAACAAAAGAACCAAACCAATAAGATATTTATATAATATCAGTGAAAATTACTTTAACTATTATCACAGTTTTACAATAGGATACAATAATTCTGGTTGTTCAATTGAACTGTTATTGATCTAATTGTTATTGTTGTAGTATACCTTTTATTTTTGTTAGCCATCTATTTCTAAGTTGTCATATTGTGTTTTCTTTTTGGTTGGCAAAAGTCCCACTGTACATTCTGCCTGTTCTTGGGTAATGAATTCCTTTTCCCAATCTTTAATGTCTTGATTGTTGCATTCTTTTACATTAGGTACGTTGCCTACTATTAAGTACGTCACTGGGTTTGGTACCGCTGCGGCTTTAACTCGTCCTTGGTAATAAGGGCAGTTTATGTCGACCCATGCAACTTTATGCTGTTCTAATGTTCCCCCAAATGTCTTACATGTTATTGTTTCATTTGTATAGTCATAATCATTGACTATTGTTTCATCTACTCCAATAATGGTATTGCCTGTGTCTCTTATCATTGGAACTGTTATGCCGTTTACTACTGCTAGGTGCGTCTCTAGGTTTTTATTTATTGGACACATCGAGTTAGCTTCGTATATGCATGCCTTGTCGCCCGTATTGTTATCACTGTTATTTTTCCCAGTCTTTATTTTCGTTGCGTTTGTTAGCTCATATTCGTCTGGTGAACTACTCGTAAATAGGAATGCCGCACTGGCTTCTTTCCAAGTTTTTCTAACCTGGCAGTCTCTACTTACATGTCCATAAGTATTGCATACATAGCATTTTACATTGTTCTTGTAAGCAGCGTACTTGTTTGCTTTTTGTGATATCAAGCTCTGAAGGTATGTGTCATAATTGGGGTTTTTGTCACACATTTCCAGGGAACCGTGTTGTATTTTGCAATAAGGACATTGTCTCCAGTATCCTTTTTTGATTCTGTCCGGTTCCCTTTGTGCATTTTCACTCTTGTAATATGGTCCTCTTTCTCGATATTGTGGACCACCTTGTTGGAATTTATTTGGTTTTGTATTATATCTTTGGTTGGACACATTGGCTGCTGCCCCTATTACTAAATCTGGCTGCGCCCCTTCTGTGAAAATATCCTTATGGGCGTTGTAGAATGCTTCGCCTTTGCTTCCATTTCTGCTATCGTACATTTATTCTCTACTAGGAATGTTGCCATTTCTGCTGGAACTGAGGAGATTAGTTTGTCTCGAACCATGAGATCGCGTAGTTTATTGAAGTCCGACCCTATGTCGGCAGCTTTGAGCCATTTATCAAAGAGTGACGTCGTCTCTGCTACGTAATCTAGAAAATTTTGATTGGCTTTTGGTGCTAAGGTTCTAAATTTGGTTCGTAATCCTGCTTGGTCTAGTGAGAAATGTGATAGAACTCTGTTTCTAACATATGTGTAGTTAGTGCGAAGGTCTTCAGGTATCACCTCCACCACTTTTAAGGGCTCAAGGGCCAAATGCCTGTGGAAGAGTATGGCCCAGTCTTCAGATGGAATTTTGTAGTGGTTCATTAACAGTTCGAAGTTTGTTACCCATGCCGAGATGGAATCCCCTTGCGTAAAGTTTCTAATAAGCCCGCTATATCGTTTAATAGGATCTAACACTTTTGCTGTTACCTTTGCCTGGGCTATCTCTGCGTCATTGTCTTTCTCTAGTTTCTTCACCTTTAAGTTGCCCTCAATCTCTTTGTCTTTAATTAATAACTCTGTTGCCAGTCTCTCTTTCTCAAAGGCAAGTTTTTCTTTCTCCAAGGCTATTTTTCCCTTTTCTATTGCTGCTTGTGCTTCCATTTTTTCTTTATCTATGGCTGCTTGTGCCTCCATGGCTTCCTTTGCAGCTTCCCTGGCTTCCTTTGCAGCTGCTCTCTCTTCACGTTGTTGTGCTTGATGTTCTTTTAATTCTTGTTTGGCCCATGCTGCTAGGTCAGGCCCTGTCATGCCACACTTCTCTCCCATGGCTATGAAGTCTTGTAATGACGACATGTTTGTTAGATACGCTCACCTACTCTGGTACGAATGTGATATCTTAGCAGCCCAGGGTATCAATAGTATCTAGCATATGCTGTCTTTGGTTATGTGGTGACTGATGGTGTGCTTATTTAGAGTTGATCGTTGTGACGTTATTCAATGATACTCACAACTAGAAGTAACCTTTGTGTACCGTCATCGTGGTGCCACAAGGTTTTTAATATTACACCAGAAAAGATAGGTGATGTCTACTATGAGTATCTATATGAAGTATACTATATTAATTTATCAGCACTGGAATACTCAGAACATATGTGTGGTGCTCGTGGATCTTGTTTTTGGTCACTGAAAATTCTTATTGAGATCTTGAATTAAGTCATAAATTATCTCAATATTTTTCTTGATGCAAGCTCAACACCTGTAATGGAGAAAATGACAAAACCCTGTGGAGAAAATAACCAAATATCCACTCTAATCAGCCGCACAAAATGATACAAACACAGTCAGACAATTTCACTCGCCTGATGCCTTGTTACTGCTGCTGTGTTGCGGTTCTTAACTGGTCCGGCGTCTTCCTTCCAGTAGTCGAGGTCTTGAGTGTTGATAGTTGACATATTCTCCAACGTCAGATAGATCTGTCAAGAAATTCTGGCCTTCTCTGTAACTTGAATGGAAAAACTTTAATATACTGTAGATTCAGTGTGGTGATGGCGTGTTATTGTTCCGGACTGAATCGATTTGTTGACTTCGGTTGTTTAAATTTTTCCATGTTGGTTGGAGACTAAAGTTGAATTTTGGAAAAATGTCTTAGAAAAAGTCTGATTCTTGAATCCAGATGAAAATAACTTGGTATAGTGACTGCTAGATGGTTTCTACCTTTCTTCCACATGTAGTTATGATCGTCTTTGTCGTCTTGAAGTATTTGATTGAAACTTTGATTGTCCCCCAAAATCGACTCATTTGTCGCACTCCTTACTACTTATATAATTGTTGTTGTGAGATTTCAGTCAAACTTCAGCCATCATCGTTGTTTTGATATATTCTCTTCTATGATGTGTTTTAACTGTTGACAGGACTGTCTGTTAGCACTTTGAACAACTGATCATGTGCCATCTTCGTAATTGTGTGTTCACTTTCTTGACTGTTTTTCCTTTTCAATTGTTGAATGTCTCCTGGTAATTCATGAGTCTTTCTTTCTAGACTTATTGACACTTAGTTCTTGACACTCGTGAATGTATTTAAGAGTTTATTCGGAGTTTACAACTCTAACGTTTTCTCAGCCAGGGTCAATATTTATGAAAATTAATATTTCATTTGTTGTGTTCAGCGTTGTGGCTTAAATGTTTGTATTATAAAGCAATATTCACACCACGCTTTGATAGCTGAACTTGTTTGTTGACGCCTTCATTCAAAATTGCAAATGGCGTCCAAATTGACCTTCCTTGTTCTTTGTCTGAATGTTACCGAATTTTCTTGAAGGTAACTCTTATTTTTGGTGCTCCTGCTTTATTATATTCGAGCCTCCCACTTGCCATGTAGCTGATTACCGGCTCGTCTATTCAGCCACAAGGACAGTTGTAAGCAGGAACATGTAACAACGGAGAATATCAAACAAACCAATGTCCTCGCCATTGTAGTCAGTGTTTATTCTCGAAAGTCATCGCCGCCGTTATACACTTATTACCAACAGGTGTGGGCTGACATGCGATGATTCTAAAACACTCTATCTAACGTTCAATAACAACTTACGGCTTGGCTCGACCTTGACTTGACATCTGCGTGTGCGGAGCTCGACTGCCGTTCGCTCGGCGTACAGATTGTCGAGCGTGACAGACTTATGTAATCAGCCGCTCAACTTGGGTGACGCACTCTGGCCGCAGGTTGAAGTATCTTTACAACCCTGGAGTAATGCTGAATTGATGTTGCTTGACTTCTGCACTCGCTTTTCACAACCGTCGTGTACAAAGACCCTGGCAAGACTGACTCGGTCTTGCCGTCTGTCCCGTGTGCCACACAACTAATGTCACGTGATACGCAACTCCCTGGAGTCACTTCCCTTTCTTCATCATCATCTGTTGCTCCACCGACTTCTCTTGTAACCATGTTCTTACTCTGTCCGTTTCCCGCTGTCTCCCTCATATCGGTCCATGGCAGTTGTGTTTGTTAATGTTGCTGTATTTGTTGTGTACGTTAATGTTGCTGTATTTGTTGTGTATGTTAATGTTGCTGTATTTGTTGTGTATGTTAATGTTGCTGTATTTGTTGTGTTTGTTAATGTTGCTGTATTTGTTGTGTATGTTAATGTTGCTGTATTTGTTGTGTATGTTAATGTTGCTGTGTATGTTAATGTTGCTGTATTTGTTGTGTATGTTAATGTTGCTGTATTTGTTGTGTATGTTAATGCTGCTGTATTTGTTGTGTATGTTAATGTTGCTGTATTTGTTGTGTATGTTAATGTTGCTGTATTTGTTGTGTATGTTAATGTTGCTGTATTTGTTTTGTTTGTTAATGTCGCTGTGATTGTATGTGCGTGGTGGGTGTGTTTGTGCATGCGCGTGTCTATATGTGTGTGAATTTGTGTATGCATGTGTGTGTGCGTGCTTGTGTGAGTATGTTTGTATGTCTGTTTATGTGTGTGTGTGTGAATGTGTGTGCATGTAAGTATATATGTTTGGACGTGGATGTGTGTAGGTGGGTGTGTATATGTGTTTATGTTCATGTATGTATGTGTATAGGTTTGTGTGTGTATGTGTGCATGCATGCATGCAGTGTATGTGAAGGAGTGTGTATTTGTGTGTTATGCGAGGGAGTGTGTGTTTGTAGTTAGTGTGATATAGAGAGCGAATGAGTGAGTGTGAGTGAGAGAATTTGTGTGTGTGTGAGTGAATGTAAGTGAGAGAATGAGTGTAAGAGAGAGATAGTGGGTGAGTGAGACTGCGATTTATCCTGTAAAGGATATGCAGCTAACTAACATGTCACGTGTCTGAACTCCAGTGTTGAACAATTACAAACTGATTTATTTAATTTGACTTCCATTTGTTGTAGACACATAGCCACAAAGATCCGGAGCTTTTGTCTGTTTGCCACACATTTCCATGAACTGACAGCTCTGGCCGATGAGGTGTCAACTGTCAACAACATTCATGTCACAGCCTTGACCTCCAATAATACGTTGACCTTGCTGTATAGGGTCAAACCTGGTATGGCCATTGATCATAGTTCAAACAGTTGTGTATTAGAAATACTTCATTGATCAAATTACCACTTGTGTATTAGATATCTTCACTGATCACAGTACCAGTTGTATATCAGATGTACTTCACTGATCACATTGCCAGTTGTATATTAGATGTACTTCACTGATCACATTACCAGTTGTTGTATATTAGATGTACTTCACTGATCAAATTACCAGTTGTTGTATATTAGATGTACTTCACTGATCAAATTACCAGTTGTATATTAGATGTACTTCACTGATCACATTGCCAGTTGTATATTAGATGTACTTCACTGATCACATTGCCAGTTGTATATTAGATGTACTTCACTGATCACAGTACCAGTTGTATATTAGATGTACTTCACTGATCACATTACCAGTTGTATATTATATGTACTTCACTTATCACATTACCAGTTGTATATTAGATGTACTTCACTGATCAAATTACCAGTTGTTGTATATCAGATGTACTTCACTGATCACATTGCCAGTTGTATATTAGATGTACTTCACTGATCAAATTACCAGTTGTTGTATATTAGATGTACTTCACTGATCAAATTACCAGTTGTTGTATATTAGATGTACTTCACTGATCACATTGCCAGTTGTATATTAGATGTACTTCACTGATCAAATTACCAGTTGTTGTATATTAGATGTATTTCACTGATCAAGTTACCTGTTGCTGTATATAAGATGTACTTCACTGATCGCATTACCAGTTGTGTATTAGATGTACTTCACTGATCGCATTACCAGTTGTATTTTAGATGTACTTCACTGATAAAATTACCAGTTGTTGTATATTAGATGTACTTCACTGATCAAATTACCTGTTGTTGTATATTAGATGTACTTCACTGATCAAATTACCAGTTGTTGTATATTAGATGTACTTCACTGATCGCATTACCAGTTGTTGTATATTAGGTGTACTTCACTGATCGCATTACCATTTGTATAGTTGTATCTTCTCTGTCTTCAATTATCATCTCATTTCTCTGCAAACACAGACAACATTTCATATATTTATATGGTACTTTCTCTGTTCCGTCTGCCTACCATTTCATCTCTATCCAAACCCTCACAGTTAACAGTTCATATATTTATACGATACATTCTCTGTTCTGTCTGCTAAAAAAAGAGAGAGAGAGAGAGAGAGAGAGAGAGAGAGAGGAGAGAGAGAGAGAGAGAGCTGGTGTGGAGGGCTTGTATGTAGGGGGATGTGTTGGTGGATGGGTGATGTGTGGGTGGGTGATCTGCATGTGGGTGAGGGATGTGTGTGGGTGGGGGATGTTTGGATGGATGGTTGGAAGTGTGTGGGTGTTTTTGGTTGGGGGGGGGGGGTTGTATGGGTGGGAGATGTGTGTGATTTGGGGGATAGGTGGGTGGGGAATTATGTGAGGGTGATTGTAGGGGGAGGGGAGATGTGTAGGGGGATGTTTATATGGGTGGGGTGTTATGTGGGAGGGGAGATATGTGTGGATGAGGGATATGTGTGGGGGAAGTGTGGTTGGGTGTGGGATGTGCGGGTGGGTGAAAGATTTATGTGAGGGTGGGGGATATGTGTTTGGCTGAGTGGTTGGGGTGTATGAGTGTGGGTGGGGAGATGTATGTATTGATGGGTGGGTGGGGGATGTGTGGGTGTAAGTGGTTAAGGGATGAGTACGTGAGTGGGTGGGAGATGAGTGTAGGGGTGGGTGGGTGGTGGGGTGTGTGTTTGTGGATGGGGGATGTGTTGTGGGTGGGGAGATGTGTGTGTGAGTGTATGGGTGCAGATGTAAGAATGGCCTCTGTGCCCAATTTGTTACCCTTTGAAAATAAAGTTCATGTCTATCCAAATCCTGACAGACCACAGTTCATGTGTCAATGTTTATATCCCGTTACTGCAGGAGTCTGTGACCAGAGTTTTGGAATCCATGTTGCAGAACTGGCACATTTTCCCAAGCGTGTTCTGGAGGTAAATTTGAGTTGTCAGTCATATGTTGTGTGCATGGGCATGTAGGCAGTTGAAGTTCATGTACAACATGTTATTTTAAGTTGTACCACCAGGCAGTGATGGCCATGGGGTTGAGATCCTACAGTTGTTATGGTAACAACATGTTTATGTACTCAGATGATCAGATCCAAGTACTTAACTCTGGGACATAATACATCTATTGAACTTGCTTACACAGAACTATAGGACATTTATAGAAGAATTTCACACAGAACTATAGGACATTTATTTAAGTATTTAGAGCTGAATTATTGGATATTTATTTATTCATTTAATGCAAGACTATAGGACATTTATTTATGTATTTTATACAGAACTATAGAACATTTATTGAAATATTTAGTGCTGAATTGTAGTACATTTATTGATTAATTTAATGCAGGGCAATAGGGCATTTATTGATATTCTTGGTTCAGCTCATAGATCATACTATATCACCAGTTCTGTTGACTGGGTGGTGTTCTTGGCTCAGCTCACTGACCATACTATTTCTGCATTTCTGTTGCTCATAGACCGTACTATAACTGCATTTCTGTTGACTGGATGGTGTTCTTGGTTCACCTCATTGACCATACAATATCTGCATTTCTGTTACTCATAGACCATACTATATCTCAGTTCTGTTGAATGGATGGTGTTCTTGGTTCACCTCATTGACCATACAATATCTGCATTTCTGTTACTCATAGACCATACTATATCTCAGTTCTGTTGACTGGATGGTGTTCTTGGTTCACCTCATTGACCATACAATATCTGTATTTCTGTTACTCATAGACCATACTATATCTCAGTTCTGTTGACTGGATGGTGTTCTTGGTTCACCTCATTGACCATACAATATCTGCATTTCTGTTACTCATAGACCATACTATATCTCAGTTCTGTTGACTGGATGGTGTTCTTGGTTCACCTCATTGACCATACAATATCTGCATTTCTGTTACTCGTAGATCATACTATATCTGCAGTTCTGTTGACTGCTGTCTTTTCTCATAATTATTCTCAATAACAGCTTTGTTATGAGATTTATAAGATTGATTGTATGATGATCTTCACATTCTCATGCGTAAGAATGTTGACTTGTAATCCACATATGCATTATAAGAATGTTAACCTGTGGTTCTCAACCTGTTCCCCACCTTCTCCACCTGGTCCCACAGGTGCACAACCACCTTCCCTTTGTCCATAAGTGATTTACCACCAAGAGGTGCATTCCCTGTCAGGGTATCAACCTGTTCATTCTCCTGCACTCCCACATGGCTAGGGCAAAGAATCCATACAGTTCTCACAATCTGTGACCTCTGAAGTGAGTTGAGCCATTCCACAAAAAACATTCCTTTCTCCAGCTTACTAAGCATACTCCTTGTGAGTCCGTGATCAAGACAGTGTGTGCTGCAGTGGTCTCCTCTAACCAACAGAAAGCTTCTGTGGCTGCTTCCACCTCCTTCACGGGGTCTCATATCTGATACCTAACTGACTGCCGATGTGCATCCATGTCGACTACAAGAATGTTGGCTGTAATCCTGTTGACCTGTAATCCACATTAATTCATGCACCTTTCTGTTTTGACAACGATAGTTGGTACACTGGCTTCAAAAGGCTTATAACTACGACCCATGGTGTTGGCGATGTGCGATAAGGCCATTCATGACTGTAAACGTTTGTCCACGTGCATGTATGTGAACATGGTCATTTTCCACATCATGCACCATCTTACATCCTCATGCTTTATCGCTTTATCTGCATAATTTTCTCTTGTCTTTATATTCTCGATAGATGCTAATGCAAAGTAACGCTTTGCACGATATCTAGCTCCGATTAATAATCACTTCGTGCCCTTTAATGTCTTTAAATTGAAGAGCGAATCTCGGCTATCACTTGAAGAATCGCCGAAATCCATTTGAAAACAGCGTAAAACTCCCGAAAACTATCAAAACAAGTCCGTAAAAGTCTGTTCAAGTCATTGTAGCGCGTTTACAAATGGCGGCCACGTTGTCAAGCTATGGGTGAAAGTAGCCGTCGGAAGTGTCGGAAAGCCGAGAGATCGCGTTTTTACAATGCATAATAGTATCGGCCGGAATCGGACGCTATGCTCGTATTTAGAGATCGGCCGGTAACGGACGCTATGCCTTGTAAAGGGCTAACCAACAGAAAGCTTCTGTGACTGCTTCCACCTCCATTCTCATGCGGGAGGTCTCATATCTGATACCTAACTGACTGCCGTGTGCATCCATGTCGACCTACAAGAATGTTGGCCTGTAATCCTTGTTGACCTGTAATCCACATTAACATTCATTGGCACCTTTCTGTTTTGACAGACGATAGTTTGGTACACTGTGCTTCAAAAAGGCTTAATAACTACGACCCATGGTGTTGGCGAGTGTGGCTGATAAGGCCAATTCATGCTGTAAACGTTTGTCCACAGTGCATGTATGTGAAAACATGGTCATTTCCACCATCATGCACCATCTTACATCTCTCATGCTTTATCTGCTTTATCTGCAATAATTTTCTCCTTTGTCTTTATTCTATTTCTGATAGTTGCCCTCCATGCAACACGTTCAGCTGCGACTTGCTCCCAATGTGCGTTATTAATGCCTGTATAAATCATGTCCCACTTACACACATCTTTGTATCGTAGTAGAGGCCGACCCTGAGATCTCTTACCCATCTGTAATTCACCAAAAAAGGTGTCCTTTGGTATTCTACCATCATCCATCCTCCTAACGTATCTCTACCCATCTAAGTCTACGAAGATTGAGCATGGAACACACTGTCACACAACCTGATTTTTCCAATACTTCAGGCTAATCGCCGCAATGTCCTGTATGTGTCGTAATTCTGTTATGTAAAGCTGCACTAATTTGTGTCAGTCATATCTGACTAAGACCTGACACAAGACATATTTTGACATATTGAGATATATAGACATATCAAGACACATTGACATATAAGAATGTTAACCTGTAATCCACATTGACCTATAGAAATATTGACTTGTAAAAATTTTGCCCTATAAGAATTTTGACCTGTAATCCGCATTGACCTAAATGAATTTTGACCTGTAATCCATGTTGGCCTGTAATCCATGTTGACCTTTAAGAATGTTGACCCGTATTCCATATTTGTTCTTGCTCCATCTGACAGGCAGCCAGGGCTAAAGCCAGTCAGCTGGAAGATTTTCAGACCCTGGGTTTAGAGGGAACCTCACTTGAGGGAGACGATGAACCTGCTGTAAAAAGGAGGAGGGCAGCTAAACTAGTAAGTTCAACATAATGCTTTTCCTGATGAATTTACACATAGAAACCATATATAATAGGTGTCACAATGGTTCGACTGGCATAGATTGCTGCATCTCTTGGTGCACACTGCAGTTAGATAGTAAATTTTGCTGCATCTCTTCAGATGCACACTGCATTTATATATCATATGTTGCGGCACCTCTTCAGGTGCGCACTGCAGTTAGATATCAGTGTTGCTGCATCTCTTCAGGAGCACACTGTATTTATATATCATATTTTGCTGCACCTCTTCAGGTGCACACTACAGTTAGATATCAGTGTTGCTGCATCTCTTCAGGTACGCACTGCTGTTAGATATCAGTGTTGCTGCATCTCTTCAGGTACGCACTGCTGTTAGATATCAGTGTTGCTGCATCTCTTCAGGTACACACTGCTGTTAGATATCTGTGTTGCTGCATCTCTTCAGGTACGCACTGCTGTTAGATATCAGTGTTGCTGCATCTCTTCAGGTACGCACTGCTGTTAGATATCAGTGTTGCTGCATCTCTTCAGGTACACACTGCAGTTAGATATCAGTGTTGCTGCATCTCTTCAGGTACACACTGCTGTTAGATATCTGTGTTGCTGCATCTCTTCAGGTACACACTGCAGTTAGATATCAGTGTTGCTGCATCTCTTCAGGTACGCACTGCTGTTAGATATCAGTGTTGCTGCATCTCTTCAGGTCACGCCACTGCTGTTAGATATCAGTGTTGCTGCATCTCTTCAGGTACACACTGCAGTTAGATATCAGTGTTGCTGCATCTCTTCAGGTACGCACTGCTGTTAGATATCAGTGTTGCTGCATCTCTTCAGGTACGCACTGCTGTTAGATATCAGTGTTGCTGCATCTCTTCAGGTACACACTGCAGTTAGATATCAGTGTTGCTGCATCTCTTCAGGTACGCACTGCTGTTAGATATCAGTGTTGCTGCATCTCTTCAGGTACACACTGCAGTTAGATATCAGTGTTGCTGCATCTCTTCAGGTACACACTGCTGTTAGATATCTGTGTTTGCTGCATCTCTTCAGGTACACAACTGCAGTTAGATATCAGTGTTGCTGCATCTCTTCAGGTACGTTCACTGCAGTTAGATAACATATGTTGCAACATTTCTTCAGGTGCACACTGCAGTTAGATACCAGTGTTGCTGCATCTCTTCAGGTGCACACTGCAGTTAGATAACATATGTTGCAACATCTCTTCAGGTGCACACTGCAAGTAGGCATCAGTGTTCTGTTCAGGTGCACACTGCAGTTAGATATCAGTGTTGCTGCATCTCTTCAGGTACGCACTGCTGTTAGATATCAGTGTTGCTGCATCTCTTCAGGTACGCACTGCTGTTAGATATCAGTGTTGCTGCATCTCTTCAGGTACACACTGCAGTTAGATATCAGTGTTGCTGCATCTCTTCAGGTACACACTGCTGTTAGATATCTGTGTTGCTGCATCTCTTCAGGTACACACTGCAGTTAGATATCAGTGTTGCTGCATCTCTTCAGGTACGCACTGCTGTTAGATATCAGTGTTGCTGCATCTCTTCAGGTGCACACTGCAGTTAGATATCAAATTTTGCTGCATCTCTTCAGGTGTTCACTGCAGTTAGATAACATATGTTGCAACATTTCTTCAGGTGCACACTGCAGTTAGATACCAGTGTTGCTGCATCTCTTCAGGTGCACACTGCAGTTAGATAACATATGTTGCAACATCTCTTCAGGTGCACACTGCAAGTAGGCATCAGTGTTCTGTTCAGGTGCACACTGCAGTTAGATATCAGTGTTGCTGCATCTCTTCAGGTGCACACTGCAGTTAGATAACATATGTTGCAACATCTCTTCAGGTGCACACTGCAGTTAGATATCAGTGTTGCTGCATCTCTTTGGGTGTATAATTCAGTTAGTTATCATATGTTGCTGCATCTCTTCAGGTGCACACTGCAATTAGATATAATATTTTCAGGGTTTTCAAACAAATGAGATTGATTCACTTGTTTTCACCTGTAGAGTTATATGTTCAGGTATTTGAATGTGCTCATTGTTATTCTGTTCTATACATGCAAGTTGCTGTGACATCAATACTGGAATGTATAACTACATCTTGATTTGATTGATGGTGGCATCGTTCTGTAACAAATGGAGCAGGAACCCGCATGGTCTTATACCTGATAATTAGTTCATCAACAAAGAATCTTGGTTTACTGCTAGTTTCAGTGGATTCTGCATATGTTCTATATCATTTTCTTCTCGAAAGGTTAGCTGTAGAAGCACATAAAGTTTAGGGACTAAGATTCTATGGTGATATTTTCTTCTCAAAAGGTTAGCTGTAGAAGAACATAAAGTTTAGGGACTGATGATTCTGTGGTGATATTTTCTTCTCAAAGGGTTAGTTGTAGAAGCACATAAAGTTTAGGGACTAATATTCTATGGTGATATTTTCTTCTTAAAAGCTTAGACATATCGTGATTGTAACTGACTCAGAAAGCATGCTGAGGAGGGTGAGGACAGGCAGGCTTCATGCAGAGTGGCTTGCTTTGCTTCGGAGGTCACGGGTGGCAAGCATCACCTGGATCTTTTCTCCGGGGCTTGCCGGTGTGCTAGAGAATGAACAGGCGGACAGATTAGCTGGCTCTGCAAAACTTGGTGGAGTATTGATACATGAAAAGGCAGATGTGGTTGCGGCCTTGTGGGAGTACGTGTACACCTCGGAGGAGCAAATGGATCACCATGGTCTGGCAAGAATGAGGCAGCGAGGGGTGACGAGCGGATCTGGCGGACGATCGACGCTCAGAGGAAAGGCGAGACGGACATATAATCAGATTGCTACTGGAACTATTGGTGTTGAAACTCTTCGCTGGCTGCTGAGGATGGGGATGGAGCACTTATGGGAATGCCCCGAATGCTGTGATGTCAGTTCCTAAATCAATCAATCAGTCAATCAATCTTGAAAGGTTAGCTGTAGACGCACACAGAGTTTAGGGACTAATGATTCTGTGGTGATATTTTTTGGGTGGCTGGTAGTCAAGCTTGATGAAGCTGGTTCAATATCTATTGTACATTGATCTCAGCTTGTCCTGATCATGTTTTGTCATTCTTGTATGTTTGTTGTTTACTTTAGCTTGTGCTGATCATGTTGTTTTGTTTGTCTTATATGTTTGTTGTTGACCTCAGATTGCCTGTCTTATATATTTACCTCATATTGTCTGTCTTATTTGTTAGCACAGTCATACAGGTATATGGGGCAAGTAAGCACAATCATACAGGTATATGGAGGCAAGTTAGCACAGTCATACATATGGGGCAGGTTAGCACAGTCATACAGGTATATGGGGCAAGTTAGCACAGTCATACAGGTATATGGGGCAAGTTAGCACAGTCATACAGGTATATGGGGCAAGTAAGCACAGTCATACAGGTATATGGGGCAAGTTAGCACATTCATACAGGTATGTGGGGCAGATTTGTGCATTATTAATTTCCGCTGATTGCGGTTTCTTTGCTACATCAGGAAGGGGAAACCATCATTGAAGAATTTCTGGCCGGGGCCAGACAGTTGCCACTGGACTGCGTGTCCCCAGACCATCTGCTGACCCAGGTCAAGAAGCTGAGAGATCAAGTGATTCACAAAGACAATGCTTACATCCAGGATCTGCTAGCAAAACAACAACACATCACTGCCTAAGTGATTCACAAAGACAATGCTTACATCCAGGATCTGCTGGCAAAACAACACCCATCACAGCCTAAGTGATTCACAAAGGCAATGCTTACATCCAGGATCTGCTGGCAAAACAACAACACATCACAGCCTAAGTGATTCACAAAGACAATGCTTACATCCAGGGTCTGCTAGCAAAACAACAACACATCACAGCCTAAGTGATTCACAAAGACAATGCTTACATCCATTATCTGCTGGCAAAACAACACCCATCACAGCCTAAGTGATTCACAAAGACAATGCTTACATCCAGGATCTGCTGGCAAAACAACAACACATCACAGCCTAAGTGATTCCACTCTTGCTGTTGTCTGGTTGTGTTGTTGATGCGGTGTGTGTGTGCTGTCTGAGAGATGTCAGTAGATAGGTGGCACATTGTCAGTCTGTAAAACCAGGTTGGGGTGATTGTCTTCTGTGTTGTCAGGGTCACGCTGTCAGATGCTTACTTTCCCTGTTGTATATGAGAGAAGGTGAGGAAGAGAGAAAGTGAGATAGAGAAAGAGAGACAAAAAGATGTGACAAGAGTGTAAGAGAGGGAGACAAACAGATAATGTGACATGAGTGTAAGGGAGGGAGAAAGTGAGATAGAGAGACAAACAGATAATGTGACATGAGTGTAAGGGAGGGAGAAAGTGAGATAGAGAGACAAACAGAATGTGACATGAGTGAAGAGAGAAAGTGAGATAGAGAGACAAACATAAGACATGAGTGTAAGGGAGGGAGAAAGTGAGATAGAGAGACAAACAGATAATGTGACATGAGTGTAAGGGAGGGAGAAAGTGAGATAGAGAGACAAACAGATAATGTGACATGAGTGTAAGGGAGGGAGAAAGTGAGATAGAGAGACAAAAAGATAATATGACATGAGTGTAATGGAGGGAGAAAGTGAGATAGAGAGACAAAAAGATAATGTGCCATGAGTGTAAGGAGGGAGAAAGTGAGATAGATAGAGAGACAAACAGATAATGTGACATGAGTGTAAGGGAGGGAGAAAGTGAGATAGAGAGACAAACAGATAATGTGACGTGTGTAAGGGAATGAGAATGTGAGATAGAGAGACAAAAAGATAATGTGACATGAGTGTAAGGGTGGGAGAAAGTGAGATAGAGAGACAAAAAGATAATGTGACATGAGTGTAAGGGAGGGAGAAAGTGAGATAGAGAGACAAACAGATAATGTGACATGAGTGTAAGGGAATGAGAATGTGAGATAGAGAGACAAAAAGATAATGTGACATGAGTAAGGGAGGAGAAAGTGATATAGAGAGACAAACAGATAATGTGACATGAGTGTAAGGGAAGGAGAAAGTGAGATAGAGAGACAAAAAGATAATGTGACATGAGTGTAAGGGAGGGAGAAAGTGAGATAAAGAGATACAAAAATATAATGTGACATGAGTGTAAGGGAGGGAGAAAATAAGATAGAGAGACAAACGGATAATGTGACATGAGTGTAAGGGAGGGAGAAAGGGAGATAGAGAGACAAACAGATAATGTGACATGAGTGGGTACTTCATTTTTAATTTACCACAAACAAAGGAATTCCGGGAAATCATGTGAAGTCAGACTGATTCCATAGTGGGTGTAGGGGTGTGTTGATATACTGTGCAACTTGTGAGTGGAGATTGGGTCATTTGTGAGACGTGAAAAACTCTCTGCAATAAAGAATCGTATAAATTGAATGTGTTGTCGATCACTTCTGGTTGAGTGTGTGGTGGACTGCTAGATTGATCGATGGGTGCAATAAATGATTCTGGGCCCGGAGGGCCCTCACTGTCATCAAGTGTATATCCATATCTTGTGCTGCTCATCTTGTGTTTGCCCCATCTGTCTGCACTCATCTTTGATGTACAGTAAAACCTCACTTTTCCTTGATAATCCTTCAGAAAACAATGAGAGAAGTCCGAAACCGACGAAAACTGAGGCAATTATTTCCGTATGAATCAATGTAAATCCAATTAATTTGTTCTAGACACTAAAAAATACATACCAAAAAACACATTTTATAAAGTATAAATATAGCGTTTAATTCTATTTTTCGGCCCCAGACTTGTCCGAACTCGCACCTTCGCTATACCTAGTAACACTGTACGCCAGTGTTCTGCCATCCTCTGCTGGCCTTTAAATCACTAAGTACACTAGCACTCATCCCATGCATTTTCTTCATGATATCAGCATACAGCAGTCACATACGATTGCCCCCCGAAACAGAATCGTCATCTTGCTGTTTTTGATTTATCTAAATTAATAATAACTGTTCGACATCTCTGTTTCATTAGCAAATTCACGCCTTTCGCTACATTAACATCCTTTATTGTTTCCTTTTCCGCCACACTGGAACTTATTGTGAATGCCTGCTTCCCATATGTGTGGCCAATTTCATCAATCCTAATGCCAGTCTCGCATTTTTCAATGATGTCCATCGTCAACTCGATCGTGTCCTTGGCCTCTTCTTCGAAGGGCTGCTGGCATTGGAAACTTTCTTTGGTCCCATGATGGAGCTAACAGGAAATGGTTAACTTATTAGCTAGTATGTTCACACAATGAGAAATAACGCCAAACTGAGCAGAAGAATGTGTTTGTCTCATTGTTTTCGCAAAATTAGAAGCGAGGTCCTGTGGGCATGCTGATGAAATCCGCGGCAACCGACGAAAACCGAGACAAATTTTTTGTGGAAAATATTGATGAAAACTGAGGTTTTACTGTATCTTTGGGTCAGTTTGCGAAGACAATTACATGCGGTTTTGGGTACATCTTGCTGCAAACACACCTGCCGACCGACCACGAAGTTAATCCCGATATCCCTATTCTGAAAATTTATGATCTCACCAGATCTAGGTCAGTGCTAAAAATAACTTTGCTGTTTGTTTGCAGTGAATTAAAAACGAAGTACCCATGAGTGTAAGAGAGGGAGAAAGTGAGATAGAGAAAAAGAGACAATGTGAGGTGAGTGTAAGAGAGAGATATTGCCAGGTGAGAGAGAGAGAGAGAGAGCGGGCAAGCAGAGAGAAAGTGAGAAAGAGAGAGCTGACTAGCAGAGAGAAATAGAGAGCTGACTAGCTGAGAGAGAGAGAGTTGGCTAACGGGGAAAGAAATAGAGAGCTGGCTAGCTGAGAGAGAAATAGAGCTGGCTAGCAGAGAGAGATAGAGTGAGATGGAGAGAAACAGAGAGTGAGATGGAAAGAGATAGAGGGACAGCTAGAGTGCCTGCAGAACTTTATAAATGTTTGTAGTTGCTGTGCGAATTTGATTCGTAATCTACAAAACTTTTGTTGTGCTTGCGGTTTTATTTTTCTGATGAGATAATTATTATTTTCTGTGCGAGTTTTGTGATTTAAGCATTTTTCTGTGTGAATTGTAATGTGGGATTTAATCATTTCTCTATGTGAACAATGAGGAATTTAGCGACACTGATTATGGCTTTATTACTATTGTGTACTTGTGAAAGCAAACATTTCATGGGTGATGTTCTTGCGTTGGAGAATAAAATACATTTTGTTACAATACAAGTGTACTCTGTTTGATGTGGGAGTGTGCAAGCATAGCCATCTAGTATTTATATACTCTGTTTGATGTGGGTGTGTGCAAGGATAGCCATCTAGTATTTATATACTCTGTTTGATGTGGGTGTGTGCAAGGATAGCCATCTAGTATTTATATACTCTGATGTGGGAGTGTGCAAGGATAGCCATCTAGTATTTATATACTCTGTTTGATGTGGGTGTGTGCAAGGATAGCCATCTAGTATTTATATACTGTTTGATGTGGGAGTGTGCAAGGATAGCCATCTAGTATTTATCTACTGTTTGATGTGGGAGTGTGCAAGGATAGCCATCTAGTATTTATATACTCTGATGTGGGAGTGTGCAAGGATAGCCATCTAGTATTTATATACTCTGTTTGATGTGGGAGTGTGCAAGGATAGCCATCTAGTATTTATATACTCTGTTTGATGTGGGAGTGTGCAAGGATAGCCATCTAGTATTTATATACTGTTTGATGTGGGAGTGTGCAAGGATAGCCATCTAGTATTTATATACTGTTTGATGTGGGAGTGTGCAAGGATAGCCATCTAGTATTTATATACTCTGTTTGATGTGGGAGTGTGCAAGGATAGCCATCTAGTATTTATATACTCTGATGTGGGAGTGTGCAAGGATAGCCATCTAGTATTTATATTCTGTTTGATGTGGGTGTGCAAGGATAGCCATTAGTATTTATATACTCTGATTGATGTGGGTGTGCAAGGATATCCATCTAGTATTTATATACTCTTTATGTGGGAGTGTGCAAGGATAGCCATCTAGTATTTATATACTCGTTGATGTGGGTGTGCAAGGATAGCCATCTAGTATTTATACTCTGTTTGATGTGGGAGTGTGCAAGGATAGCCATCTAGTTTTTATTGTGTGGATAAGGATAGCTATATTATTTTGTGATGTGGGTGTGTGCAAGGATAGCCATCTAGTATTTATATACTCTGTTTGATGTGGGAGTGTGCAAGGATAGCCATCTAGTATTTATTACTTTGATGTGGGAGTGTGCAAGGATAGCCATCTAGTATTTATATACTGTTTGATGTGGGTGTGTGCAAGGATAGCCATCTAGTAGTTATATACTGTTTGATGTGGGAGTGTGCAAGGATAGCCATCTAGTATTTATCTACTGTTTGATGTGGGAGTGTGCAAGGATAGCCATCTAGTATTTATATACTCTGATGTGGGAGTGTGCAAGGATAGCCATCTAGTATTTATATACTCTGTTTGATGTGGGTGTGTGCAAGGATAGCCATCTAGTATTTATATACTGTTTGATGTGGGAGTGTGCAAGGATAACCAATACCAGTATTTATATACTCTGTTTGATGTGGGAGTGTGCAAGGATAGCCATCTAGTATTTATATACTCTGATGTGGGAGTGTGCAAGGATAGCCATCTAGTATTTATATACTCTGTTTGATGTGGGAGTGTGCAAGGATAGCCATCTTGTATTTATATACTCTGTTTGATGTGGGACTGTGCAAGGATAGCCATCTTGTATTTATATACTCTGATGTGGGGGTGTGCAAGGATAGCCATCTAGTATTTATATACTCTGTTTGATGTGGGAGTGTGCAAGGATAGCCATCTTGTATTTATATACTCTGTTTGATGTGGGTGTGAGCAATGATAGCCATCTAGTATTTATATACTGTTTGATGTGGGAGTGTGCAAGGATAGCCATCTAGTATTTATATACTCTGTTTGATGTGGGTGTGTGCAAGGATAGCCATCTAGTATTTATATACTGTTTGATGTGGGAGTGTGCAAGGATAGCCATCTAGTATTTATCTACTGTTTGATGTGGGAGTGTGCAAGGATAGCCATCTAGTTTTATATACTCTGATGTGGGAGTGTGCAAGGATAGCCATCTAGTATTTATATACTCTGATGTGGGTGTGTGCAAGGATAGCCATCTAGTATTTATATACTGTTTGATGTGGGAGTGTGCAAGGATAGCCATCTAGTATTTATCTACTGTTTGATGTGGGAGTGTGCAAGGATAGCCATCTAGTATTTATATACTCTGATGTGGGAGTGTGCAAGGATAGCCATCTAGTATTTATATACTCTGATGTGGGAGTGTGCAAGGATAGCCATCTAGTATTTATATACTCTGTTTGATGTGGGAGTGTGCAAGGATAGCCATCTTGTATTTATATACTCTGTTTGATGTGGGAGTGTGCAAGGATAGCCATCTAGTATTTATATACTCTGTTTGATGTGGGAGTGTGCAAGGATAGCCATCTAGTATTTATATACTCTGTTTGATGTGGGTGTGTGCAAGGATAGCCATCTAGTATTTATATACTCTGTTTGATGTGGGTGTGTGCAAGGATAGCCATCTAGTAGTTATATACTGTTTGATGTTGGTGTGTGCAAGGATAGCCATCTTGTATTTGTTTGAGGCATGTGTGTGTCTGGGGGATGTGTGTGGGGGGATGAACGAACGAACGAAAATCTTTATTTTCAAAGGGTTAAGAATTGGGCATGCAGGCCCGTCTGACATTTTACCCTTCTTCTCTATTTCCTCTCATACATTCTTTCATTCAACATCTCTTATGAAGCAATTCTTTGACAACAAAAGAACAATAAGCATTAAAACGCATGAAAAGTAATGAATAATACATGACTCGTTGAAGCTATGTTTAACATGGGCATCATGAATACCCAAGGTGGGTGTAATGTGACATACATATGGGAATGTTTTTTGTTTTTTTTGGCTAGTTGTTGTTCGAGATAATTTACCATTATTATTGTCTTTGTTGCTGTTTTTTTTTTTTAAAGGGTGCATGTAGTCTGGTCACTGAGGTAGGTTTCAACAGGTTGTGACTGTATGTATAATGATTGAGTGGTGTCTTTGATTTCTTGTGGAAGATTGTCCAAACTGAGTGGCAGAGTATGCTAAGCTTGTTTTATATGTCTGTCCTTGGTTTAGGGACATGGAGTATATTTAGTCGTTCGCTATGTCTTGCATTATATTTAAACAATGACCAAAGGTAGCTTTGTGAATTAGTTTAGCCTTATTAAAAAGTAGGCGTTTGTGGAGTGGCAGTAACTGAAGACGTTCATGTAGGTTAGAATTGTCTATAAGCTTATCACCATTGATTAGACGCACTTCCCTTTTCTGGAGTGAATAAAGGCGTTTTGTTATTGATTTGGAGCATCCATCCCAGATTGTGGAGCAATAATGAATATGTGTTTGTATGTGGGAAGTATAGAATATCTTTCTTGTGTTTTCGTCGAGGAAATTTTTAATTTTGGCAAGTTGGTATACTTTTTTGGCTATTTGTTTAACTAGAGCATGAACAAAGGAATTGAAGGATAGATTTTGATCTATGATAAGACCCAGTGCCTTGTGCTCGGTTACACTTTCTATAGGTGTGCTACCAATGTGCAGCTGAAGAGTTCCCTGCGAGTTTAGAGTGTGAAGTCTTTGCCACTGGGCACTCCCTATGCAAACCAGGAACAGTCAGTCTGCAGATGACATCCACTCAGCAAAACTTCGCTTTGGACTTCCATGTAATGGATTCACTAGCCAAGCGTTCCATTTTGTGTTAATGAGACTCAGCAAGCTTCCGCTTTGGACTTTCATGTAATGGATTCGCTAACCAAGAGTTAAGCAAGTAATGAGGATAGTATTAGTATGAACAAGTGATTAAGACACAGTGTCAGTATGTATGCATGTAAAAATACGGTGTCAATATGAACAAGTAATGAAGATAGTGTCAGTATGTGCAAGTAATGAAGACACAGTGTCATTACAAACCATTATGAATAAGCAGTTTGATATTGTGCAAGCAATAATGAATCACATCTGTCATCAGACGTGTCCTGTTCAGTTGTGCATATATGCATGCTTACATATGTACATGTATGGACTGAAGTATGTGACTGTTCAGGTGTGCATATATGCATGCTTACATATGTACATGTACATGTATGGACTGAAGTATGTGACTGTTCAGGTGTGCATATATGCATGCTTACATATGTACATGTACATGTATGGACTGAAATATGTGACTGTTCAGGTGTGCATATATGCATGCTTACATATGTACATGTATGGACTGAAGTATGTGACTGTTCAGGTGTGCATTTATGCATGCTTACATATGTACATGTACATGTATGGACTGAAGTATGTGACTGCAGGTGTGCATATATGCATGCTTGTTGACATGATTTTGGCTGCAAGGCAGCTATAAGAGAAATGTCAGGAACAGAACTCTGAAATGTTCTCCACTTTCATTGACCTTACCAAGGCTTTTGAACAGTCAGCAGAGAAGGACTGTGGAAGATTATGGCAAAATATGGCTGTCCACAAAGGTTCGTCGAAATAGTGTTGCTATTTCATGATGGTATGCAGGAAAGAGTACAGGAAAATGGTGAACTGTCTGAGCCCTTTTCTGTCACCAATGGGGTGAAGCAAGGATGTGTCCTGGCACCAACACTGTTCAGCCTCATGTTTTCAGCTATGCTGACGAATGCCTTCGAGAAAATGACATTGGAATAGACATCAACTACCGTATGGATAGAAAGTTATTCAATCTCAGAAGGCTGAAAGCTAAAACCAAAACTAACAGTGACACTGTCCGAGAACTGCTGTTTGCTGAAGATTGCGCTCTATATGCCAACTCAGAGGCGGACATGCAACACGTTTCAACTTTCTCATATGCCTGTGCCAACTTAGGCTCAATATCAACTTGGAGAAGACTGTAGTTATGTACCAGCCAGCTCCCAGGGAATAATCACACTGTGACGAATATCAAAGTGAATGGTCATAGTCTAAGTGTTGTGGACAAATTCACCTATCTTGGCAGCACTGTGTCACAAGCTGCCACAATTGATGATGAAGTGAATGCAAGAATCTCCAAGGCCAGTGCAGCCTTTGGCAGACTGTACAAGAATGTATGGGACAGAAATGGAATAAGCCTGCAAACAAAGCTAAAAGTCTACAAAGCAGTTGTATTATCCACACTGTTATATGCTTGTGCAACATAGACTGTTTATCAGCGACATGCTAGGAAATTAAATCACTTCCACACAGTCTACCTTAGGAAGCTATTGAAGATTAATTGGCAAGACAAGATCTCTGACACTGAAGTTCTAGAAAGAGCTTCCATGCCCAGTATCCACACTCTACTAATGAAGAATCAGATTCGCTGGGCTGGTCACTTAACAGGTATGCCAGCTCACAGGCTCCCTAAACAAATTTTTTACGGTGAGCTGCGTTTGTGGTAAACGCTTCCAAGGCGGCCAGAGGAAATGCTTTAAAAACACTCTGACAATCTCACTGAAAGCATTTGGAATTCATCTGGACACCTGGGAGACTGCTGCTAAAGACCGTAATTTGTGGCATGCATCATTACATAACGGTGCAGCCACTTGTGAAGCAACCAGGACTGCAAGTGCTGTGAAGAAAAGGCTGGACAGAAAAACCACTGCAGGAGATCCTCCTCCTGGAACGTCAAGTATTCTTTGCCCACATTGTTAAAGAACATTTCGAGCCAAAATAGGCCTTATCAGCCATCTTAGAACCCACGGCTCCATACCTTCAATCCCACTGGATGAAATGAATGGTCATCATCATTCTTGATGGACAAACAACAACATATATGCATGCTTACATATGTACATGTATGGACTGAAGTATATGACTGCAGGTGTGCATATATGCATGCCGAAGACATTCTTCAACAGGTGTGTTCACTTGAGGACTTAGAACCTGGCGAGGAGTGGGTACAAGTGCCAACAAAT
Source organism: Cepaea nemoralis (assembly GCA_014155875.1). NCBI lineage: Eukaryota > Metazoa > Mollusca > Gastropoda > Stylommatophora > Helicidae > Cepaea > Cepaea nemoralis. The sequence goes on along the minus strand of JACEFZ010028399.1, from coordinate 100,202 downwards.
TTATATACGTCCTTTTCTGTTTGCATCCAACTACACAGGAAATGCAGACAAGAAAATCTGGCTGCTGTGGAGGCGAAAGTACAAGCGTTGATTTTCGAGAATTCGCTAGACAGTGACGCAGTCATCTACACAGATGGGTCGGTCGTCTGACATGTGAGAAGCTCATGGGCCTTTACAACTCGGGCCGGAGTGAGAATTGTGAAAGAGGACTCTGGTGCTTTCACTGAAACCACAAGTAGCCTGACCATGGAAGTCATGGCAGTAAGTAAAGCAATAACATGGCTCGAGACACAGACGTTCACTAGGGCTTGTTTCCTTAGCGACTCAATTAACATTATCAAGAGGATAGAGGAGGGGTCGATCCGAAGAGAATGGTTGCTGCCTCTGGAGCGGTCTCGGCTGGCAAAGATTAGTTTCATCTTCGTGCCAGGGCATGTGGGAGTACAAGGAAATGAGCGGGCTGACAAGCTCGCAGGTGAGGCTACTGTGGAGGGCGGACGCGCCATGGACCAGGCTGACATTCTGAATGCTCTACGAGAAGTAAGACTTTTGCGAGAACCAAGTGATGACTGCGCATGTACAACAATGGCCAGACTGCGAGAACAGCAAATTAAAAGAGGGGTGGCCAAACAAGAACACTACGCAGGAAGCCAAAGAAGATTGATAAACCAACACAGAACTGGCGTCATTAGCCGTTACACGCTGCAGGATTTGCTGAGGAGGGGATCCGAGCACTTATGGACTGAATGGTTCGATGTGCAATGAGCATGATCTGTCGACTAACTAACTAAGTAACTATGCATGCTTACATATGTATATGTATGGACTGAAGTATGTGACTGTTTAGGTGTGCATGTATGCATGCTTACATATGTACATGTATGGACTGAAGTATATGACTGTTCAGGTGTGCATATATGCATGCTTACATATGTACATGTATGGACTGAAGTATATGACTGCAGGTGTGCATATATGCATGCTTACATATGTACATGTATGGACTGAAGTATGACTGTTCAGGTGTGCATATATGCATGCTTACATATGTAAATGTATGTGTGTTCACTGATATACGTGGCAACAGGAAGCAAATTGTTTACCCTAGCAACCTGAGCTAGATCACTGCAGGCGTCACAAAACATGTGGCCAGGTCAACTTTCTGCAGACAGGTCAACTTTCTGAGTCACATGGCCAGGTCAACTTTCTGGGTCACGTGGCCAGGTCAACTTTCTGAGTCACCTTGCAGCCAAGTTGTTGAGCCATTAGTTTGAATTATGCGACAGATGAACTGACATGTTGATGAATATTGATTGACAAAGAAACCTGATATAATGTTATTGTAACATAGATTGTAATATGTTTGACTGACATCTGTTATTGTTACACAGATTGTAATATGTTTTACTGACATCTGTTATATTTTGAACCAAGACTTTTGTAACCATCATTATCAGCAAGGAATAACATGCTTGTTCTCAACAGTTGGCAGCAACCTGGCGCTGTAGTAGACTCCGACATTAGTGTGGGCGTCAGCTGCTTGAAGCCAACAACTGCACGTCGCAGCAGGGGCTCAGCTGAAAACTAGGTCAATCATGAACTGTCTATATCAATGGGTCATCTAGACCAGGTAGTTAAATGTGAGGGGAAACTGAGGATTGGCCGCTGCCCTTAGTGGCCTGCAGTTTGTCTATCTGCTGGCCCAGGTGGATAGAACTGTCATCCAGTTTACGCCCCAAGTTATGAATGCGACTGTCTAGCACTCTCTCCATCTGGATCCGCTCCGAGTCCATTCTGGCCAGGATCTGTAACTTGGCTTCGTCCAGAAAATGCACATAGCGGTCACTCTGTGAAATAATGGATGAGTTTTTATGAAGACACGTGAAGTATACATGATACTATTTGTGGCTTTTATGAGACCACTGAGCTAGAAATTATACTATTTGTGGCTTTTATTATGAGGACAGGTCAGACAGAAATTATATAGCAATTATGAGGACAGATGAGATAGAAATAATACTATTTGTGGCTTTTATGAAGACTGCTGAAATAGACATGATAGTATTTGTGCATTTTATGAGGACAAGTGAGATAGAAACGATACTATTGGTGATGTTTATGAAGACAGGTGAGATAGACATGATACTATTGGCGATGTTTTTGAGGGCAGATGAGATAGACAAGATACTATTCGTGATGTTCAGATCAGTCTCTGTAGTGTAACTTGAAGTATGTGTAGTTCTGCAACATCATGTATCTAGTTATTGTCTGTCCTTTGTTATGGTCACTTCTGTCTGATGTTATGGCCAGTTCTGTCTGATGTTATGGTCAGCTCTGTCTGATGTTATGGTCAGCTCTGTCTGATGTTATGGTCACTTCTGTCTGATGTTATGGTCAGCTCTGTCTGATGTTATGGTCAGCTCTGTCTGATGTTATGGTCACTTCTGTCTGATGTTATGGTCACTTCTGTCTGATGTTATGGTCACTTCTGTCTGATGTTATGGTCACTTCTGTCTGATGTTATGGTCAGCTCTGTCTGATGTTATGGTCAGCTCTGTCTGATGTTATGTCAGCTTCTGTCTGATGTTATGGTCAGCTCTGTCTGATGTTATGGTCAGCTCTGTCTGATGTTATGGTCACTTCTGTCTGTGTTATGGTCACTTCTGTCCATGATGTTATAGGTCAGCTTCTGTCTGATGTTATGGTCAGCTCTGTCTTATGTTATGGTCAGCTCTGTCTGATGTTATGGTCAGCTCTGTCTGAGGTTATGGTCACTTCTGTGCTGCTGTAGGTCACTCGGTCCTGATGTTATGGTCAGCTCTGTCTGATGTTAATGGTCGCTGTATGATGTTATGGTGTCAGCTCTGTCTGATGTTATGGTCAGCTCTGTCTGATGTTATGGTCAGCTCTGTCTGATGTTATGGTCAGCTCTGTCTGATGTTATGGTCAGCTCTGTCTGATGTTATGGTCAAGCTCTGTCTGATGTTTGGTCAGCTCTGTCTTGATGTTATGTCAGCTCTGTCTGATGTTATGGTCAGCTTCTGTCTGATGTTAGGTCAGCTCTGTCTGATGTTATGGTCAGCTCTGTCTGATGTTATGGTCACTTCTGTCTGATGTTATGGTCACTTCTGTCTGATGTTATGGTCACTTCTGTCTGATGTTATGGTCACTTCTGTCTGATGTTATGGTCAGCTCTGTCTGATGTTATGGTCAGCTCTGTCTGATGTTATGGTCACTTCTGTCTGATGTTATGGTCAGCTCTGTCTGATGTTATGGTCAGCTCTGTCTGATGTTATGGTCACTTCTGTCTGATGTTATGGTCACTTCTGTCTGATGTTATGGTCACTTCTGTCTGATGTTATGGTCAGCTCTGTCTGATGTTATGGTCAGCTCTGTCTGATGTTATGGTCAGCTCTGTCTGATGTTATGGTCACTTCTGTCTGATGTTGTGGTCACTTCTGTCTGATGTTATGGTCAGCTCTGTCTGATGTTATGGTCAGCTCTGTCTGATGTTATGGTCAGCTCTGTCTGATGTTATGGTCAGCTCTGTCTGATGTTATGGTCAGCTCTGTCTGATGTTATGGTCAGCTCTGTCTGATGTTATGGTCAGCTCTGTCTGATGTTATGGTCACTTCTGTCTGATGTTATGGTCAGCTCTGTCTGATGTTATGGTCAGCTCTGTCTGATGTTATGGTCACTTCTGTCTGATGTTATGGTCAGCTCTGTCTGATGTTATGGTCACTTCTGTCTGATGTTATGGTCAGCTCTGTCTGATGTTATGGTCACTTCTGTCTGATGTTATGGTCACTTCTGTCTGATGTTATGGTCAGCTCTGTCTGATGTTATGGTCAGCTCTGTCTGATGTTATGGTCACTTCTGTCTGATGTTATGGTCACTCTGTCTGATGTTATGGTCAGCTTCTGTCTGATGTTATGGTCACTTCTGTCTGATGTTATGGTCAGCTCTGTCTGATGTTATGGTCAGCTCTGTCTGATGTTATGGTCAGCTCTGTCTGATGTTATGGTCACTTCTGTCTGATGTTAATGGTCAGCTCTGTCTGATGTTATGGTCACTTCTGTCTGATGTTATGGTCACTTCTGTCTGATGTTATGGTCACTTCTGTCTGATGTTATGGTCAGCTCTGTCTGATGTTATGGTCACTTCTGTCTGATGTTATGGTCACTTCTGTCTGATGTTATGGTCAGCTCTGTCTGATGTTATGGTCACTTCTGTCTGATGTTATGGTCAGCTCTGTCTGATGTTATGGTCACTTCTGTCTGATGTTATGGTCAGCTCTGTCTGATGTTATGGTCAGCTCTGTCTGATGTTATGGTCAGCTCTGTCTGATGTTATGGTCACTTCTGTCTGATGTTATAAGGAGTGCTGCCAATTTTTGCTGTCAGTTCTGTCCACTGTTATGTCCAGTTGTGTGCAATGAATGTGGTCCAGACAGAATGCACACCTCTCACTGAACTTAGACATGAACAAGAAAAGAAAACGTGCAGTGTATTCATGTCATGTAACGCTAGACATGAGAATGTCATGGGCGTACCTCGTGAGTTTTGTGATCTGCGAACTGAAGAAACTTGTCGTAGTGTTCTTCCTGAACTTGTCGAACGCTGGAGCTGTCTTCTCTGACAGACCCTACTTCTCTTTCCATGCGGAGCAGTTTATGTTGCACTTCATCCAGGCGTTTCTCCACCTTGACATTCATCCTCTCTATGAGTCGCCTGAGAATTTCTTCACTGGAAGCTGTCATAAGTGGACGAAGACAGGCAGGGCTTCTGTTATTGTTGCATCAGTTCCGAGTTACAGTTAGAGTACAACACATCAGTTCAGTGTTACAGTTAGAGTACAACACATCAGTTCAGTGTTACAGTACAACACATCAGTTCAGTGTGAGTGCAACACATCAATTCAGTGTTACAGTTAGTGTACAACACATCACTTCATTGTTACAGTTAGTGTACAGCACATCAGTTCAGTGTTAGAGTACAACACATCAGTGTTACAGTTAGTGTACAACATACTACTTCAGTATTACAGTTAGTGTACAACACATCAGTTCAGTGTTACAGTTAGCATACAACACACCACTTCAGTGTTATAGTTAGTGTACAACACACCACTTCAGTGTTACAGTTAGAGTACAACACATCAGTTCAGTGTTACAGTTAGAGTACAACACATCAGTTCAGTGTTACAGTTAGAGTACAACACATCAGTTCATTGTTACAGTTAGTGTACAGCACATCAGTTCAGTGTTAGAGTACAACACATAAGTTCATTGTTACAGTTAGAGTACACCACATCAGTTCAGTGTTACAGTAGAGTACAACACATCAGTTCAGTGTTATAGTTAGAGTACAACACATCAGTTCAGTGTTACAGTTAGAGTACAACACATCAGTTCAGTGTTAGAGTACAACACATCAGTTCAGTGTTAGAGTACAACACATCAGTTCAGTGTTACAGTTAGAGTACAACACATCAGTTCAGTGTTAGAGTACAACACATCAGTTCAGTGTTACAGTTAGAGTACAACACATCAGTTCAGTAGAGTACAACACATCAGTTCAGTGTTACAGTTAGAGTACAACACATCAGTTCAGTGTTACAGTTAGAGTACAACACATTAGTTCAGTGTTAGAGTACAACACATCAGTTCAGTGTTAGAGTACAACACATCAGTTCAGTGTTAGAGTACAACACATCAGTTCAGTGTTAGAGTACAACACATCAGTTCAGTGTTAGAGTACAACACATCAGTTCATTGTTACAGTTAGTGTACAGCACATCAGTTCAGTGTTAGAGTACAACGCATCAGTTCAGTGTTACAGTTAGAGTGCCAATACATCAGTTCAGTGTTACAGGTTAGTGTACAGCACATCAGTTCAGTGTTACAGTTAGAGTACCACACATCATTTCAGTGTTACAGTTAGTGTACAAGACATCAGTTCAGTGTTACAGTTAGTGTACATCATCACTTCAGTGTTACAGTTAGAGTACAACACACCAGTTCAGTGTTACAGTTAGAGTACAACTCATCACTTCAGTGTTACAGTTAGTGTACAACACATCAGTTCAGTGTTATAGTTAGAGTACAACACATCAGTTCAGTGTTACAGTTAGAGTACAACACATCAGTTCAGTGTTACAGTTAGAGTACAACACATCAGTTCAGTGTTAGAGTACAACACATCAGTTCAGTGTTAGAGTACAACACATCAGTTCAGTGTTACAGTTAGAGTACAACACATCAGTTCAGTGTTAGAGTACAACACATCAGTTCAGTGTTACAGTTAGAGTACAACACATCAGTTCAGTAGAGTACAACACATCAGTTCAGTGTTACAGTTAGAGTACAACACATCAGTTCAGTGTTACAGTTAGAGTACAACACATTAGTTCAGTGTTAGAGTACAACACATCAGTTCAGTGTTAGAGTACAACACATCAGTTCAGTGTTAGAGTACAACACATCAGTTCAGTGTTAGAGTACAACACATCAGTTCAGTGTTAGAGTACAACACATCAGTTCATTGTTACAGTTAGTGTACAGCACATCAGTTCAGTGTTAGAGTACAACGCATCAGTTCAGTGTTACAGTTAGAGTGCAATACATCAGTTCAGTGTTACAGTTAGTGTACAGCACATCAGTTCAGTGTTACAGTTAGAGTACAACACATCATTTCAGTGTTACAGTTAGTGTACAACACATCAGTTCAGTGTTACAGTTAGTGTACATCATCACTTCAGTGTTACAGTTAGAGTACAACACACCAGTTCAGTGTTACAGTTAGAGTACAACTCATCACTTCAGTGTTACAGTTAGTGTACAACACATCAGTTAGTATGCATCATCACTTCAGTGTTACAGTTAGTGTAAACACATCAGTTAGTGTACATCATCACTTCAGTGTTACAGTTAGAGTACAACACATCAGTTCAGTGTTACAGTTAGTGTACAACACATCAGTTCAGTGTTACAGTTAGTGTACACCACACCATTTCAGTATTACAGTTAGTGTACAACTTGCGTCTCCAATGCTCGTTTGAATTTGGTGTAACAATTAGCAAAAAGAAGAGCAGAATATGACAAGGTCAAATGGGATGTCATCAATCATTATTGACGAGGCAGAGCTGGTGATAGTAGATCATTTCACATATCTAGGATCAGGTAAACAAGAAATTATCCCTAGGTCAAGAATCAACATCAAGATTGGTAAGACAGCAACAGCAATAAACAGGTTAACAAAATGAGTCTGGGAGAATAGGAAGCTTACTGCCAAAACAAAAGTCCTGGTCTATCAAACCTATGTCCTTAGTACTCTTCTTTGTGGCAATGAAACTTGTTCAGTCACTCACACTTAGAACAGCTTTCATATGTAGTCTCTGTGAAGAATACTTGGTATTAAGTGGCAAGATAAGATTATGTATACCGAAGTATTGAAACGACCAGGTTGTGTGACGGTTTGTTCCATGCTCAGTCTTCATAGATGGATGGGACACATTAGGAAGATGGATGACAGTCGATTACCAAAAGATGCCATGTTTGGTGAATTAAAGATGGGTAAGAGATTTCGGGGTCGGCCTCTACTACACTACAAAGATGTGTGTAAGCGGGACATGATTGATACAGTTCTGTGTTATAGTGAAAGAAAGGTAACAAGTTAGTTCAGTGTTATATTTAGTGTAAGTCAGGTAGCCAGTTAGTTAGTTCAATCTTATGGTGAAATTAGTTCAGTGTTATAGTTAGTGCAAGATAGGTAAAAAGTTAATTCAGTGTTATAGTTAGTGCAAGATAGGTAAAAAGTTAGTTCAGTGTTATAGTTAGTGCAAGATAGGTAAAAAGTTAGTTCAGTGTTATAGTTTGTGCAAGATAGGTAAAAAGTTAGTTCAGTGTTATAGTTAGTGCAAGATAGGTAAAAAGTTAGTTCAGTGTTATAGTTTGTGCAAGATAGGTAAAAAGTTAGTTCAGTGTTATAGTGTGTGCAAGATAGGTAAAAAGTTAGTTCAGTGTTATAGTTTGTGCAAGATAGGTAAAAAGTTAGTTCAGTGTTATAGTTAGTGCAAGATAGGTAAAAAGTTAGTTCATTGTTACAGTTTGTATAAGACAGGTAACAAGTTAGTTCAGTGTTTTAGTTTAAGACAGGTAGCAAGTTATTTCAGTGTTACAGTGAATGTAAACAGGTAACAGGTTAGTTCAGTGTTATAGTTAGTGTAAGACAAGTAACAGATTAGTTCAGTGTTATAGTTAGTGTAAGACAGGTAACAGATTAGTTCAGTGTTATAGTTAGTGTAAGGCAGGTAACAGGTTAGTTCAGTGTTATAGTTAGTGTAAGGCAGGTAACAGGTTAGTTCAGTGTTATAGTTAGTGTAAGGCAGGTAACAGGTTAGTTCAGTGTTATAGTTAGTGTAAGACAGGTAACAGGTTAGTTCAGTGTTATAGTTAGTGTAAGACAGGTAACAGATTAGTTCAGTGTTATAGTTAGTGTAAGGCAGGTAACAGATTAGTTCAGTGTTATAGTTAGTGTAAGGCAGGTAACAGATTAGTTCAGTGTTATAGTTAGTGTAAGACAGGTAACAGATTAGTTCAGTGTTATAGTTAGTGTAAGACAGGTAACAGATTAGTTCAGTGTTATAGTTAGTGTAAGACAGGTAACAGATTAGTTCAGTGTTATAGTTAGTGTAAGACAGGTAACAGATTAGTTCAGTGTTATAGTTAGTGTAAGACAGGTAACAGATTAGTTCAGTGTTATAGTTAGTGTAAGACAGGTAACAGATTAGTTCAGTGTTATAGTTAGTGTAAGACAGGTAACAGATTAGTTCAGTGTTGTAGTTAGTGTAAGACAGGTAACAGATTAGTTCAGTGTTATAGTTAGTGTCTCAGGTCAGGTCTTAGTCAGATATGACTGAGCTACCGTATAACAGTAGACGGTACTACCTGGTTTCTGTTAGCGCCGAACGTTGGGCGGCGCTTACCAAACCCGACACCCCACATTGTGCCAACGGCTTCGGGCGGAAGAGCGCAATTGGGAGGGTACAAGCCTTACCCTGGTGCGAGGAAATGCAAGCTAAAGACAAAATGTCATGGCAGGGCGGACCAGGCCCTAAGCCTTGGTTGGCGACTGGTCTAGGATCGAAGCTCCGACAGGCGGACAGTTAGAGCATTGCTTTGCTGATCCGGCAGCTTCTGCAGCTTGTCTTGTTCCAGATGTAGGGGTGTTGCCTTTCCTCTGGAGTAAACTAGGCCAGGCGAGAGAGGGATCATGCTGCATGGGCAACACATGATCTCTATATTTTAGCCCAGGCTTTGTGCTATGGAGAGGCAATAACTCCATCCCTGGTCTTAACTGGTCTCGGAATCAAAGCGAGAGGCAACTGTTACGGGTTATAAGTTCTTGTCAGTTGGCGTAGACATGGGGCGCCACGCGTTGCCTCTGACGGTGGGAGACACCTATAGGTGTCACTGATCAGCTACCGCCCGCCTCAAGCTGGGCAGCCCCCAGCCAATTGGGTGCTGATCCGCCACAGCCTGCCTGCTTCAATGGGTGCTTGGGGCTAGGACAAAATCTGAATCGCAGGCTGTAAACCAATGCACCAGGTACAAACAAAAATAAATATAGGAAAGCTCTAAGCTACGGCTTGCAACCTGGAACGTGAGAACCAGGTGTCCAGGATTTTCCACTGACTCGACAATAATTGACGATGTGAGGAAAAACGGCTGTGATTGATGCCGAACTCAATCGTTCTAAACATTGATATTGCTGGCCTGCAGGAGACTCGCCTCGCTGAGGAAGTGTCACTCAGGGAAAACAACTACACCTTTTCTGAAAGGGTAGAGGGCAGGCAGAGAAAAGGCAACACGGTGTGGGCTTTGCAGTGAAGAATCGCTACTGGGATGATTGAAATTCCAGCAGGAGGAAATGAAGACTATTATCCCTGCGCTTGGCAACCTCTTGTGGGTTTGCCACCATTATTACTGCATATGCCACCGACACTCGATTCCTCTGATGATGTGAAGGATTCGTTCTATGAGGGAGTTAGACTCCGTGATCAAGGGCAGTTCCAAAATCTGACTACATTTATATGCTCGGTGATTTCAATGCTCGTGTGGGCAAGGACTCAAGTTCATGGCCAGTGTGCCTTGGAAAATACACATCGGTCGCATGAATGAAAATGGGCAAAGGCTGCTGGAGCATTGCACCAGTAATGACCTATGTATTACAAACTACCTTTTTTAAAACAAAAGAGATGCATAAGGTCACATGGAAACATCCAAGATCCGGCCATTGGCACCAGCTGGACTTCATCATCACACGGAGACAACATCTGAACCATATATCATTGACTCGTAGTTACCACAGTGCTGACTGTGATACGGATCATTCTTTGGTTGTTGCAAGGGTTAGACTGAGACCAAAGAGAATCTACACAGCTAAACACAAATCTAGCCTCAGGATTAATATTATTAACACTCATGATCCTGAAAAGTGCTTTCAGTTTCAACAGCAACTTGAAGACGCTTTCACTGATACACCAGAAAATTGTACAGTAATGAAAAGTGGGGTCAAATTAAGGAAACTCTTTATAAAACTGCCGTAAGGGGTTTACGGCACTGTGGATCATAAGAGGCAGGACAGGTTTGCGGCCAACAGTGAGACTCTGCAGCCCTTGATTGATAAGAAGAAGAAAGCTCTCTTAAGAAACAAGGAAAGACCAACGCGTAACACTCTGAGTGAGCTTAGGCAAGCTAGGAAGGATGTGCAAAAGGCTGCCAGGCAGTGTGCAAATGATTATTGGATCAAGTTATGTGAGTCCATTCAAATCGCAAGTGATAAGGGAGACATAAGAAGCATGTATGAAGGAATAAAGAAAGCCTGCGGTCCAGTGATCAAAAGAAGTGCACCATTGAAAACCTTGACTGGAAAAATCATCACTGATAAGAAACAGCAGATGGACAGATGGGTAGAGCACTATTTGGAGCTTTACTCAAGTGAGACCAAAACTAGCGGATGATGCCCTCAAATGCCATAGAGGCTTACCAACTCTTGACCACCTGGACACACTTCCCACCATAACAGAAGTTAAGTGTGCTATAAATGAACTTGCATCTGGCAAGGCTCCAGGTAAGGATGGGATTCCAATAGAGGTTATCAGGAGTGGGCAAGACACACTCACTATACAGATCCACCAGCTAATAGAGCTATGCTGGCGTGAAGGACAAGTCCCACAGGATTTCAAAGATTCAAGCATCATAACACTGTACAAGAACAAGGGCGATCGGAGCGACTGCAACAACTATAGGGGTATTCACTTCTGTGTATTGTTGGAAAAGTATTTGCCAGAATTGTTCTGCGCAGACTTCAAGTCCTAGGAGATCAAGTCTACCCCGAATCACAGTGTGGCTTTCGACAGAACCGGTCTACCACTGATATGATATTCTCATTGCGACAAATGCAAGAAAAATGCCGTGAACAGAATCAACCACTGTTTATTGCCTTCATCGACCTCACAAAGGCATTTGATTTGGTCAGTCGTGAGGGTCTGTTCAAGGCACTAAAGAAGATTGGCTGCCCACCAACTCTTCTGTCCATTGTGGAATCGTTCCACACAGGCATGAAGGGTATAATCAAGTTTGATGGTGCAACTTCTGAAGAATTTGAAATCAAGAGTGGAGTTAAGCAAGGTTGTGTACTAGCTCCCACCCTCTTTGGAATATACTTTTCACTTCTACTGAAATATGCATTTCATGATCAGGATGGTGGTATATACATTCACTCACGCTCAGATGGCGGCCTCTACAATGCTCAGAGATTGAAGGCTAAGACCAAAATTAGGAGGGTACTGATCAGAGAGTTGCTTTTTGCAGATGATGCTGCAGTTACGACCCACTCTGAGGAAGAATTGCAATGTCTACTATCTGCATTCTCCAATGCTTGTTCTGAATTTGGTTTAACAATTAGCAAAAAGAAGACACAGATTATGTCACAAGGTGCACATGGGTTACCATCAATCTTTATTGACGACGCCTGAACTAGAGATAGTAGACCATTTTACATATCTAGGATCAGTGGTAAATAGCAAATTATCCCTAGATCAGGAAATCAACATCCGGATTGGTAAGGCAGCAACAACAATGAACAGGTTAAGAAAAAGAGTCTGGGAGAACAGGAAGCTTACTGCCAAAACAAAAGTCCTTGTCTATCAAGCCTGTGTCCTTAGTACTCTTCTCTATGGCAGTGAAACCTGGACAACTTACTCACACCAAGAGAACAACTTAAACAGCTTTCATATGCGATGTCTGCGAAGAATTCTTGGTATTAAGTGGCAAGACAAAATCACAAATACTGAAGTATTGGAAAGATCAGGTTGTGTGACAGTTTATTCCATGCTCAGTCTTCGTAGACTTAGATGGATAGGACATCTTAGGAGGATGGATGATGGTAGAATACCAAAGGATATCTTTTTTGGTGAATTACAGATGGGTAAGAGATCTCAGGGTCGGCCTCTACTACGATACAAAGATGTGTGTAAGCGGGACATGATTGATACAGGCATTGATAATGCACACTGGGAGCAAGTCGCCGCTGAACGTGTTGCATGGAGGGCAAATATCAGAAATGGAATAAAGTCAAAGGAGAAAATTATTGCAGAAAAGTCACACATCAAGCGTTTGAGACGTAAGATGGTGCATGATGGTGGAAATGACCACGTGTTCACATGCACCCACTGTGAACGGACATTTACAGCGCAAATTGGCCTTATCAGTCACACTCGCTACCGCCATAGTTAAAAGTTATTATGCCTTTTTAAAGCACAAACTATCGTCTGTCAAGACGGCAAGGTGCCAATGAATAGTTAGTGTAAGACAGATAACAGATTAGTTCAGTGTTATAGTTAGTGTAAGACAGGTAACAGGTTAGTTCAGTGTTATAGTTAGTGTAAGAACAGATAACAGATTAGTCAGTGTTATAGTTAGTGTAAGACAGGTAACAGATTAGTTCAGTGCTTATAGTTAGTGTGTAAGGCAGGTAACAGGTTAGTTCAGTGTTATAGTTAGTGTTGCTACAACCTTTAACAACTCACTTTTGTCACTGTCCCCTTCTATCTTAAGTCTCTCAATGTGCCGAACATATCTGCGGATAAGCTGACACATCACATCCTGCAGACAGATGGAGCCCATGAATGAGTGCCATGAAGTTACAGACAAACAAACCACAGATAACTTCTGGCAATACGGATATACAATTTACAGACACACAAACTACAGATAACTTCTGTAAATATAGATATACAATTTACAGACACTCATTTTTTTTAAAAATTTACTGCCAATATAGTACCTAGAGGTGTACAGCAGAGGGGTCTTTGAGCCTGAGGAATAAAGGCCACCTGGCTAGTGCAGTCGCCGCGAACTGTGCAGGTTAGGATTTTCTTTTTGCCCCCGAGAGAAAAAAATCCCACACCTTACTGAGGGATTGAACCCGGGTCTCCTGAAGGACAGTCCAGCATTCCAGCTGCTCCTCTTTTTTTTTTTTTTTTTTAACAGACTTTTTACTCTTTCATTTACAGACACACAACCTACAAATAATTCCTAGTAATATCATTGCAGATATACAAGTTACAGACACACAAACCACAGATAATGTCTGGTAATGTGCTGTACAGATATAAAAGTTACAGACACAAACTACAGATAACTTCTGACAATATGATCTACAGATATACAAGTTACGGACATAAAAACCACAGACAGCTTGTAGTAATATCATTTACAGATATAAAAGTTACAGACACAAACCACAGATAACTTGTGGTAATATGATCTTGAGATGTACATGTTGCGGTCACACAAACCACATCACTCGCCCTGTTTTCGTATTTATGCCAAGAGTAAATTTGTAGTCAATAGTGTGATTCTATTATTACAAGTATTGTAGTGCCTTCAAGACAGTTTCAGAACGCCGTGTGATATCTATTATCTGTATGTACATTCAGTGTGTATTTGTGTCGGTTCAGGTCACCTCAGACAGTCAAGGGCACCTCAGACAGTCACAGACATTTGTACTCACTTTTCGCTCGTGATGACTTTCAAGAGACAAGTTACTCTTATTTTCTTCGTCCATGTTGTTAAGTTCAAAGCTGCTGCCTGTCTGTGAGACGACATGTCAAATTATGCACGTGTCAGAGTTCACAATTGTTAGTTTCAAGACCTAGTTATGCATGTATCAAAGTTTACAACTGTTAGTTTGAAGGTCAAATTATGCATGTGTCAGAGTTCATAATTGTGTTTCAAGGTCAAGTTATGCACGTATCAAAGTTTACAACTTAGTTTGAAGGTCAATTTATGCATGTATCAATTCACAACTGTTGGTTTGAAGGTCGGGTTCCGACTGTGAAATGTCTGATCATTTGGTGTTTTATCCTGTGAAACAGAAATAGCGTTTGCCAGGAGAAGACTGCGTTGTGTTTGCGTGAGACTATTAATATCTGGGTTATTGTGTAGACCACAGACACGCACAGAGACACCGCAAACGTACACACATACACACACACACAGGTACACAGTCAAAAGCGCGCACACATAACCACAAGTGTTCAACTTGATCCAAATCAGATGCTAACGTGTACACGGTTGGACGGTGTTACAGTTTTTTGTTATGATGGTTTTCATAGACCTCTTCATGAGGTGGTGTTATAGTTTCTCTCTATGATAGCTTACATAGATCTTGTCATTTAGGTGGTCTTATAATGAAAATATTGTTGATCCTAAACTATACTGACGTCTAGCGTGACAACAGTATTGTTGGTCCTAAACCACAGTGACGTCTAACGTGACAACATTATTATCGGTCCTAAATCACAGTGACGTCTAACGTGGCAATTGTATTGTTGGTCCTAAACCATATTGACGTCTAGCGTGACAACATTATTATGGGTCATAAATCACAGTGACGTCTAACGTGACAACATTATTATGGGTCATAAATCACAGTGACTTCTAACGTGGCAATTGTATTGTTGGTCCTAAACCATATTGACGTCTAGCGTGACAACATTATTATGGGTCACAAATCACAGTGACGTCTAACGTGACAACATTATTATGGGTCCTAAATCACAGTGACGTCTAACGTGGCAATTGTATTGTTGGTCCTAAACCATATTGACGTCTAGCGTGACAACATTATTATGGGTCATAAATCACAGTGACGTCTAACGTGACAACCTTATTATGGGTCCTAAATCACAGTGACGTCTAACGTGACAACATTATTATGGGTCCTAAATCACAGTGACGTCTAACGTGGCAACTCTATTGTTGGTCATACACCACATTGACGTCTAACTTAACAAATGTATTGTTGGTCATACACCACGTTGACGTCTAAATAACAAATGTATTGTTTAAATATTGAGCACAACCCACTACTGGCAACGCTGATCGCATTCTGGTATGAATGTATTGTTGGTCATACATCATATTGACGTCTAACTTAACAAATGTATTGTTGGTCATACACCACATCGACGTCTAACATGACAACATATGTAGTTGTCGAAACTAGTTTTCTTCCATACTCACACCTTATCCCATGATATTGTTTATAAGATGATTGACACAGATACTGTAATGTGTAATTTGTCTTCCCGAGGACCCACTGTATTCTAAAACTCATTCCGTAACAATAGACTGGATTGTCTTTTATAGTGGTTGTCAGACAGTTCATGAGTTCCAGCCACACGTTTCCCCAGGAAGGTGGCGACTGCCACACGTTTACTGATGTTGCGCTACGGACAATGTTCGTTTCTAGATGTACCAGAGGCAAAATATATGTCTGTACCTTCACCAAGACAAGTAGCTGAGAACGCTGAAACCAGGACAATTCGGAGACATGTCACAGTGTCTGTATCTGAACATATGTTACACACACTCCAGGAGACCACATGTCACAATGTCTGTATCTGAACATATGTTACACACACTCCAGGAGACCACATGTCACAATGTCTGTATCTGAACATATGTTACACACACACTCCCGGAGACCACATGTCACAATGTCCGTATCTGAACATATGTTACACACAAACTGCCGGAGACATGTCACAGTGTCTGTACCTGAACATACGTTACACACAAACTCCCAGATACCACATGTCACAATGTATATACCTGAACATACGCGTATCGGACTTTTTTGGCTTCATCTGGAAGGAGATTCCGAGAACATGACCTTTGACACAGCCACACGATGACCTCCCACAAGTGGCGTGGGCTGGGCACTATGTTGAAGGGTGGGGGGAGGAGATTACCCGGTTCTATGAAGGTCAACCAGAGTTCCGTCCTGGCAAACTTCCACTCCACGTCCCTTTCATCCTGGACAGAAATTATCTCTCGTACATGGTGGTTCGGTTCAGAGAAAGCCAGGAGGAGATAGACGAAGAACTCAAGTGTCATCAACTGTCACAGTGGTCGTAATGATATGTAAATAGATAGACAGAGCGGTAGCAGTGTCCTAGTGTAGGTAGACAGCGGTAGCAGTGTCTTTGTGTGGGTAGACAGCGGTAGCAGTGTTCTAGTGTAGGTAGACAGTGGTAGCAGTGTCCTAGTGTAGGTAGACAGAGCGGTAGCAGTGTCCTTATGTAGATAGACAGCGGTAGGAGTGTCCTTGTGTAGATAGATAGCGGTAGGAGTGTCCTTGTGTAGATAGACAGCGGTAGGAGTGTCCTTGTGTAGGTAAGCAGAGCGATAGCAGTGTCCTGATGTAGGTAGACAGGCTGATAGCAGTGTCCTTGTGTAGATAGATAGCGGTAGGAGTGTCCTTGTGTAGATAGACAGCGGTAGGAGTGTCCTTGTGTAGGTAGACAGAGCGGTAGCAGTGTCCTTGTGTAGATAGACAGCGGTAGCAGTGTCCTTGTGTAGATAGATAGCGGTAGGAGTGTCCTTGTGTAGATAGACAGCGGTAGGAGTGTCCTTGTGTAGGTAAGCAGAGCGATAGCAGTGTCCTAATGTAGGTAGACAGGCTGATAGCAGTGTCCTAGTGTAGGTAGACAGGCTGATAGCAGTGTCCTTGTGTAGATAGACAGAGCGATAGCAGTGTCCTAGTGTAGGTAGACCGAGCGATAACAGTATCCTAGTGTAGGTAGACAGGCTGATAGTAGTGTCCTTGCGTAGATAGACAGAGCGGTAGCAGTGTCCTTGTGTATGTACACAGCGGTAGCAGTGTCCTAGTGTAGGTAGACAGGCTGATAGTAGTGTCCTTGTGTAGATAGACAGAGCGGTAGCAGTGTCCTAGTGTAGGTAGACAGAGCGATAACAGTATCCTAGTGTAGGTAGACAGGCTGATAGCAGTGTCCTTGCGTAGATAGACAGAGCGGTAGTAGTGTCCTAGTGTAGGTAGACAGGCTGATAGCAGTGTCCTTGCGTAGATAGACAGAGCGGTAGCAGTGTCCTTGTGTAGGTAGACAGAGCGGTAGCAGTGTCCTTGTGTAGGTAGACAGCGGTAGCAGTGTCCTTGTGTAGGTAGACAGAGCAGTAGCAGTGTCCTAGTGTAGGTAGACAGAGCGGTAGCAGTGTCCTAGTGTAGGTATACAGAGCGGTAGCAGTGTCCTAGTGTATGTAGACAGAGCGGTAGCAGTGTCCTAGTGTATGTAGACAGAGCGGTAGCAGTGTCCTAGTGTATGTAGACAGAGCGGTAGCAGTGTCCTAGTGTAGGTAGACAGAGCGGTAGCAGTGTCCTAGTGTAGGGAGACAGAGCAGTAGCAGTGTCCTTAGTGTAGGTAGACAGAGCGGTAGCAGTATCCTTGTACAGCAGTATCCTAATGTAGGGAGACAGACAATAGAACATAGATAAGAAGAGACATACAAAAAGAAATAGGCAAGAAGTCAAAAAAGAAATGACAAGAGAAGACAAAACAGACAAGATGATATTGACAAGGTGATGGAGATGGAAATAGGTGTGTAGAAACGTAGAAAGACAAAATAAAGAGATGAGAAGGCGACAGACAAAATGATGAGATGAGAAGGTGACGCACAAAATGATGAGATGAGAAGGTGAACAGACAAAATGATGAGATGAGAAGGCGACATACAAAATCATGAGATGAGTAGGTGAAAGACAAAATCATGAGATGAGTAGGTGAAAGACAAAATCATGAGATGAGTAGGTGAAAGACAAAGTCATGAGATGAGAACGGGACAGACACACTGATGAGATGAGAAGGTGACAGACACACTGATGAGATGAGAAGGCGACAGACGCATTGATGAGATGAGAAAGCTACAGACAAAAATAAACTTAACGAGAAGAAGGCAGACACAAGGAGAAGGGGTCGAGAAGATAGACACAAGGAGATGGTGACAGGTGAGATGTGGAACCTGAACTTCCTCGAATGTGTTGGTCATGACAGCGATCAGCAGGTTTAGCAGCACGATGGTGGTACAGAAGACGTAGATGCCGTACAGGTAATTGCCCACCTGAACTGCTCCTGTAGATCTGAGAATGACATTGTTCAATCGTCATGGCTTTTGTATTAACTACCTTTGTATGAGCTATCTTTGTATGACCTGCATTTGTACTGCCTACCTTTGAATAAACTACCTTTGAATTAATCAACTAGCAACCGTGAGGCAGCAGAAGTCATCTAACCGTTGCGAGCAAGCAACAGTCATCAATCTATCAAAAGCGTTCTAGTGTTTACACCACTAAGACCCTCTACAGATCATATAACCGCCATATATACATTCTTACTTATTAAGGTTTTCATATGACATCCCGCCGTGACTCAAGGTTTGAACCCCTTCGCCCCACCCCACACGCCGACACTCCACGTTCCACCCCTAAGCAGTGAATAATCTATCAATTGCGATCTAGCAACAGTTATCAATCTATCAATTGCGATCTAGCAACAGTGAATAATCTATCAATTGCGATCTAGCAAAAGTTATCAATCTATCAAATGCGATATAGCAACAGTGAATAATCTATCATTTGCGATCTAGTAACAGTGAATAATCTATCATTTGCGATCTAGTAACAGTGAATAATCTATCAATTGCGATCTAGCAACAGTGAATAATCTATCAATTGCGATCTAGCAACAGTTATCAATCTATCAATTTGCAATCTAGCAACTATGAATAATCTATCAATTGTGATCTAACAACAGTGATTAATCTATCAATTGTGATCTAGCAACAGTCATCAATCAATTGCGATCTAGCAACAGTCATCAATCTATCAATTGCGATCTAGCAACAGTCATCAATCTATCAATTGTGATCTAGCAACAGTCATCAATCTATCAATTGTGATCTAGCAACAGTCATCAATCTATCAATTGTGATATAGCAACAGTCATTAATCTATCAATTGTGATCTAGCAACAGTCATCGATCTATCAATAGTGATCTAGCAACAGTTATCAATCTATCAGTTGTGATCTGGCAACAGTCATGATAAAATTAAAAAGTGAGTAAAAACTCACCGATCCTTGTTGTTGGTGAGCGACGAGATGGGTCCAGTAGCTCCCTCGACCAGAGAAGGCCACTCCACATCGCCCATACTGAACATGCTCCAGGTTAGTGTTGACAAGGTCCCAGAGAAGCTGAGATCACAAATATCCAGGTCACGCTCACAGATAGACACACATACACAGACCTATACACAGACAGAAGCACATACCTATACACAGACAGGCACACGTACACAGACCTATACACAGGCCGACACACAAACATATACACAGACAGACACACATACACATAAATATACACAGACACACATACATAGACCTATACACAGACACACGTACACAGACCTATACACAGGCACACATAGACAGACCTATACACAGACACATACATAGACCTATACACGTACACAGACCTATACACAGGCACACATAGACAGACCTATACACAGGCACACATACATAGACATATACACAGACACACATACATAGACCTATACACAGACAGACACACAAGACCTATACAGCCGAGACATTTGGGTAATGGTCACATCGGATCAAATATGGCACTGCTTCCGGTCGCATGTGTAATGACAAAACCAGACCACGTGCTCGCTGGCTAAAACCGATCAAAGATGGCACTGTAATCGGTCATGTGTCTAATGGGATACAGCCGAAACACGTGATTAAAGCCAATCAAAGATGGCGATTCATCCAGTGACACGCATAAATATATATATGGAATACGTGGCTGATGACCAACAGGTCAAAGATGGAGTCGCATCCGGTCACATGACCAGACAGTGCATAATATTCTGCTGAGTCATTCTACGTCAGCAAATAGCGTGTATAAGACGGCCAGCATTCGTTGTATAGAAGTACCGGTCTCTGTGAGCAGCAACCGGATCAACATGTGGCAAGCCGCTAATGGTAAGTTGGCGTTTTGATAAATCTTTCACATTTTTCGATGTGATTCTCCAAGTAGGCATACAGTTAACCTAACAATACTAGTATAATAAAGGGATATATTATGCTAGACGCAAATAACTGAAGAGACAAGACATTTCTTCATATATTATGGTAGATTGGGACGACATGGAATACAGCTGGCGATCGAGTCCGACTGGCTCAACCCAAACAGCCTTTTAATAAGGTGTATATGCCATCGTGGACAGAAGAACTGTTTACCACCAGTCGTATAAAGCAGACCGGTCCGGTGACGTATGTGCTACATGATGAATCAGGGGAGGAACTCCATGGCTCATTTACCAAGAAAGAACACAACTCGTCGGAGACAAGCAAATGTATCGTGTTGAAACAGTCTTACAAGAACAACACGGCCGAGGTGGTGGTAAAGAGTATTTAGTCAAGTGGTTCAACTATCCCAAGTCATTCAACAGCTGGGTCTCAGACGGAACCAGATACTTATAGAAGAAACCAACGTGGAAACTAACCCACAAAATAGCCCAGAAGGGGAAAGAAATTCGTTCTGGTGCATGTTCGGTCGGCGATGCCGCGACTAGCGATTGTCTTCTTCTTTCAACTGGTCGTTATATACACCGTCATTGGCGTATCGCTATTCAATCTGTCTCGAGACAGCGTCGACGCAGCCGAGGGCAAGCTGGGGATTGCTCTTCTAAGCAGCTGTCTGGGTTACTTGCTACCAAACCCTAAAATATGAGTTTCTACGTGACATTACCGAATTATGCTTCGCCGAACATGTTTTCCAAGAACTCACCAGGTCACTATTTCGTCAAGTTACCACAGACTATTGAGGTGGGTTAACATTTCGATGTGGGTCTGGCCCAAATTCAGTTTTCCAACTACTACTGCAACGTGCTAGAGAATGAAGTGTGGTTAAGACACATCCCACCCAACGGTAGAGTGATAAGGACGGCGTGTCCGCCGGGCCTGTACACTTCGCAAGACGCGTTTATAGCTGCACTGAATCGACAAATGAAAGATCGAAGGTGGACGATCAGCTCTGTGTTCTATTCCATTTCGACAATGCATTAAAGAAAGTCATTGTGAAAATACTCGAACCCGGGACCACTGTTACATTTAGTGAGAAGTTGCAAGAGATACTAGATACTATTGATGGTGAAGGGGCGGCAGACCTGAATAACGACCTGCAAAATGTCTACGTCTACTGCGATCTCATAGCGGCGAGACCAGTTGGAGACGCCATGGTCCCACTAATAAGGACGGTTCCTATCATGTATCAGTGCTCAACTTCATTGTTTCACGCCTACGACAAACCTCACTATGTACCACTGAGTCGTTACTCCTTCAACACAGTGGAAATACTTCTAACCACTGATACGGGAATAAAGATCTCATTCACTACCAGGACTTCAGTGCTGACGTTACATTTTCGAGTTCGGAAGAGATCAGACTTAGAATAATAGTGAAATACGTGGCATTACGTCGAAACCCCAGCCTGTATGAAGACATGATGTGCCCGACACTCAGATGATTGATGCTCCGGTTGTCTACAATACTCAGATATCAGCCATTAAGCAGGAGACCAGTCTTATGACTACATGTCAATTGAAATGTACATACCAGGCTACCAGCCGAAAAAACCAACCTACTCGGACATGGTGTGAAGAAAGCCAGAAACAACATACAATGTGTATAGCTCTGTATGTGAAAATAAAATGTAATGATAGTATGTACACCAGCTCATATTGCATCACCCATTTCGTATAATAACATTATGCTTTTTATTATTAGTCTTGTAAAATGTACTGAAATACTGTAAATAAACAGGTGTACACACACACACACACACACAAACACACACATATATATATATATATATATATAATATATATATATATATATATATATATATATATATATATATATATATATATATATATAATTACGTCTTGGTTGTTGAATTTTTTAGTCCTTACGGTATATATAGCTGTCATGTGATGAGAGAATGATATATATTGATGACAAATTCAATAAATATTTCAACAAAACTAAAGAAACGGGTTAACCAAAGTAGGAAAACTGTTGACTACATTTCAATCAAACTTATAAAAATCTCAACCAAACTTATGAAAAATAGGAAAATGTGTTAACCAAAGTGAATTTTTTTTGCCACATTTCAACCATACTTATAAGAAAATAGGAATGTTTGTTAACTAAATTTGAAAAGTTTGGCCAAATTTCAACAAAACTTATAAAAAATAGGAAAATTTATGAACCAAAGTGAAAAATTTTGGCCAGATTTCAACCAAACTTTATAAAAACTCAAATCACACATTTGAAAAGTAGGAAAATGTGTTAATCAAAGGTGAAAATTTTTGACCACATTTCAACCAAACTTATTAAAACCTCAACCAAACTTATGAAAAGTAGGAAAATTTGTTAATCAAAGGTGAAGAGTTTGACCAAATTTCAACCAAACGTATAAACAATAGGAAAATTTGTTAAACATATGTGAAAAAATTGACCAAATTTCAACCAAACATTAAAAAATGGGAAATTTATAAAACAAAATGTGACAATTTTGACCAAATTTCAACTAAACTTATGAAAAGTAGGAACATATGTTAACAAAAGTGAAACAATTTGGCAAAATTTCAACCAAACTTATACAAAATAAGAAACTTTGGTAACCAAATGTGAAAAGTTTGACCAAATTTCATCCCAATTTATGACAAGTAGGAAAATTTGTTTAAAAAATTGAAAATTTTTGGCTACATTTCAAGCAACCTTATAAAAAATCTCAGTCAAACTTATGAAAAGTAGAAAATTTGTTAACCATAGTGAAAAATGTTGGCCAAATTTCAACCAAACTTATAAAAAGTAGGAAACTTTGTTAACCAAATGTAAAAAGTTTGGCCAAATTTCATCCAAACTTATAAAAAGTAGGAAAAATTTGTTAACCAAAGTGAAAACTGTTGGACACATTTCAACCAAACTTATAAAAATCTCAGTCAAACTTATGAAAAGTATGAGCGGTCATTGTGCCCTGAGTCATCCTCCGGTTTTCCCCAAAGAATGCCTGAACATGTTCACGCACGTTCATTGATGGCATCGCCACATGTTGAGTCACACAGGAGGTCACCCTCAACTCAGCTAACTATGAGTTCATGCCTCAGGCTTTAATATGAGACTTAACCTCCGGCTCTTATCAAGGAATGGGGAGTCTTTATCTGGCACCTCCTCCTGCTCTTAACAAGGACCGGTCATATTTATCTAGCCACCCTGCCACTCTACAACCCCTTAACTATGATCAGAAGCACCTATTTAGCCTTTCCTCCATTCACCCACCCCTTACCAACGAATTTTTCACTAAGCCATACTCGCTACATTCAATAATATCGGTAATTTTTCCTTTTATAAGGTTTTCATTTGAAGCTCTCAAAACCGTGTGATGATAGTGTTCGGAAGCACTAATCTAGCTACGCCGCTACTCAGTCACCCCATACCAACGAATTCCACTAAGCCATAACCGGTACAGTCGATAATGCCGGTCATCTTTACATTTTAAAGTTTTCATTTGTAACCTTACGATGATAGTGTGTAGGTCACTATGACACTCTACAGATCACTAATAACCGCTACCCACCTCTTATCACCGAGTCTCACTAAGCCATACCACCTACATCCAATAATACCGGTTATCTTTACTTTTTAAGGTTTTCACTTGAAACCTGTGTGATGATAGTGTATAGGCCACTACGACACTCTACAGATCACTAATAACCGCCACCCACCCCTTATCAGCGAATTTCACTAAGCTATACCCGCTAAAATCAATAATATCTGCCATTTTTACTTTCTATGGTTTTCATTTATAACCTGCATGATGATAGCGTTTACACCACTAAGACCCTCTACAGATCATATAACCGCCATATATACATTCTTACTTATTAAGGTTTTCATATGACACCCGCCGTGGCTCAAGGTTTGAACCCCCTCGCCCCACCTCACACGCCGACACCCCACGTTCCACCCCTGAGCTCCCACCCCGATGCCCGCCCGCCCCTAGACCACCCCGAGAAAATGCACTGTAACTCTATCCTTTACACATCACCAGTGGAATGATGATAGTGTTTATGACTAATACAGATAAGGAAAAGAAGACGAAAAAAAAGAAGACTGTATAACAGTGTAGATGATATGATAAGGCTGTGTGTGTGGAAGGCTCGTGTCGATATAGTGGACAAGTCTCGTCTGTTCTATAAACATTCGTTTATTAGTTGAAATCATACATCTTCGAACTGATGATGGTAAACACGGACATCTTTACTGTTCTCCTAGTTGAATCCCAAGTCCCCAGTGACGTGTGTGCAACCCCTGGATACGTCTACCCATTCGTGCATACACGTTCACTAACTATGATTTCCCACTAGTTAATGAATGCGCAGCATTCATTAACTCTCCACTCCTAAGCTAACTCCCTTTACTGTTATATATACTTCCCCTTCTTCAAGGAGACTTTTTCCCTGAAAAAGTCTCAATCCCAACTCTTAACCACTTTACTCTACGATTCTATACCACAGCTGCCCAACAATTCCATATATTTCCTAACTCAATCTCACCCTCCTATTTCATCATAGCCAAATGCTAAGCAGAGACATACATACAATATCAACAATGCAAAACTCTCTACAAAATCCGTTATAAAGTTCTCCACAAAAACTCTCTACAAAACTCTCTATAAGCGAACTGCTTTTAAAGTGTCCATCTAAATTATGATTGACAAAAATTGAAGATATTTCCCTTATCTTTTTCTCACTTATTCACATTCTCGCTATTCCAGGATAGACAGAAAAGTTTAGTTAAGTTGGTTAGGTGCGCACCTAAAAAAAATAGAAAGTAAGGAAAAAGTAAGAAGTAATCACATTTCTCTTCCCATGCATTCTCAAAACTTTATAAAAATAAAGTTTCTAAAATTTATCTTCATTTCCGTCAATAATAATTGTTGTTATCAAAAAGTTGATCCAAAACTACAACCCTTTTGTATTATTCACCTCGTCAAATTCAACCATTCCTTCAATACCTCCAAATTATTAGTATACTGTTACGTACAGTCTTCTTCTTCCAGTGTCCACTTATTTAAATGCCAAAATTCAACCTGGCATTCCCCCCATATTCTCCCATTAAACGCTGTTCAACCCAGCTCCTATTTCAATCCACGTATTTACAATACGAACCGTCTAATGTAGTCCCTAATTCAATCCCCCATTTTAACTCTTTCTAAGCCACCTGTAATTATCAATTGTTGCTGATACCCCCAGCCACTTTTAAATATACTCCTCCATTACAACATACTGAGTCACTTCGCTAATCACCACAACTTCCCCCTTAACTCAATCATGTTTCACCCTCAATTTCTATTTATAAACGTTATATACGTTAAACAACTCAACTTTAAGTCGTCTGTTTCACATTTTCTGTAAGTTCCCCAAAAACAACTCTTCCTTTTTTCCCATAATTGAACGTCAAGCTAGGAATCATTTTAAACACACCCAGGATAACTCAATAAAAGCAAAGTTAAATTATCCTCACATTTTATAAAGAACAATTGAAGTCAAACAACAGACTAAACAATATCAACCCCCTCATTCTTTGACATCATCTTTATCCCCACACATTAATCAAATTAAACATATGTGATGAAATGAAAGACCATATATATAGATACATATTATGACTACTAATCAATTATTTTCCGTCTAAGAAAAACTCAACACTTCAACTTAAAAATCAAAATGATAATAAAGCACATATCAATAAGTCTTAACTTACTACAACATTATGTCTACTCATCCCGACAACTCTTGACTAAGTTATTTGTCAACTTCCTTCCTTAGAAATTCAGAAATACCGTGTCTAACTTCTTCTTCTATCTGCAATCTGCAGAATATTCTACCTCGCTATTTATCCCTTCTCCATTTTCTTAATAGCTTCAAATTTTTTTCTATAAGTGCAATATCTACATCAATGTCGTCATCCTCCTGAGGAGAACTATCTTCTTTCATATCAGCATCTTCATCAGTTTCTGACTTTTCATCCATCTCTTGTTCCGCATCTGTATAGCCATTACTAGCAACCGCTAATCTCTTCCTTTCTAAATCCAATCTAATTTTTCTGTCTTGACGTCTTAATAAATTTTCAAACAGTGGCATATCCTTCATCACTTGAAGAATTCACTCTAAATTTCCTTTGCCTCTTAATTTCTTTTTCTTTCTGTCTTATCTTTCTTTTTACTTGCCTGTCTTGTATTCATAAATGGAGCTTCTATTGTTTTCTTGATTGATTCCTCACTATTATAACCGTCATACGTGTTGTTTTCCTCTGTCATGACTGTTTTTGGTATTGTTTCTTCTTGTTCAGCCGTAGTAGATGCTGTTGTTACTTGTTTCCCCATCTCTATAGGTATTGGATATTCCGTTTGTCTGACAATCTGTCCATCTGACAATATTTCTTCTGAATAATAATAATTATTATTATTCTCTGCATCTTTTTCCTCATTATCCCGTCTTAAGTGCTCTACATGTGAACGTGCAACATGCCCTGTAACTTGATTCTTAATAGTATATGATACTGGACCTTTTTTTTCTAAAATATAATATCCCGGCACCCAATGAGCATCAAACTTAGAATTTTTCCTATGTTTTTTTGTAATAAACTCTATCACCTATGTTGAACTCTTGTAAGTGTGCATTTTTATTTGTGTATTTCTTCTGTCTTTCTCGAGCCTTAATTATATTATTTCTTAAACGTATATGTGCTTTGTGCATTTCTTGCAACCTTGTTTCCTGAAAATCTTCCCCCATATATTTTCTCCTAGGCTTTAATAAATTGTCAATTGGTAATATTGGTTCTCTCCCATGTACTAGGTAAAATGGTGAGAAACCTGTTCCTTCTTCATTTTGGTGTGTACGGATCGCCCCTAATGCTATTCCCAAATAAAGATCCCAATCCATATCGTGTTCTTCTACATTTTTCGCTAGTATGTTGTATAATGTCCTATGTTGTCGCTCATTTTTGGCATTCGAAGATGGTCTGTAATATGAAGTCTTAATGTGTTTTATATTCAAATCTTTTACCAATTTCTCAAACTTTCTATTTACAAATTCTTTCCCATTGTCTGTAAGTATTATTTGTGGACACCCAAACCTTGGTATAAATTCTTGTAACAGCATATTTATAACTGAATCAGCACTCTTGTCTGGAATTGGATAAACTTCCGGCCAAAGACTATATGAATCTACGATATGTAGTAGGTATACGTTTCCCGATAATGTTTTTGGATGAGGACCTGAAATATCCAAACTTACTTTCTGCATTGGAAATTGAGGAATATCGGTATCTTGTAAGGGACATTTAATTATTTTCATGTTTCTTAACCTACACTTTTCACATGCTTCAACATATTCATATATACTTTTAAATAAATTCGGCCAGTAATATTTACTGCTAATAGACTTAACTAACTTATCTCGTCCAAAATGACCATTATTATCATGATATGCCTTTAAAACTTCTCGTTCTAAATGTTTCGGAATATATTTTCTTAATCCCTCACCTTTTTCACTGATATAATATAATTGATTGTCTTCTTGTAGCTCTACAAATTTTCTTTTAAAACTATTTTCCCCTGTTTCTTTCAGTTTTCTTTTTATCTGTACTATTTTTGGATCTAATTCTTGTTCATCTTTCATATTAAATTGTGATAAACGTGGGTCTTCCGCTCTAGGTTCAGACTCTTGATCCGACGGTAAACTCTCAAAGTCTTCTCTATTTATTATGACAGAATCTAATATATTTACTTGCCAGTTTCGATCGTCTATTTCTGGTTCTCCTTCATCTTCTGTGTTTCCTGATGACTGTGGATACGGGATTCTAGACAATAGATCGGCGCATGTATTATGTTTTCCTGAAACATATTCCACTTTAGCATTGTATCCCTGTAGATTCAATGCCCACGTTTGTATTTTCCTATTTTGTGTTGGTGCTTCTAATATAGACTTTAATGGCATGTGATCAGTTCTAATAATGAAATTGGCGTTATGTAAGTAGTAATTTAGTTTTTGAAGAGCGTAGTGTATAGCATAAGCTTCTTTCTCAATAGTCGACCATTTCCTTTGAGACTTGCTAAGTTTATGAGACAAGAAATAGATTGGCCTTTCATTTTTAACCCCTGGTATTCCAGATTCTTTTCCTTCATATGGTTGAACCAAACACGCTCCTATAGCATTATCCGAAGCATCTGTATATAATATTAACTGTTTATTCAAGTCTGGATGTGTCAATAGTGGTACCACTGTTAAGCTATTTTTTAAAAACTCGAACGCTTTTTGACAGTCATCATCCCACTTAAATCTAGCGTATTTGCCCGTTAAATTAGTAATTGGTTCTGCAATCTTCGAAACCCTGGGACAAACCGCCTATAATACCCACAGGTTCCTATAAACGCACGCACTTCCTTTATGTTAGTTGGAGTAGGTAATTCTTTAATAGCCTTTATCTTGTCTTGGTCTGGTTTAATTCCTTCTCTATTTATAATATACCCCAAATATTTTGTTTCTGTTTTTAAAAACTGGCACTTACTAAGCTTCAATTTAACATCATGTATTCTTAATCTGTCAAATACTAATCTAATATGTTTTAAATGATCATCCACATCTCCTCCTGTAAATATCAGAATGTCGTCTATGTATGCTAATGCAAACTTTTGCATACCCTCTAATACCTCATTTATTAAGAGCATGTAGTGAGACGGAGCAGTTCGAACCCCGAATGGCATACGTAAGAATTCGTAAGAACCCATATGAGTACAAAAAGCACTCTTCTTTTGAGCGTCTTCCGACATCGGGATACACCAGAATCCTGACCTTGCGTCTAGCGTCGTGAAGAATGTGGAGCCATTAAGCAACCCCAAAATATCATCAATCACCGAGAGTGGGTACGCTACATTCTTAGTGATTTTGTTCAACGCCCGATAGTCACAGCAGAACCTACTCGAACCATCAGGTTTGGCCACGATTACGACCGGAGATGACCATTCTGACTTTGATCTTGTTATTATCCCTGCTTTCAACATATCTTCTATTGCCTTTTCAACAACTTCCTATTTCTTAATGGAGTTCTATATGGTTTTAAACTAATTGGTGGATGGTCTCCCGTATCTATCTCCATTGTAACTGTTTTCGTCCTACCCAATTCTAAATCACTAACTGCAAAAACGTCTTGATTTTCTTTCACCAATTTTTCTAATATTTCTCTATTCTCCGGTAGAGCTTTTAATTGTGACAACAATTCTTGTTCTCTTGTCTTTTTGTCAACTGTATCTATTTGAGATGGATGTTTCTTAAATGTATGGATCAATTCATCATTTCGTCTTTTCCAGCTTCTTTTATACTTATTTCTGACATTATTTCTAATCATGGAGTTTCTGAATAACTATTTCCCAATATGTTTTCTTTTTCTATAGTTAACATGTTATTCTCATTATACTCTACTTTAGCGATTACACAACCTCTATATAATGTAATATTTTTCCTGTATTATTTAGGAGCATCACTGGAAAGCTGAGATGTTTATCTAGTACTATTAACCCATCGGTGACTTCTAAGCCAGGTTCCTGTATTATTTCTCTCTCTAATTCCGTTATTTTAACTGTTTGTCCAACCGAAAAGTACGGATTTTTTTTCATTTTTGCCTGTATTAAATTAACCGTTTGTGGTTTCAAATTCATGGTCGTTTTGACTCTAACTAGTGTCGACACATGCATATCCTCTTCTAAATCTACGTAAACACCTTGGAATTTTAATTTATGCAAATCAAAAAAAGTCTCACCCCATTTTCAATAAAAAATCTCTACCCAATATCATATTTCTATTTAAATCCTTGACCACATGGAACATATGCCTAACATTTATCCCTCCTAATTTAAAATTTATCATCGTTTGTCCAAGCACTTCTAATTTGTGTCCAGTTACCGAATGAAGATTCTCCTGAATTCTAAATATTTTACAATTTTTTAACATTCGATATAAAAATGTTTCTTTAATCACGCTAACTTGCGCTCCCGAGTCAACTAATGTTCTAACTTTATATTTCCCTATTTCTATTATACATGAGCTAGGATCAACCATATTTAGTGACAACTGTTTTATCTCAACTTGGGGAGATAACTTCTTATGTTTTTTTATTTCTAAATGTCCTATTATACTCATCATTTGGGTTTTTAATACATTGATTCATTTTTTGGTTCTTACTATCTTCCCCCTACTGCCGATCCTGTTCAGTAAGCGGGATGCCAATTTCCCTGATTTCCTGACCTTCTAAAATTTCTCTGCACTTCTCCATAATTCCCATTTGCTGATCTACTATTTGTAGTTCTATTCTGTGTACTATTCTGAGCACCTCTATTATTTTGTGTATTCGATGGGACACGTCTGTTACCACAGAAGCGAAAAATGTGCCCACGTTGGTGGCATCCCCAACAGACTACATTTGTGTTATTTTGTGTACGCACCATGTTTCTTACAGTATTTCTCACTTGTCCTTCTCTACCTTGATTATATACGTTACTGTTTCCTTGTACCATCTGTATTTCTCCTCGTCTTCCTCTCCATCCATGTCTATCTGTCCTATTTCCATAGGTTCTTCAATTCTATCTCCGAACTACTACCTAACTCTCGTCCTACCCTCAATCTAAACCTTCTCCTCAAGCTTTCTTCTTGTATAGCGATATCTACCGCTTGTGACAACCCTTGCAGGATTCTCTCTCAATAATTTAAATTTCAGTCCATCTGACCTAATCCCATCAACAAAAATCCCCACCAACATCCGTTCCACTCTTCAGCTCGTACATTCTGTCCCAAAAATGACTCTTCAGCTAAATTGATTAATCTATCACTGTATAGCTGTACACTTTCTGTAGTATTTTGTCTCGTTTGTCGCAACACTGGAGAATGCGTGTTGTGGATCAGTAATTTCTGCGTATTTATGTGCCAGGTCGTTTTTGAATTGTTCCCAGGTTTCATCTCCTCCAGCTTCTAATTTTCTTCTTATATGGTCTGAAACAGGACTTGTACTAGTTCTATATGCTAAATTCTTTTATCCTCATCTGTAGCGTTCACTAGATAAGCATGTTTCTCAATAGAAATAACCCATTTCTTAAACTGGTTCGCCTGTCCATTAAATCTCTCGCATCACTGATTACACTTTGCTGTCTTAATACTGCGTCCAACTTTGTATTGCTCCACCAACTCCACTCAGTACTTGAGAGAAAATCCTGGGGCTCCACCTAAAAAAAATCTATAATGGAAATTACCAAGCAAATATAATATACAATTATTTTCAGACAATATTATTTTAAAAGTAAGTTGCAAGAAATATTCTGTTCAAATTTAGTATGTTCTTAATTATCTAAAATTAACCATTACCCAAACTTGAGTGAAAAAAGAGTTCCAATCGAGAATCTTGCTGAAAGTGACTCCAATCGACAATCCTGATGAAAAATAATTCCATCGAGGATCTTGATGAAAGAGACTCTAATCGACAATCTTGATGAAGAAAAAATTCCAAATCGAGGATCTTGATGAAAGAGGACTCTAATCGACAATCTTGATGAAAAAAAATTCCAATCGAGGATCTTGATGAAAGAGGACTCTAATCGACAATCTTGATGAAAAAAATTCCAATCGAGGATCTTGATGAAAGAGGACTCTAATCGACCACTTGAAAGGAACAGCAAAGAAGAGCCTCTGGATTTCTCACTTCAATCGAAGTCGGTTCCTTCTAGTCGTTTTCATGCCGCTGATTGTGCTCGTCTGGACTTGAAATTACAACGATCGAGACAATACTGACTGATTGATTGCTTGATTGACTGATCGATTGACTGATTGATTGATCGATCGATTGATTGACTGATTGATTGATCGATTGATCTTAAGCGTTGGCTAAAAACTCTGGACTTTACCCTCAGACAAGCAAGGTCACCTTCACTATAGTTCAAACGATTACGGTTAACAGTTCCAGCAAAACCAGATTTCACGGCAGCATATCTGGAACATCCATACGTTTCAAAAAAAAAACGAGCAGGTCAACAATGGATTGATTCAAGCCTGACGATGGCCACTCTGTTTCATCACTCGGAACATTACGTGTTATGTGGCGTTCCAACAACGGTCAGTTCAAATCAACTGAAACAAATTTGACTTGAGACAAGTTAAACAGATTTAATGTCTTCACTCAGCTGAAGTGACTGTTGACGACCTTGATTCGAGAATTTCAGAAAGTAAAATCGACCTTGATTCAACCTCTAACAGTCCAGTGAGCTGAGATCATGCTCATAAATTTTATCATTCTCGAGATTTCTCTGTTCCAAATGGAGCTGATCATTCGGGCGTAGACATAATTTATTTCCCGAGGTACAAGGTTACTTTATAAGTTGTAAGATGTATCTAGCGGTGACGACATCATTACAGCATTTACAAATTTCAATGTAAAATAGCAATTCTTGACTTCTACAAATGAAACAGCGTATATCAGCGATCAAGGCCCTGTATATTGGTGAGTCAGGTATATCAAAATTATCAGTCTCTATAAAACAAGATTAGCAAACCTTCTGACCTTGACTGAGATCCCCTTAACAAACACTGAGAAATCACAACAACTACCCCTGGGCGGGCTTTCAGTTGTTGCGTCTCTTATAATTTACTTGAGAACTTCCATAACATCCGTCTCCAGACGCAGACAAAACAAAACTTCGCTTTAGTCAACAATCTCCGCGACGTCCCATGTTTGAGATCTTGAGGTCGACGGCACCAAAACAGCCTGTATAACAGTGTAGATGATATGATAAGGCTGTGTGTGTGGAAGGCTCGTGTCGATATAGTGGACAAGTCTCGTCTGTTCTATAAACATTCGTTTATTAGTTGAAATCATACATCTTCGAACTGATGATGGTAAACACGGACATCTTTACTGTTCTCCTAGTTGAATCCCAAGTCCCCAGTGACGTGTGTGCAACCCCTGGATACGTCTACCCATTCGTGCATACACGTTCACTAACTATGATTTCCCACTAGTTAATGAATGCGCAGCATTCATTAACTCTCCACTCCTAAGCTAACTCCCTTTACTGTTATAACTGATACTGAGGAGGAAGAGCACTGTGCCCTACCACACCATCACTAGTATGATGATAGCTTTTTAAGCCCCGCCCGCTACAATCAATAATAACAGTAATTATTAAATTTTTAAAGAAATAAAATTCTACCCCAAAAAAGGGAAGTAACAATGCAAAAATACGTTGGCTTCTTTATTCATGAGTTGCATACCTTGAAAATAAGGATCCTCTTTTTGACGTCAGAGCGTAGGATCATGACTTTTTATATAGTAAAAAATGACGTCACCACGAAGGATCCGGATCCTTATTTCCTCATCAAATTGCACATTGTGTACTACTAGCAATATAGTAATTTATATAAAGCATTAAATGATAGTTCCTCACCACTGAAAATTATGTCAAATTACAAAATTAGATGGTTATCAATTCAACCAGCTGTTGAACACACTTCGAAATAACAAGACAAAGTGAAAATTGCTACACAGCTGAAATACTATATGCAATGTATAGTGATGAAAAAAAGATTTGCATTCCTTCTCTTTTTACAACCCATTTTAAGTGAAGTACAAAAAGTTAATAAACTGTTAGCATCTCAAAATGTTGATAAAGTTAAATTACTTGACGATCTCACTTTGCTATTTCACTCAAATTGGTAAAAGACATATTGCCAACTTCTAAAGCTGACTTGTTCACTTGCACCATAGAGAGCTATTTGGCTCGTAAGCCATACCTAGGATACCAAATCGAATCAAAAATTGATGGTTTAAAAACAAAAGGACTGTTAACCGAGAAATGAAGAGAACACTTAAGAAAGCGCTTGTCAAGATTTTCTTGTCTCATTATAAAAGCATTAAAGCAGAGGCTTCCTGAAAATTTAGATGTATTGAAAAATATTTCACTCTTTTCTGTTAAAATACACTTCAGCCATAAAGGACATATCAAAAATATTGTCAGTTATGACATTTTTAGGGCTACTGATAATTGTGGTGGCGGAAGCAGAATATCAGTTAACCAAAAATAAATTTGGTTGACTGGAGAAACAAAACAGAAACTAAGCCTTTTGGAGTGAAGTAAGACAATTTAAAGATGCCTCAGGTAACAGTCCATTCTGTGAGCTCTTTGAATGTGTGATGTCTGCCATTATACTACCCCCATTTAAAATGCTGATGTGGAAAGAGTTTTCAGGACTATGAATTATACAAAATGTAAACTAAGAAACAGGATTGAAAATTTGACCTCTTAATGCTATCTTGATATAAGATTTGGCTGATGAGAGCAAGAAAATGCTGTTCAACTTATCAGATCCTTCGATCGTGTATTAAAAGAAATTGGAACAGCTAAAGCAAACCAGAGTCATTTTGAATCTGAAGCTTCACCTTCATCATCCAAGCTAAGTGCATCTTGTGAGACAGACATCAGTGAAGATGAGGACATGATTCTGTAGGAATGTTGCATATCCCTTACAGGACGTTGCAGTCAACATCAGCATTTTTCAGCTGCTGTTGATGTACTAGGCAAGATTACGCTCAGTAGTTTAGCATTGCTTTCTGAGCGACCGGTTCACATACCCCTTAAGTTACCAATATAAAATGACACAAAGTAGTGCAGCTTTACATAACAGAGTTACGACACATACAGAACGTTGCGGCGGTTAGCCTTCATCAGCAAACAAACACATTCACAAACACAACATACAGTCAAGGAGAACTCCTGTGACTACATTAGAAGGTGATGACAGGACGAGAGGACCAAATGCATGGAAAAATGGAAGCAATGAAGAGAAAATGAGAATTGAAAAAATGTTAATTGAAAAGAATGTTAGTCGAAGAAAATGTTTAATAGAAAAACTGTTTATAGAGAAAAAAAAAAAAAAAAAAAAAAACTGCATACTCACCTCACGTACGGATCTGTAAATGACTACGGAAATCTCGGGTGTATTTATATACGGTGCTGGATGTTACTGTTCAGTGAGCACATAGAAAGAAGGGGGCGGGGTAGGAGGCGTGTACAATTGACCACGACCCCATTGTGTTGTTGGTCTGGGTGGACTGGTGTGCATGAACACGCGTACATACATAGACACACTTCAACAGACAAAATGCTAGTGTATGTGGACATATGTACAGTCTATGCAAGGAGAGCGAGAGAGAGAGACAGAGAGAGGAAAAGTGCCTGCGACCTACCACATGGGGTATATTGTAACATACGAAATAGTCAGTATGGTTGCTAGTCATACAACGCGCTTCAGGAGCCCCTCGCCCAGTGCTCGAGTTATTGGGGTTGTGTAAGATCCAACCACTGGCAATGCACGTAAAGAAGGTATGCACAGAGAAGCCAGATGTAAGAGGAGAGAGAGAGAGAGCGAAAGGGGGGAGAAGAGAGAGGGAGAGGGAGGGAGAGATAGAGAGAAAGGGAGAGAGAGAGGGGGAGAGGAAGAGAGAGAGAGGGAGAGAGGGGGAGGGCAAGAGAGAGATCAAGAGAGGGAGAGAAACTCATGACCACCGGCCTGGCATGCAAGCAGTTCATCCACGGCTCGAACTGCT
Source organism: Cepaea nemoralis (assembly GCA_014155875.1). NCBI lineage: Eukaryota > Metazoa > Mollusca > Gastropoda > Stylommatophora > Helicidae > Cepaea > Cepaea nemoralis. Next base: position 64,058 of record JACEFZ010028399.1, on the reverse strand, counting down.
GCCGGTTCGGGCGCAGCTGCGGTACTCACGAGAATATACGGGGTTACGGCGAAAGCCAGGGAGAGCGGCAGTCAGATCAATACATTTGTAATTTCTTACTTTCTCAATCTGGATATTTTCCCTAGATACTTTCCAAAGAAATGTATATATTTATGGATGTTGTTTGGGTCGTTTCTAGATTGTTTTTGGTCAAAATAAAAAGTGGCAACTCTGGCGGAAACAGCCCTTGTGTTTGTCCATTCATCCCACCGACGCCAAGAGGAATGTTGTCTGTCAAGCTAGTCAACAGTTCACGTTTTACGTGCTGTAGAAGAAATTACTACTCGGCTCTAGTTAGCCAACCATTTGAGAACAAGAAATTGGTACAGCTAGCGGCATCTTTCCTCCCGTCGCAGAGTTGTTCACAAGACAAATTGGGTATGTTAAATATATTAATTAAGTACTGATTTTGTGGTGTACATGTTCGATATTTCATTGCGGTGAAATTTTACTTGTGGGAGCGACTAGAAAGTTAATCCTAAAATTATTGTATGTACAGGGCTACTGACAGAATAAATGTAAACGGATGGTAATCATGCTGTATGAGAGTGGACACCACATATACAGAAAGAATGATAACGGCTAATGTCGCAAACTGGACAAAACCATGCCGAATTAGGAAATCCACACATGTAAGATTCGTACAACGAGTTCGTCATTTCTGAGAGAACTAGTGTTAATATTTAATAGATATAAGTGATCTCTAATAAATAGATGTCTAGTGAGTTAACTAATACATTTATGTATTAATCAAAGTGAGAGTTAAGCAAGAGAGTTGTGAGTAAAAGTACAGAATATCAGATATTCAACATGGCGTCTACTGTCCACATTGTCCAAACTTCTGTGTCACGTGTGGGAAGGTCACAACAACGTCATTATCGCATATTCCACGGGGACTGTCAAAGCTAGTTCAAGCCTTACTATCCTTATCTTGAGTAGAGACATTCACTAGCCGAATATAGAATCAATATTGATATTGCTGGAGGGGTTAGAATGATATATTTTTCTAAAATCTATAAGGCTTGATGAAGGGCTGTTCCCGGGACAGAATTCTATCCGTGTACTCTATTCTTACATTAGATGTGTGTGTGTGGTTTTTTTTTTTTTTTTTACTTCAATGGACAATAACTGTATGTGTGTGACAGGACATCTCAAAGGTAGAGGCAAAACATAGAGTGGGAGAATGAATGATATATGAGACTGATAGTGATGCCATCTGGCAAAACGAGGTCTTCGAGTATTGCCACTCACACAATGTTGCTGTTGTATTTTATTGCAGGTTGTTGTGTACCCAGGCTGATAGAACACTACACCTGGCACCAACAGCTTACCATCACACAAAGTTGTGTACCCAGGCTGATAGAACACTACACCTGGCATCAACAACGTACCATCATACAACGAATTGAAGCATCCGTCAAGTTTGCTCCGTGGTTTACTTGCCACATAATATTTGCGAAAACCTATTAATGAAATTAAGTGCTGAACCGGGACAAAGAGATAAATAATAGTTATCACGAACAGTGAAACACAAAACAATTAAATAACTCGGCAAAACAAGTACACGGTGGAGAGAGCTGTAGACATGTTCGTCTCCATAGGAGGAGAAGCCTGATGTGTATACCCACAACTATCAGCTGCGAGAACCTGGAGTCTAAGATCAGACACAGACACCTCCGTCAGTGAAACACCTGTCAAATCTAAGAGGATCAGGTCAGGAGCTGGCTTCTTCAGTCAATGATTATTTAAAAACGTAAAGAGCTCTCTAGCCCATCAACCAGACCACCCAGCTCTATAGAACGGACATAGTTTTAGTATAGAGGTTCAGCGGCATTGTCTAAAACCCTCATCCTGGTCAGTGCTGCATCCCGTGGTACACACGCAGTGTGTTCTATATAAATGTGGTGTTGTAGTTTTAAACTTTAAACCAAAAGAATCTGTTGTAACTTTACATGATTAAGATAGTGATTTAATGTGACTGAGCGAAAGTTGTAACTTTATGACACGACAAGTAAAGTGATTAGCTGACATGAGACTAAACAGCGAAAAGTAAAATAGTGAAGTGAGACGTGCTTTACCTGTCGAAACTGTTGGTGTAGCACCTGCTGGGGGCGTAGAGGGCCGCAAGGCCGCAGGTGAAGGCGAACATAACCAGGATGAACATACCAAAGATCTTGATAATGTCTGACACAGTCCGTCTGTGGAGCAAGCAATCACTGAACCATGACAGCTTCTATTACCACGATATAACTACATTCTCTTCCATAACTACATCTTCAATAACAACATCTTCCATAATTACATCATCCTTAACTACAATATCTGCCATAACTAGATATTCCATAACTACATCTTCCATAATTACATATTTGTGGCGTGTGAGACAAGGGAAATAGAAATAATGTATAGGGGATTTCCCGGGAGGAGTGTGTCATCAATTCCTTATAAATCCGCCATCACAAGAAAACCAGAAAATGGCTTACGAGCCCCTAAGAGTGGAACAAAGGCAGATAAGTGAAATATGCCAACTATAAAAATATATGTAGATAATGGACTGTCCCATGAAAGGCATCGTGAGCTTTTGGAATTTACCGAGGACAAAGGGGCGTATAATCAACTCTGTGAAATAAAGTATGTCCCCGTGAGTTCACCAAGCCAATTGTTACTCACCCCCCCCCCCCCCCCCCCCCCCCCCCCCCCCCCCCCCCCCCCCCCCCCCAAAAAAAAAAAATCAACGGTGTATGTTGGAACAATTAGAATAAACAAAATGCTGAACAAAATCAACAAGTAATAGACTCCAACTCATGGTTTAAAATAACAAATAAATTGGGACAATTGTCTGGGGTACGGGAAGATCGTTGATATTTCTGGTTAGACATCTCATTTGACAAGACTCTCACAGTTACGCATTCACTCAATAAGAATAAAAGATAAAACTGAAACTGTTACCTAAAGTGTTGCTGTTTCTATCACTTATGACAAATCAGTGACAAGATGGTGACATTTACCTGAAGTGCCGTGTCTATGATGTGTGACATGTCAGTGACAAGATACTGACTGTTACCTGAAGTGCCGTGTCTATGTGTGACATATCAGGACAAGATGGGGACAGTTACATGAAGTGCCGTGTCTATGATGTGTGACATGTCAGTGACAAGATGGAAACTGTTACCTGAAGTGCCGTGTCTATGTGTGACATATCAGTGACAAGATGGAAACTGTTACCTGAAGTGCCGTGTCTATGTGTGACATATCAGTGACAAGAGAGGGACTGTTACCTGAAGTGCCGTGTCTATGTGTGACATATCAGTGACAAGAGAGAGACTGTTACCTGAAGTGCCGTGTCTATGTGTGACATATCAGTGACAAGATGGGGACTGTTAACTGAAGTTCGGTGTCTATGTGTGACATGTCAGTGGCAAGATGGAGACTGTTACCTGAAGTGCCGTGACTAAGATGTGTGACATATCAGTGACAAGATACGGACTGTTAACTGAAGTTCCGTGTCTATGTGTGACATGTCAGTGACAAGATGGAGACTGTTACCTGAAGTGCCGTGACTAAGATGTGTGACATATCAGTGACAAGATGGGGACTTTTACCTGAGGTGCCGTGACTAAGATGTGTGACATGTCAGTGACAAGATGGGGACTGTTACCTGAAGTGCCGTGTCTATGTGTGACATGTCAGTGACAAGAGAGGGACTGTTACCTGAAGTGCCGTGACTAAGATGTGTGACATGTCAGTGACAAGATGGGGACTGTTACCTGAAGTGCCGTGTCTATGTGTGACATGTCAGTGACAAGAGAGGGACTGTTACCTGAAGTGCCGTGTCTATGTGTGACATATCAGTGACAAGATGGGGACTGTTACCTGAAGTGCCGTGTCTATGTGTGACATATCAGTGACAAGATGGGGACTGTTACCTGAAGTGCCGTGACTAAGATGTGTGACATGTCAGTGACAAGATGGGGACTGTTACCTGAAGTGCCGTGTCTATGTGTGACATGTCAGTGACAAGAGAGGGACTGTTACCTGAAGTGCCGTGTCTATGTGTGACATATCAGTGACAAGATGGGGACTGTTACCTGAAGTGCCGTGTCTATGTGTGACATATCAGTGACAAGATGGGGACTGTTACCTGAAGTGCCGTGTCTATGTGTGACATGTCAGTGACAAGAGAGGGACTGTTACCTGAAGTGCCGTGTCTATGTGTGACATATCAGTGACAAGATGGGGACTGTTACCTGAAGTGCCGTGTCCTATGTGTGGACATGTCAGTGACAGAGAGGGACTGTTACCTGAAGTGCCGTGTCTATGTGTGACATGTCAGTGACAAGAGAGGGACTGTTACCTGAAGTGCCGTGTCTATGTGTGACATGTCAGTGACAAGAGAGGGACTGTTACCTGAAGTGCCGTGTCTATGTGTAACATATCAGTGACAAGAGAGGGACTGTTACCTGAAGTGCCGTGTCTATGTGTGACATGTCAGTGACAAGAGAGGGACTGTTACTTGAAGTGCCGTGTCTATGTGTGACATGTCAGTGACAAGAAAGGGACTGTTACCTGAAGTGCCGTGTCTATGTGTGACATATCAGTGACAAGATGGAGACTGTTCCCTGAAGTGCCGTGTCTATGTGTGACGTGTCAGTGACAAGAGAGGGACTGTTACCTGAAGTGCCGTGTCTATGTGTGACATGTCAGTGACAAGAGAGGGACTGTTACCTGAAGTGCCGTGTCTATGTGTGACATGTCAGTGACTAGAGAGAGACTGTTACCTGAAGGAGACCAACATGGTGCCCAGAGCCTCGTTGGCCGGCATGATGAAGGAGAAGCGGCTGACGCTACAGATGATCCCTAGACTGAACAGGACGTCAGACACAAGCTCGGGATCGGGGACCCAGGTGGGGGTCCACGTGACATGGGCTGCAGACATATAATCATAATCATCACCACCTTCATCATCATCGTCATTATATTAACATCATCATCATCATCATATCATTATCACCAGCTTCAACACGTTATGGTCTACATTCTCTCTCTCTCTCTCTCTCTCTCTCTCTCTCTCTCTCTCTCTCTCCTCTCTCTCTCTCTCTCTCTCTCTCTCTCTCTCTCTCTCTCTCTCTCTCTCTCTCTCTCTGTAGCTATCATAATCAGCCTCAACATGTTGTGTTCTACTCTCTCTCCCTCCCCCCTTCTCTCTCTCTCTGTAGCTATCACCGTTATCAGTTATCACGTATCAGTTGGGGTATCTTCATTGCACTCCGGACATGTCCATAGGTGTTCAGATCCTCCCCCCAACATATGCATCAGCGTCCGGTGGCTAATAGTGCCAGTTCTGTGTTGGTTAACAAGGCGCTTTGTTTTCCCGATGTACCTCTCGCGTCTGGCTGTGCCGATTCTTACTCCCAAGTCTTTCATCCTGGACAGCTATGTGGAATCACTGACGTCAAAGTCCTCTGTTCTCGCCATATCTTTGAGGACGTTAATAACATCGGCACGATCCATGGGCTGGCCATCTACAGAGGGTGCAGAGCCAGCCAGTTTATCAGCTCGTTCATTTCCCTCGACTCCTGCATGTCCCGGGACGAAGATGAAGGTCACTTTACGAACAACAGACTTCCGCAGCGACTCAGTCCACTGTCTACGTACAGATCCAGCTTCGACCTTCTGAATCATGCTCATTGAATCACTTAGTACACACACGTTGGTATAATGCTGTGATTCCAGCCATATGAAAGCCTGTGTAACTGCCATCACCTCCATCGTCATGCTGCTCGTGGTCATAGAGTGGGCACCACTGGATTCTTGAACGGTTCGGCCCGCTGAACGGGCTGTAAATGCCCACGCACTTCTCTGCTGCTTTACAACAGATCCATCTGTATAGATGAGCACTTCGGGGCTATCTGAGTGTTCATAGATGAGCGCGTTAACCTCTGCATTGACAGCGGCAGGGTTCTGCTCTCTGCACCGTCTGTCGAGTGTGATAATGCAGGAGAAAGTGCACTTAAAAGCTGGAGGCACCGGCACCCATTCCTTGCCGGGGTTGATACTGGTAAGACTGCAGACCTGTCTGACGACATCTTCCGCCCGACCCATCCATGATTTGCCCCTCTTTAGCCTGTCACCCTTTTCTCTGAATATAGCGTCATGCAGAGGGTGCTGCTCATCTGCACTTATTTTTAAGTATGCACGAGCTCTCCAGATCTTGATCCTGTGTTCCATTGTCGGGAAGTCAAGGAGGTATCTCATTGCTACACAGCTGGTGTCTCTCGTGCAGCCCAAAATGATGCGCATGGCTTCGTTTTGTACCTTTTCAAGTCTTCCAATCTGTGTAGGGCTGACAGTGAGGATGGCCAGGGCATACTCGATGCGTGAAAGCACCAGTCCTTGGAACAGAAGTATTAGCAGTCTTTGCTCGATATTGGCAGTCGCCATGACTCTCATTGCTGACAAACCTTTTCGAGCTTTCGTTATGACATAATCGACATGATCTCTGAAGGACAGGCTACGATCAAGCCTCACGCCAAGATATGTCATTGACTGGGTTCTACTCAAAATGCTCCCATCCATTCTTACTGCCGGCAGGTCTGTGTTCACAATATGGTTGTTTAGGGAGAACCATGTAACCGATGCCTTTGCAGGGTTGACAAGGGCGTCGGCATCAGCACACCATGAGGAAATTCGATCTAGTTCGCCCTGCATATCATTGGCAACCGCCTGTCTATCTCGACCCTGTCGATACACGAGAATGTCGTCAACGAATGACAGAGTCCTACCCCTCCCGTCCAACTGTTGTTCAGTGATCGGCACCGTATACACGTTGAATAGTACTGGTGACAGTGGTGAACCCTGCGGCAATCCTGGACATATCGTTATCGGCTCAGAAGACCAACTCCCGCATCTTAGCACCACCTTCCTTTGGAGCAGAACTGCAGCTATCCATCGTACAAGGTGAGGGTGCACTTTCAGTCTGAGGAGGGTTTGCATCAAGTGCTCGAAGATACTCTAGTTATATGCGTCCTCTAAGTCTATGGCGCCCGCACATGTCTCTTCTCTGACCTGAAATCCTTCGTAAACATCTTGAGCAAAGACCGCCGCATTCAGCCATGACTCTTTGTTACGTCTGTATCCTCCAAGTGTGGGCGGGAAGCAGCTGAGTTGTTCCAAGTCACAAGCAAGTCTGTGTGCTACAATTTTCTCCAGTAGCTTGCCAGCAGTGTTCTGCATCGTAATGATTCTGTAGCCGCTTATCTTGGAATGGTCTTTGTTCGGTTTTGGCAGCGGCAGCAAGTAGCTGTGTAGCCATTCTTCTTTGATCTGACCCCTCTGGATACTGGTGTTGAATTCTCTGGCCAGTTCTTCCATGTCATCATCTGATATCACCAGTAGGTCACCATATCGGATGCCGTCTGGGCCTGGGGCGGTGTTAGGTGATTTCTTGAGCATCGCACGCATATCTCAGCTGTGATTATCCATTCTTCGTCTGTCCCGACCCCCCTCACACAACTGAGACTAGTGTCGTCTGTGGTCCTCTGTCTGGCTGGCTCGTCATTCTGGTCAGTCTGTCTCTATGTAGCGTGCAAGAAGGGCCTTACCTTTATCCGCATCCGACTTTTTCCATGTGAGGTCTGTGCCTTGAAAGTCTGGAATACCCATACGTTGTGCAGCACCGTTCATGCTCTTGTGGTGGCGCCAGAATGTCGTAAGAGATCGCTCGGAGCACACCTTCCTGCAGAACTCGTCCCATTTTTCGGCCTTGGCCTGTTTGGCGCAGGAGTTGAATAAAGTCGTCGTCCTATCGACCTCAGTCTTCAGGTCCGCCAACTCAACCTGTGGCATGTTAGCCTTTCTGGCCTTTTGCCAGTCTTTGACAGCCTGCCTCTTTCCCAGCCATGCCTTCTCGACCTCTCCATTCCACCATGGTGGCTGCAACCATCTTTCTTGTCTCCTGCGGGAGGAAGTTAGCTATCACCATCAGCTTCAACATGTTTTGGTCTCTCTCTCTCTCTCTCTCTCTCTCTCTCTCTCTCTCTCTCTCTCTCTCTCTCTTCTCTCTCTCTCTCTCTCTTTCTCTCTCTCACTTTCTCTCTCTCGCCAAGATTAAAAACTTCCTTGATGAGGACACAAGGAAACTATTCTATACTTCTCATACAGACACACTTTGACTACTGCTCTACAATCTGGGACGGTTGTTCTAATTCAAACACCAAGCGACTTTACTCACTCCAGAAACGGATCATGAGTCTAATTTATAGCAAACATTTATCTCACAATCCTAGCCTGTATAAACGCCTTCAGTTACTACCACTCCGCAAAAACGCCTGCTTTTCAATAAAGCTAAACTAATTCACAAAATCCTGCATCGGAATGCCCCAAATTACCTTTGGCCATTGTTTAAATATAATGCTAGACACAGTAAACGTTTAAATATATTACACATTCAGAAGCCTAGGATTGACTTATACAAAACAAGCTTAACGTACTCCGCAGCTCAGCTGTGGAACAATCTTCCACAAGAAATCAAAGACATCACCAATCCCTATTCATATAATCGCAAATTATTCGAACACTATCTCAGTACGGATTACCTTCCCCCTTAATAATAGAGATAATAATAATAATAACAAAACCCTAGTATAACAGCCAGTCCCCTTTTGGTAGGCCAGTATATTCCACATGGCTAATAACAAGTGTCAGATCATTATCTAATATTACTGAGTCGTGTAGTTTTGATGTTCGCATTTTGCCCATGCCTTTATAATGCATATCTTTTATATTGTTGCTGTTCTCTGTTAGCCTTGAATGATGTGAGAATGAAATAATGTATGAAAGGGAGTGATAGAAGGGCAGAATGTTAGACGGGCCTGCGTGCCCAATTCTTAACCCTTTGAAAATAAAGTTTGTTCGTTCGTTCGTCCATTCGTTCTCTCTCTCTCTCTGTATCTATCACCATCAGCTTCAACATGTTGTGGTCTACTTTCTCTCTACCTATCCGTCTCTTTCTCTCTGTGGAGGATGTGTGTGGGTTGAGGGATGGGTGTGTGATGGGTGTGGAGATGTGAGTGTGAGTGAGGGGTATGTTTGTGTGGATGAAGGCGTGTTTGGGTGGGTGGAGGTTGTATGTGTGGGTGGTGAGGGTGTTTTAGGTAGGGGTGGGTGGGAGATGTGTGGGTGAGGAACGTATGTGGGATGTTGTGTGAGAGGGGAGGTGGGTGGGGGAGGTTTGATTGGGTGTGGGATGTGAGGTGGGTAAAGAGTATATGTGAGGTTGGGGGATGTGTGTTTGGCTGGGTGGCTGGGGTGTGTGAGTATGGGTGGGTAGATGGGAGATGAATTTGTGGATGGGGGATGTGTGAGGGATGAGTATGTGAGTGGATGGATTTGCGTGGGGGATGAGTGTATGGGTGGGGGATGTGTGTTTGTGGGAAGATGTGTTTGGGTTGGAGGTTTGTGTTTGTGGATGGGGGATGTGTTGTTGGGTGTGGGTGTGTGTATGGGTGGGGAGATATGTGTGTGGGTGAGGAGATGTGTGGGTGGGTGTGTGTGTGTGGGGGATGTATGGTTAAGGGATGTGTGATTAGGGGATGAGTGACTGGGGGTGGGTGGATGCAGGATGTGTGAGTGGGTGAGTGTGTGTAGGTTGGGGATGTGTGTGTGTGTTGGGGGGGGTGGGATGTGTGGTTGGGTTGGGGAAGATTGTGTGGGTGGGGATGTGTGTAAATGGGGGAAATGTGGATGTTGTGTGTGGGTAGGTGCAGGATGTGTGGGTTGGCAGGGATATGTATGGGAGATGGGTGGTTTGGGGTGTGTGGGTGGGTGGTGGAGGATATGTGGGTGGGTGAGTGTTGGTCGATGGAGGATGTGTGTTTGGGTGATGAGATGTGTGTAAGTTGGGGGATGTGGGTGAGTGGGGATGTGTGTGTGTGTGTGTGTGGGGGGGGGAATGTGTGGTAAGTGGGAGATGTGTGTGTGGGTGGAGAGATGTGTGTAGGTGTAGTGTGGGGAATGGGTGGGGCGTGTATGTGTGTCTGGAGGTGTGTGTGTGGTTGGGTGGGGAATGTGTGGGTGAATGGGGGGGGGGGTGGGGGGATATGTCTCATAACCTGGTAATATGCATTGTTCATGTTTACATCAATCTTTTGACAATGATTTTTTCCTAAGTGAATGTATTATGCACTATTGATGAACGAAAGATGAGTGATTGGAAGGGCTGAATGTAAGACGGACCTGCGTGCCCAATTTGTTACCCTTTGAAAATAAAGTCCGTTCGTACGCTCTGTCTGCTCTCTCTCTCTCTCTCTCTCTCTCTCTCTCTCTCTCTCTCTCTCTCTCTCTCTCTCTCTCTCTCTCTCTCTCTGTAGCTATCATCATCAGCTTCAACATGTTGTGGTCTACTTTCTCTCTCCTTATCCCTCTGTCTGTCTGTCTGTCTGTCTGTCTGTCTGTCTGTCTGTCTGTCTGCCTGCCTGCCTGCCTGCCTGCCTGCCTGCCTGCCTGCCTGCCTGCCTGCCTGCCTGCCTGCCTGCCTGTCTGCGTCTGCCTGCCTGCTGCTCTGTCTGCTCTGTCTGTCTTCGTCTGTCCGTCTGTCTTTTTCTGTCTGTCTGTCTGTCTGTCTGTCTGTCTGTCTGTCTGTCTGTCTGTCTGTCTGTCTGTCTGTCTGTCTGTCTGTCTGTCTGTCTGTCTGTAGCTATAATCATCAGCTATATAATCTCAGAATGCCATATATAATCTTTGTCACACACTCACATTGTCAAATACATTCTTTATCACACTTTGCCAATCTCTACACTCTCTCTACTACAATCTCTATCTGATATGCACAGTGCCACATACAATCTTTGCCACACACACATACAATCTCTATGTCACACTGTCACATCTATCGTTCCTATGGGAACTAGTCTCCCCTTGTTATGTACTCCTGAGACAGCCAGTAGGTTAGCCTCCACTTGTGATGTACTTCTGAGACAGACAATTAAGCAATCTGATGGTATTACAAAATATGAACAAGAAGTAAGACAGTGGGAGAGATCTGTGACAGACAGAGGAGCAGTTGAGCACACCTGATAACTGCTGTTCGTCATACTCAGTGCAGAAGTCAGCACTGGACAAGTGGGCTGTGTACTTGGACTGCTGGCAGATGGTGTACTGTCCGGCCGACTGACCCGTCTGTGTGAAGTTGTCTCCTGCCTCTTCGTCCTCTACCACCTTCAGACAACGCAAGTTCAAAGGTGTGAGAAATATTCACATTTGATGCTTCACAATGTACCACAATATAGGGCATTGATTACACAGACTACACTTTGATAGAACACAATAAACTATGATAGCACACATTAAACATTAATAACAAAACTAAACTTTGATAGCACAAACTAAACATTGATAGCACAAACTAAACTTTGGTAGCACACACTAAAAATTGACAGCACACACTAAAATTTTGTAGCACACACTAAACATTGACAACACACACTAAACTTTGGTAGCACACACTAAACATTGATAGCACACACTAAACTTTGATGGCACACACTAAACATTGATAGCACACACTAAATTTATGTAGTACACACTAAACATTGATGGCACACACTAAACTTTTATAGCAGACTCTACCTTTTATAGGAAAATCTAAACACGTTGATAGCACACACCACACTTTGGTAGCACACACTAAACACTGTGATAGCACACCAAACACTTGAAAGCACACATTAAACTCTTTTTTAAAAAGTCACTTAAAAGTCGACACGGTCGACTTTATTGCACCGAGTGTTATCCCATATGGGTCGGCCTCTTTCCGCAGCGCGGAAAGCGTCGCACAAAGCACAAACTCCGTAGCTCTAGCGACGACTCATACGAGTCTAGGAAAAATTTCACTCGTGAACCGAAGGACGCGGCTCGGAATCGAACCCACAACCTTCGGAGCCCGAGTCAAACAGCTTGACCACTTCGCCGATAGAACACACTAAACACTTTGATAGCACACACTAAACACTTTGATAGCACACACTAAACACTTTGATAGCACACACTAAACACTTTGATAGCACACACAAAACACTTTGATAGCACACACTAAACTTTGGTAGCACACACTAAATTTTGATAGAACACACTAAACATTGATGGCACACACTAAAATTGATAGCACACACTACACTTTGGTAGCACATACTAAACACATTGATAGCACACAGTAAACACTTGGATAGCACACACTAAAATTTTATAACACTCTCTAAACATTGATAGCACACACTAAACAATGATAGGAAAAACTAAACACCTGGATAGCACACACTGCACTTTGGTAGCACATACTAAACACATTGATAGCATACAGTAAACACTTGGATAGCACACACTAAACACGTGGATAGCACACTGTCAGAGACCCAATGCACTGAATAGCCAGTGATAGACAGGAGACAGGTTAGCGCAGGATAACAGGGCAGGCAGCCAGGCGTCCTGCACACAGGTCAGGGTCACGGTCACAGAGGGCGGGGAGACCTGTACACAGACTAAGGCCCCGTGGTCATAGCACCACATGAAGCGCCACGGGACTCAATGTCTGTCAGCAGCCGTGAACTGGCCAAACGTATCTGTGTTTAGTCAGACGGGTTTAGGACTTCGAGACGGACAGACATAGGGCTGTGGTTGGGTTTAGTGAACGTTGTGTTATGATAGTAGGATTGACGGTGCGAATGAGTTATGGAGCGAACTATGCTTGAGTTGGGAAGTATGCGCCGAGAGACAGTGTGAGATCTGTGATATGTCATTATACTTTATAATATACAATGAACGATTATAAGATTGTTATGATGTTCTGGTAAGAGTTGTGTGTTGCCGAAAGAGTCTTGAAAACGTCTGGTAAAATCACATGATGATACCTTTGTGCATGATACTTCACGCCAACTGATGGTAACAGCAAGTGATGGTACTGTGTAGAGTCACGTCAAATGATGGTAACATCACATGATGGTAACTTTTGGAGTCACGTCAACTGATGGTAACATCACATGATGGTACCTTTTGGAGTCACGTCAACTGATGGTAACATCACATGATGGTACCTCTTAGAGTCACGTCAACTGATGGTAACATCACATGATGGTACCTTTTGGAGTCACGTCAACTGATGGTAACATCACATGATGATACATAGAGTCACGTCAACTGATGGTAACATCACTATATCCTATTTTGCGAAGTCACGTTAAATGATGGTTACAGCATATGATGGTACTTTGTGGAATCACGTCAACTGATGGTAACAGCACAGGATGTTTTACCTTGTGGAGGCGCAGTGGCGTGACCAACTCCAGCACGAAGGATGCCAGCAGGAAGCTCAGCATGGAGCTGTCCATGAGGTTCCAGAACGAGGCCAAGTAGTTCTTGATGCCGGCCGAGAACACCTGCTTGCATTCCTCCAGGATGAGACCTGTACACATACACACATACACATATATAGCACACACACATATATCGCACACACACATATATCACATACATATCACACACACACATATATATCACACACACATGTATCACATACAAATCACACACACACACACACACACACATATATATATATATATATATATATATATATATATATATATATATAATACATACACACACACACACACACATATATATATATATATCACATACACACACACATATCACACACACACACACAGATACCGGCAGCAACTCACCAAATATTGACACGAAGACAAGGGCAGCAACCCACCATATATTCAATGAAGACAAGGGCAGCAACTCACCAGATATTGACACGAAGACAAGGGCAGCTCACCAGATATCCACATGAAGACAAGGGCAGCTCACCAGATATTGACACGAAGACGAGGGCAGCAACTCACCAGATATCCACATGAAAACAAGGGCAGCAACTCACCAGATATCCACACGAAGACAAGGGCAACTCACCAAATATCCACATGAAGACAAGGGCAGCAACTCACCAGATATCCACATGAAGACAAGGGCAGTAACTCACCAGATATCAACATGAAGACAAGGGCAACTAACCAGATATCCACATGAAGACAGGGGCAAATCACAAGATATCCACATGAAGACAAGGGCAACTCACCAGATATTCACATGAAGACAAGGGTAGCAACTCACCAGATATCCATATGAAGACAAGGGCAACTCACCAGATATCCACATGAAGACAAGGGCAGTAACACACCAGATATTCACATGAAGACAAGGGCAGCTCACCAGATATTCACTTGAAGACGAGGGCAGCAACTCACCAGATATTCACATGAAGACAAGGACAGCAACTCACCAGATATCCATATGAAGACAAGGACAGTAACTCACCAGATTTCCACATGATGACAAGGGCAGCAACTCACCAGATATTCACATGAAGGCAAGGACAGCAACTCACCATATATCCATATGAAGACAAGGGCAGTAACTCACCAGATATCCACATGAAGATAAGGGCAGCAACTCACCAGATATACACATGAAGACAAGGGCAGCAACTCACCAGATATCCACATGAAGATAAGGGCAGCAACTCACCAGATATTCACATGAAGGCAAGGACAGCAACTCACCAGATATCCATATGAAGACAAGGGCAGTAACTCACCAGATTTCCACATGATGACAAGGGCAACAACTCACCAGATATCCACATGAAGACAAGGGCAGAAACTCACCAGATATCCACATGAAGACAAGGGCAGCAACTCACCAGATATCCATATGAAGACAAGGGCAGTAACTCACCAGATATCCACATGAAGATAAGGGCAGCAACTCACCAGATATACACATGAAGACAAGGGCAGCAACTCACCAGATATCCACATGAAGATAAGGGCAGCAACTCACCAGATATTCACATGAAGGCAAGGACAGCAATTCACCAGATATCCATATGAAGACAAGGGCAGTAACTCACCAGATTTCCACATGATGACAAGGGCAACAACTCACCAGATATCCACATGAAGACAAGGGCAGAAACTCACCAGATATCCACATGAAGACAAGGGCAGCAACTCACCAGATATCCACATGAAGACAAGGGCAACAACTCACCAGATATCCACATGAAAACAAGGGCAACTCACCAGATATTCACATGAAGACAAGGGCAACTCACCAGATATCCACATGAAGACAAGGGCAGCAACTCACCAGATATCCACATGAAGACAAGGGCAACTCACCAGATATCCACATGAAGACAAGGGCAGCAACTCACCAGATATCCACATGAAGACAAGGGCAACAACTCACCAGATATCCACATGAAAACTAGGGCAGCAACTCACCAGATATCCACATGAAAACAAGGGCAGCAACTCACCAGATATACACATGAAGACAAGGGCAACAACTCACCAGATATCCACATGAAAACAAGGGCAACTCACCAGATATCCACATGAAGACAAGGGCAACAACTCACCAGATATCCACATGAAAACAAGGGCAGCAACTCACCAGATATCCACATGAAGACAAAGGCAACAACTCACCAGATATCCACATGAAAACAAGGGCAACTCACCAGATATCCACATGAAGACAAGGGCAACAACTCACCAGATATCCACATGAAAACCACGAGGATGACGATGTAGGCCAGTGTGTCCGGTGCCTCACACGAGAAGGTGTCGATGTAATGGCGCAGGTACAGCTTCACCACCGTGATCAGGATGAGGAAGGTGAGGTAGGAACAGGTGTAGGAGAGAAACTTCATCAATGGAGTCTTCACAATCCGGGACACCTGGCCAGGTAAAATTTGGGGTCGAGATAAACACGAGAGGTGAGCTTTGAGGCGGCGTGATGTGAGCGATGAGAGGTGAGTCTTGGGTGACGTGAACAATGATAGGTGGATTATGGGACGGTATGAAGAACGACAGGTGATGCACGAGATGGTGGGAAGAACGACAGGTGATGCACGAGATGGAGGGAAGAACGACAGGTGATGCACGAGATGGTGGGAAGAACCACAGGTGATGCACGAGATGGAGGGAAGAACCACAGGTGATGCACGAGATGGTGGGAAGAAAGACAGGTGATGCACGAGATGGTGGGAAGAACCACAGGTGATGCACGAGATGGTGGGAAGAAAGACAGGTGATGCACGAGATGGTGGGAAGAACCACAGGTGATGCACGAGATGGTGGGAAGAACCACAGGTGATGCACGAGATGGTGGGAAGAACCACAGGTGATGCACGAGATGGTGGGAAGAAAGACAGGTGATGCACGAGATGGTGGGAAGAACCACAGGTGATGCACGAGATGGTGGGAAGAAAGACAGGTGATGCACCAGATGGTGGGAAGAACCACAGGTGATGCACGAGATGGTGGGAAGAAAGACAGGTGATGCACGAGATGGTGGGAAGAACCACAGGTGATGCATGAGATGGTGGGAAGAAAGACAGGTGATGCACCAGATGGTGGGAAGAAAAGCAGATGAGTTATGAGACGGTATGAAGAACGACTGGTGGATTATGGGACGGCATGAAGAATAACAGGTGGATTATGGGACGGCATGAAGAATGACAGGCGAGGCACAAGATGGTGAGAAGAAACACAGGTGAGTTATGAGATGGCGTGAAGAAACACAGGTGAGAAATGAGATGGTGTGAAGAACGACAGGTGAGTTATGAGATGGTGTGAAGAGCGATAGGTGAGGTATGAGAAGGTGATTCCATATAGACAGACATAAAAAATATGATTTCAAACAGACAGACATCAAAGATCTGATCCAATACAGACATACATAGAAAATGTGATCCGAGATGGACAGCCAGCCAGGCTGAAGAAAGACAGACAAACAGATACATCGACTGCAAACAGACAGATAGACCATACGTACAGAGACATCAATGATGTAATTCCAGACAGACAGACATTCATCAAAGATGTGATCCCATAAAGACAGACATCAAAGATGTGATCCCATACAGACAGACATCAAAGATGTGATCTCATACAGACAGACATCAAAGATGTGATCTCATACAGACAGACATCAAAGATGTGATCCCATACAGACAGACATCAAAGATGTGATCCCATACAGACAGACATCAAAGATGTGATCTCATACAGACAGACATCAAAGATGTGATCCCATACAGACAGACATCAAAGATGTGATCCATACAGACAGACATCAAAGATGTGATCCCATACAGACAGACATCAAAGATGTGATCCCATACAGACAGACATCAAAGATGTGATCTCATACAGACAGACATCAAAGATGTGATCTCATACAGACAGACATCAAAGATGTGATCCCATACAGACAGACATCAAAGATGTGATCTCATACAGACAGACATCAAAGATGTGATCCCATACAGACATACATCAAAGTTGTTATCCCATACATACATAATACATGCCTGCCTGCCTGCCTACAGACATACATCAAAGTTGTTATCCCATACATACATAATACATGCCTGCCTGCCTGCCTACAGACATACATCAAAGTTGTTATCCCATACATACATAATACATGCCTGCCTGCCTGCCTACAGACAAACAGACAGACACAGACAGACACAGACAGACAGACAGACACAGACAGACAGACAGACAGACAGACACAGACAGACAGACAGACACAGACAGACATACATCAAAGTTGTTATCCCATACATACATAATACATGCCTGCCTGCCTGCCTACAGACAAACAGACAGACAGACAGACAAACAGACAGACAGACAAATTTAATTACCTTGGACCACGGAGTGAAGAGGTATGCCATTGAAAGTAAGGGGCAGACGATGATTCCGATGGGTATGGCCAACATCAGGTAGGCGAAGCGGTTGAGGTGCCTGAGGAAGGGCACACCACTGTACCACATCTCCCCTATCTGCGCCTGGCACTGAGGGTGGGCTATAAACTGAAATAGTACCAGCCAAGTCACGATACGGTGACACTGTGCAGATGGGTCCAGTTTTAGGCAATACTCCAATAGTTGTGTATCATGAGGGCGAATACATTCGCCCTCAAGATACACAACTATTGGAGTATTGATATCCTTACTTTCAGGATACACGAGTGTTGGCGTATTATGATATCGTCCCTCTCATGATACACGAGTGTTGCAGTGTTTTGATATCCTTCCTGTCATGATTCACGAGTGTTGCAGTATTATGATATCCTCCCTTTCATGATACACGAGTGTGCAAGGGGTTTTGATATCCTCTCTGCCATGATACACGAGTGTTGGAGTACTTATATCTGCACTAGTGTATCATGAGAGGTAGAATATCATAATAGTGCAGCACTCCTGTATCATTGTGTCATGAACCAGTTATTTATGAACATCGCTCACGGTCGAAACGGCAATTGCCGAGTGCGAGAAGCACGGATTTTGTCCGGGTCAGGAGAAAGGGATTCTCTTCGTGAGTAAACACTCGACCTTTGATCGTGGTCCGGTTCAGACCGGTCGACATTCAGTGTTGGCAATGGCGAGATTCACCTCGTGGCCAGATATTTTTTACCACATATCCTTTACAGGACATTGCAGTCAACACCAGCATGTTTCAACTGCTGTTGATGATATAAACCTGTTTTAACGTAAATATGATAGATTTACTTTGTGACCACGAGAAGTTGTGAAATGTGGAAAAGGTGAATTAGAAAATGAAAATTAATCGGTCTTATGTCGGTCTTGGACGTTGTGAGAAGTTATGACAGCGAATGGCAATGTGAGTTGAATACAATATTGTAGGTTAGTCCACTCAGACCAATGTGCTATCTGCTCAGCAACTAGTCAGACTGTAATCCGGACAATGTGAGGAATCAGATCCCAGCACAACTATCTGCTCAGCAACTAGTCAGACTGTAATCCGGACAATGTGAGGAATCAGGTCCCAGCACAACTATCTGCTCAGCAACTAGTCAGACTGTAATCCGGACAATGTGAGGAATCAGATCCCAGCACAACTATCTGCTCAGCAACTAGTCAGACTGTAATCCGGACAATGTGAGGAATCAGATCCCAGCACAACTATCTGCTCAGCAACTAGTCAGACTGTAATCCGGACAATGTGAGGAATCAGGTCCCAGCACAACTATCTGCTCAGCAACTAGTCAGACTGTAATCCGGACAATGTGAGGAATCAGATCCCAGCACAACTATCTGCTCAGCAACTAGTCAGACTGTAATCCGGACAATGTGAGGAATCAGATCCCAGCACAACTATCTGCTCAGCAACTTGTCAGACTGTAATCCGGACAATGTGAGGAATCAGATCCCAGCACAACTATCTGCTCAGCAACTTGTCAGACTGTAATCCGGACAATGTGAGGAATCAGATCCCAGCACAACTATCTGCTCAGCAACTAGTCAGACTGTAATCCGGACAATGTGAGGAATCAGATCCCAGCACAACTATCTGCTCAGCAACTAGTCAGACTGTAATCCGGACAATGTGAGGAATCAGATCCCAGCACAACTATCTGCTCAGCAACTTGTCAGACTGTAATCCGGACAATGTGAGGAATCAGATCCCAGCAAAAACTATCTGCTCAGCAACTTGTCAGACTGTAATCCGGACAATGTGAGGAATCAGATCCCAGCACAACTATCTGCTCAGCAACTAGTCAGACTGTAATCCGGACAATGTGAGGAATCAGGTCCCAGCACAACTATCTGCTCAGCAACTAGTCAGACTGTAATCCGGACAATGTGAGGAATCAGATCCCAGCACAACTATCTGCTCAGCAACTAGTCAGACTGTAATCCGGACAATGTGAGGAATCAGGTCCCAGCACAACTATCTGCTCAGCAACTAGTCAGACTGTAATCCGGACAATGTGAGGAATCAGGTCCCAGCACAACTATCTGCTCAGCAACTAGTCAGACTGTAATCCGGACAATGTGAGGAATCAGATCCCAGCACAACTATCTGCTCAGCAACTAGTCAGACTGTAATCCGACAATGTGAGGAATCAGGTCCAGCACAACTATCTGCTCAGCAACTAGTCAGACTGTAATCCGGACAATGGAGGAATCAGATCCCAGCACAACTATCTGCTCAGCAACTAGTCAGACTGTAATCCGGACAATGTGAGGAATCAGATCCCAGCACAACTATCTGCTCAGCAACTTGTCAGACTGTAATCCGGACAATGTGAGGAATCAGATCCCGCACAACTATCTGCTCAGCAACTTGTCAGACTGTAATCCGGACAATGTGAGGAATCAGATCCCAGCACAACTATCTGCTCAGCAACTAGTCAGACTGTAATCCGGACAATGTGAGGAATCAGATCCCAGCACAACTATCTGCTCAGCAACTAGTCAGACTGTAATCCGGACAATGTGAGGAATCAGATCCCAGCACAACTATCTGCTCAGCAACTAGTCAGACTGTAATCCGGACAATGTGAGGAATCAGGTCCCAGCACAACTATCTGCTCAGCAACTAGTCAGACTGTAATCCGGACAATGTGAGGAATCAGGTCCCAGCACAACTATCTGCTCAGCAACTAGTCAGACTGTAATCCGGACAATGTGAGGAATCAGGTCCCAACACAACTATCTGTGTCCCACGAATACGAACGAGCCGCACAAACAAGAGAACACACCTGTTGAGCTTAGGGTAAACCAGCTACAGATAGGTCCCGGTTAACGTCGCGGTTACGTTCTTGGAAAACGCGACGTTAAGTGAAACGACGTATAGCGAAACACTATTTCCTCATAGAATTAAAATGAAATACAGTGTATTGTGTACTACAGTAATGTTTATTTTTGAATGGTTGTTGATATTTATTGGCTAAATAGAGGTGAGTTGGAGGGCGAGTGGTAGGATTTATTGGGACGTAGAGGCATTAAATTCTGCCTCTTCATCTGAGGATGAAACTGTAACCTCTCCTGCCATCTTTTCCTGGCTCTTCTTTGCTTGAACAAAAAATGTGTCAATGTCTGCTGCACAGTAACCACCCTCCTCAATCAAGGCCTTTAACTCCTGCAGGGAAACGCTCTGCAGCTGCAGTATCAGCACTCACCGCTTCACCTGTTGTCTGAATGTTGTGCAGGTGTGAACGCTTCTTAAAAGCGCTCAAACCAACCACGACTCGGCTCCAAAACTATCATCAGCACTACTAGTATGCTCTCACCCGCTTTCTTAGCTAATCTTCATAGAGAGACTTTGCTTTCCTCCTTGGATAACCATCTTGCTCACAGGCATATTCCGTTGGTTCTGGTCTTCAATCAGACGAAGCAATAGTGCTTCCATGTTCTCCATAAGAATACTCTGGTACGAGTGATCTTGGAAGCACTCATAGGGGTTACGATTTTAGCAACCTCTTTGATTTTGTCAGCACCTGCATGAGTTGTCCTAGCCTCACAGCGACGTTATGGCGAAACGTAGCCACGTAACGTTAGTCACCTATGTGACAACAACGTTATAGCGAAACCACGTATGACGAAGCGACGTATAGCGGGGAATAACTGTATAATCAGAGTCATGAATTAATGTCACAATATTTCAACTGGAAACTCGGAACGATAAAGAATAAAAATCACACCACGAACATATCCGCGCCACGACACATGGCAGGGAGGATATCATAACACTGAACCACATGTGTATCATGAGAGGCAGGATATCATAATACTGTAACGCTCGTGTATCATGAGAGAGAGGATATCATAACACTGCAACACTAATGTATCATGAGAGGGAAGATATCATAACACTGCAACACTAATGTATCATGAGAGGGAGAATATCATATACTGCAACACTCGTGTATCATGAGAGGGAGAATATCATAACACTGCAACACTAATGTATCATGAGAGGGAGAATATCATAACACTGCAACACTAATGTATCATGAGAGGGAGAATATCATATACTGCAACACTCGTGTATCATGAGAGGGAAGATATCATAACACTGCAACACTAATGTATAATGAGAGAGAGGATACCATAACACTGCAACACTCGTGTATCATGAGAGGGAAGATATCATAACACTGCAACACTCGTGTATCATGAGAGGGAGAATATCATATACTGCAACACTCGTGTATCATGAGAGGGAAGATATCATAACACTGCAACGCTCATGTATCATGACAGGGGTGATATCATAACAACCCGGGAAGGTTAACCCGGTCAACAAATGCCCGCAGAAGTCGGATGTGTCAGCCTAACGGCGCAAGAACGCAGCTCTGCTATAAACAGGCACAACGCAATCACGTCCGGAAAAGAAAAAAAAAACTCCGGATGAACGCAGGAGAAGAAGATATCATAACACTGCATTGCTCATGTATCATGAGAGGGAGGATATCATAAAACTGAACCACACGTGTGTCATGAGAGAGAGTATATCATAACACTGCAACACTCATGTATCATGAGAGGGAGATTATCATAATACCGCAACACTTGTGTATCATGAGAGGGAAGATATCATAACACTGCAACGCTCGTGTATCATGAGAGGGATGATATCACAAGACTGCAACGCTCGTGTATCATGAGAGGGATGATATCATAAGACTGCAACGCTCGTGTATCATGAGCGGGAGGATATCACATTACTGCAACGCTCGCGTATCATGAGAGGGAGATTATCATAATACTGCAACACTTGTGTATCATGAGAGAGAAGATATCATAACACTGCAACGCTCATCCATCATGAGAGAGAGGATATGATAATACTGAACCACACGTATATCATGAGAGGGAGGGTATCATAAAACTGCAACACTCTTGTATCATGAGATGGAGAAAATCATAATACTCCAACGCTCATGTATCATGAGAGGGAAGATATCATAACACTGCAACGCTCATGTATCATGAGAGGGAGGATATCATAATACCACAACGCTCGTGTATCATGGCAGAGAACATATCATAATACAGAACTAATCGTGTATCATATGGTAGGGAGCATATCATAATACTGCAACGCAGTCGGGTGTGTGTGTGTGTGTGTGTGTGTGTGTGTGTGTGTGTGTATGGGTTTGTAGGGGATGTGTGTGTGTGTGTGTGTGTGTGTGTGTAGGGGATTTGTGGTAGGTGTGGGATGTGTGAGTGGGTGGTGGATGTGTCTCATAACATGGTAATGTGCATTGTTTATGCATGCAACATTCATTTGACAATGTTTTCTTTTTTTCTATGTGAATGTATCATGCACAATTGATGAACGAAAGATGAGTGATTTGAAGGGCCGAATGTAAGATGAACCTGCGTGCCCGAATTGTTACTCTTTGAAAAAAAAATTCGTTCGCTCGTTCTTTCTCCTGTCTCACTCTATGTTTGTCTGACTGTCTCATGTCTCACTCTATGTTTGTCTGACAGTCTCCTGTTTCATTCTATGTTTGTCTGTCTGACTGTCTCCTGTTTCATTCTATGTTTGTCTGTCTGTCTCCTGTCTCATTCTATGTCTGTCTGACTGTCTCCTGTTTCATTCTATGTCTGTCTGACTGTCTCCTGTTTCATTCTATGTCTGTCTGACTGTCTCCTGTCTCATTCTATGTCTGTCTGACTGTCTCCTGTTTCATTCTATGTCTGTCTGACTGTCTCCTGTTTCATTCTATGTCTGTCTGACTGTCTCCTGTCTCATTCTATGTCTGTCTGACTGTCTCCTGTTTCATTCTATGTGTGTATAACAGTCTCTTGTCTCATTCTCTGTCTGTCTGACTGTCTCCTGTCTCATTCTATGTCTGTCTGACTGTCTCCTGTCTCATTCTATGTTTGTCTGACTGTCTCCTGTCTCATTCTATGTTTGTCTGACTGTCTCCTGTCTCATTCTATGTCTGTCTGACTGTCTCCTGTTTCATTCTGTCTGTCTGACTGTCTCCTGTCTCATTCTATGTCTGTCTGACTGTCTCCTGTTTCATTCTATGTGTGTATAACAGTCTCTTGTCTCATTCTCCGTCTGTCTAACTGTCTCCTGTTTCATTCTATGTGTGTATAACAGTCTCTTGTCTCATTCTTTGTCTGTCTGACTGTCTCCTGTCTCATTCTATGTCTGTCTGACTGTCTCCTGTTTCATTCTATGTGTGTATAACAGTCTCTTGTCTCTTTCTTTGTCTGTCTGACTGTCTCCTGTTTCATTCTATGTTTGTCTGACTGTCTCCTGTCTCATTCTATGTCTGTCTGACTGTCTCCTGTTTCATTCTATGTGTGTATAACAGTCTCTTGTCTCATTCTCTGTCTGTCTGACTGTCTCCTGTCTCATTCTATGTCTGTCTGACTGTCTCCTGTTTCATTCTATGTGTGTATAACAGTCTCTTGTCTCATTCTCTGTCTGTCTGACTGTCTCCTGTTTCATTCTATGTCTGTCTGACTGTCTCCTGTTTCATTCTATGTCTGTCTGACTGTCTCCTGTTTCATTCTATGTCTGTCTGACTGTCTCCTGTTTCATTCTGTCTGTCTGACTGTCTCCTGTTTCATTCTATGTCTGTCTGACTGTCTCCTGTCTTCATTCTATGTCTGTCTGACTGTCTCCTGTTTCATTCTATGTCTGTCTGACTGTCTCCTGTTTCATTCTATGTCTGTCTGACAGTCTCCTGTTCATTCTATGTCTGTCTGACTGTCTCCTGTTTCATTCTATGTCTTGTCTGACTGTCTCCTGTCTCATTCTATGTCTGTCTGACTGTCTCCTGTTTAATTCTATGTCTGTCTGACTGTCTCCTGTCTCATTCTATGTCTGTCTGACTGTCTCCTGTTTCATTCTATGTCTGTCTGACTGTCTCCTGTTTCATTCTATGTTTGTCTGACTGTCTCCTGTCTCATTCTATGTTTGTCTGACAGTCTCCTGTTTCATTCTATGTTTGTCTGACTGTCTCCTGTTTCATTCTATGTCTGTCTGACTGTCTCCTGTTTCATTCCGTCTGTCTGACTGTCTCCTGTTTCATTCTGTCTGTCTGACTGTCTCCTGTTTCATTCTATGTGTTATACAGTTCTTGTCTCATTCTCCGTTTCTGATGTCTCCTGTTTCATTCTATGTTTGTCTGACTGTCTCCTGTCTCATTCTATGTCTGTCTGACAGTCTCCTGTTTCATTCTATGTTTGTCTGACTGTCTCCTGTTTCATTCTATGTCTGTCTGACTGTCTCCTGTTTCATTCTATGTCTGTCTGACTGTCTCCTGTTTCATTCTATGTTTGTCTGACTGTCTCCTGTCTCATTCTATGTTTGTCTGACTGTCTCCTGTCTCATTCTATGTCTGTCTGACAGTCTCCTGTTTCATTCTATGTTGTCTGACTGTCTCCTGTTTCTTCTTGTCTGTCTGACTGTCTCCTGTTTCATTCTATGTCTGTCTGACTGTCTCCTGTTTCATTCTATGTCTGTCTGCCTGTCTCCTGTTTCATTCTATGTTTGTCTGACTGTCTCCTGTTTCATTCTGTCTGTCTGACTGTCTCCTGTTTCATTCTATGTCTGTCTGACTGTCTCCTGTTTCATTCTATGTCTGTCTGACTGTCTCCTGTTTCATTCTATGTCTGTCTGACTGTCTCCTGTTTCATTCTATGTCTGTCTGACTGTCTCCTGTTTCATTCTATGTCTGTCTGACTGTCTCCTGTTTCATTCTGTCTGTCTGACTGTCTCCTGTTTCATTCTATGTCTGTCTGACTGTCTCCTGTCTTATTCTATGTCTGTCTGACTTCTCCTGTTTCATTCTATGCATGTCTGACAATCTCCTGTCTTTTATATGTCTGTCTGACTTCTCCTGTTTCATTCTATGTCTGTCTGACTGTCTCCTGTTTCATTCTATGTCTGTCTGCCTGTCTCCTGTCTCATTCTATGTCTGTCTGACTGTCTCCTGTTTCATTCTGTCTGTCTGACTGTCTCCTGTTTCATTCTATGTCTGTCTGCCTGTCTCCTGTCTCATTCTATGTCTGTCTGACTGTCTCCTGTTTCATTCTGTCTGTCTGACTGTCTCCTGTCTCATTCTATGTTTGTCTGACTGTCTCCTGTTTCATTCTATGTCTGTCTGCCTGTCTCCTGTTTCATTCTATGTCTGTCTGACTTCTCCTGTTTCATTCTATGTCTGTCTGACTGTCTCCTGTTTCATTCTATGTCTGTCTGACTGTCTCCTGTTTCATTCTGTCTGTCTGACTGTCTCCTGTTTCATTCTATGTCTGTCTGACTGTCTCCTGTTTCATTCTGTCTGTCTGACTGTCTCCTGTCTCATTCTATGTCTGTCTGACTTCTCCTGTTTCATTCTATGTCTGTCTGACTGTCTCCTGTTTCATTCTATGTCTGTCTGACTGTCTCCTGTTTCATTCTATGTCTGTCTGACTGTCTCCTGTTTCATTCTATGTCTGTCTGACTGTCTCCTGTTTCATTCTATGTCTGTCTGACTGTCTCCT
The DNA here is from genome assembly GCA_014155875.1 of Cepaea nemoralis. Taxonomy (NCBI): domain Eukaryota; kingdom Metazoa; phylum Mollusca; class Gastropoda; order Stylommatophora; family Helicidae; genus Cepaea; species Cepaea nemoralis. The sequence continues at coordinate 37,621 of JACEFZ010028399.1, read as the reverse complement.
GTCTTATTCTATGTCTGTCTGACAGTCTCCTGTCTTATTCTATGTCTGTACAACAGTCTCTTGTCTCATTCTCCGTCTGTCTGACAGTCTCCTGTTTCATTCTATGTCTGTCTGCCTGTCTCCTGTCTCATTCTATGTCTGTCTGCCTGTCTCCTGTTTCATTCTGTCTGTCTGACTGTCTCCTGTTTCATTCTGTCTGTCTGACTGTCTCCTGTTTCATTCTATGTCTGTCTGACTGTCTCCTGTTTCATTCTATGTCTGTCTGACTGTCTCCTGTTTCATTCTATGTCTGTCTGACTGTCTCCTGTCTTATTCTATGTCTGTACAACAGTCTCTTGTCTCATTCTCCGTCTGTCTGACTGTCTCCTGTTTCATTCTATGTTTGTCTGTCTGACTGTCTCCTGTTTCATTCTATGTCTGTCTGACTGTCTCCTGTTTCATTCTATGTCTGTCTGACTGTCTCCTGTTTCATTCTATGTCTGTCTGACTGTCTCCTGTCTTATTCTATGTCTGTACAACAGTCTCTTGTCTCATTCTCCGTCTGTCTGACAGTCTCCTGTTTCATTCTATGTCTGTCTGACTTCTCCTGTCTCATTCTATGTCTGTCTGACTTCTCCTGTCTCATTCTATGTCTGTCTGACTTCTCCTGTCTCATTCTCTGTCTGTCTGACAATGTCCTGTCTCATTCTCTGTCTGTCTGACAGTGTCCTATCTCATACGTCTGTCTGTCTGGCAGTCTCCTGTCTCATTCAATGTCTGTCTGGCAGTTTACTGTATTATTCTATGTGTATGTTTGTACAACTCACCTTTTTCTGCTCCATCCTGACAGCTGTGTAGACCAGCGGAAGAGTGGTTTCCTCCCCGGGGATTTCCTCATCCTCATCGTCCTCCTCCTCGTCGTGGTTGGAGTGGTTATCCACATCCAGACTTTCTTTGGACGCATCACGAGTCTTGTGCTCGCCACTGAGTATAGCCTTAACCTCACCTGAACTTTGACATTGGTCTAGCAAGGCCAAGGTGAAGTTCTGCACCTGCTGGTCAAGTTGGTCGTAGATGTTCTGAAACCCAGTCAATAATTGGTTGTCTGTGGGAGCCTGTGACTGATTGGCTGTCTGTGGGTGAATGTGAAGGACTGGTTGTCTTTGAGTGGATGGGAATGATTCGTTGTTTTTGAGTAAATGCTGATGAATGAATGTCATTGAGTTAATGGGATGAAGGTGTGGGTGACTGTGAATACATGGGTAAACTGGTGAATTAGATATTCTGAGTGAGTGAGTGTCACTGAGAGAGTATGTAAAGAAGTGTGATTGGAAACAATGTGTCTGGGTGATTAAGAGTGTGATTAAGTAAGTACTATTTAAAGAGTGATCGAGTGAGCATTATTCAGTGGTAGTCAGTGAGTGGTAACGAGTGAATATGACTTGGAGAGTGCGTGAGTGAGTAGAAGTGTGTGAGTGGTAGTGAGTGAAAGAGTGTTAGTGAGTATGCACGAGTGACTGTGAGTGAAACAGCATGAATGGATACGCCTGATTTAGTAAGTGGATATTGGAGTGTGAGTTAATAGGTGGATGTTTGAATGTGAGTTATTGAGTTAATAGGTGGATATTTGAGAGTTATTTAGTAGGTGGATGTCAGAGAGGAGGTGGATGTTTGAGAGTGATTTAGTAAGTGGACGTGTGAGTGTGAGTTAGTGAGTTAGTAAGTGGATTTTTGAGCATAAGTTAGTGAGTTAGTAGGTGGATGGTTGAGTGTGCGTTAGTGAGTTAACAGGTGGACGTTTGAATGTGCGTTAGTGGGTTGGTGAGTTAGTACGTGGATGTTTGAGATTGAGTTAGTGTGTGGATATTTAAGGGTGTTAGAGAGTTAGTAAGTGGACGTGTGAGTTATTGAGTTAGTAGGTGGATATTTGAGTGTGAGTTAGTGAGTTAGTAGGTGGATATTTGAGAGAGAGTGAATCAGTGGAAAGCTATCTAGAGTATGTCCCGAGCATGAAGACTCACTTTGTACTCGCCCTCAATTTCCGAGAGTCTGCGGAACTTGTGGCTGAGGTAGAAAGAGGCCAAGATTGGATCCTCGGCCGACAGCGAGATGTAGGCGGGGCTGGCCAGAGCAGTGAATGTGTCCAGTCTCCTGGTTGTGAACACCTGTACATGAAATCACCAAACAGGCGGGCATGAGATCACCGCATAGGGGGGAGGTGGGGTGGCATGAGACCACTACACAGGGAGGCACGAGATCACAACACACGAAATAATTAGATCACCACATAGAGGAGAAGGTAATCACCACATAGAGATGAATGAGATCACCACATAGACAGGAATGAGAGCACCACATAGAGATGAATGAGATCACCACATAGAGATGAATGAGATCACCACATAGAGATGAATGAGATCACCACATAGACAGGAATGAGATCACCACATAGAGATGAATGAGATCACCACATAGAGATGAATGAGATCACCACATAGACAGGAATGAGATCACCACATAGAGATGAATGAGAACACCACATAGAGATGAATGAGATCACCACATAGACAGGAATGAGATCACCACATAGAGATGAATGAGATCACCACATAGAGATGAATGAGATCACCACATAGAGATGAATGAGATCACCACATAGGCAGGAATGAGATCACCACATAGAGATGAATGAGATCACCACATAGAGATGAATGAGATCACCACACAGGGAGGAATGAGATCACCACATAGAGATGAATGAGAGCACCACATAGAGATGAATGAGATCACCACATAGAGATGAATGAGATCACCACATAGAGATGAATGAGATCACCACATAGAGATGAATGAGATCACCACATAGAGATGAATGAGATCACCACATAGAGATGAATGAGATCACCACATAGACAGGAATGAGATCACCACATAGAGATGAATGAGATCACCACACAGGGAGGAATGAGATCACCACACAGGGAGGAATGAGATCACCACACAGGGAGGAATGAGATCACCACATAGACAGGAATGAGATCACCACATAGAGATGAATGAGATCACCACACAGGGAGGAATGAGATCACCACACAGGGAGGAATGAGATCACCACACAGGGAGGAATGAGATCACCACACAGGGAGGAATGAGATCACCACATAGGGATGAATGAGATCACCACATAGGGAAGAATGAGATCACCACATAGACAGGAATGAGATCACCACATAGGGAGGAATGAGATCACCACACAGGGAGGAATGAGATCACCACACAGGGAGGAATGAGATCACCACACAGGGAGGAATGAGATCACCACACAGGGAGGAATGAGATCACCACACAGGGAAGAATGAGATCACCACATAGAGATGAATGAGATCACCACACAGGGAGGAATGAGATCACCACATAGGGAAGAATGAGATCACCACACAGGGAGGAATGAGATCACCACACAGGGAGGAATGAGATCACCACACAGGGAGGAATGAGATCACCACACAGGGAGGAATGAGATCACCACATAGGGAAGAATGAGATCACCACATAGGGATGAATGAGATCACCACATAGGGAAGAATGAGATCACCACACAGGGAGGAATGAGATCACCACATAGGGAAGAATGAGATCACCACATAGGGATGAATGAGATCACCACATAGGGATGAATGAGATCACCACTTAGAGGAGACAATCACCTATATGGGAAGGCATCATGTAAGGGAGCATGCAATCCGTGGTTCTCAGTAAAACAGAGTTACAATAAAAAAGACTTACTGTAAAGCAGAGTTACAGTAAAACATACTTACAGTAAAACAGTTACAGTAAAATAAACTTACAGTAAACCAGACTTACAGTAAAACAGACTTACAGTAAAACAGAGTTATAGTAAAACAGACTTACAGTAAAACAGTAACAGTGAAATAGACTTACAGTAATACAGACTTACAGTAAAACAGAGTTACAGTAAAACAGACTTACAGTAAAACAGTAACAGTGAAATAGACTTACAGTAATACAGACTTACAGTAAAACAGAGTTATAGTAAAACAGACTTACAGTAAAACAGATTTACAGTGGCTTCTCAACATCAACTTTACAAACACACATCAATCAAATAATTATTCAAAGTCAGCATCCAATATCCATGGTCTCAGAATTGCTACTGGTGACAATGGATGTCATGTATACTTATCACACTCTGGCTACGTCTCACACCTCGCATCTCTAGATGCTTTCCATCCCTCACAGTTACAAGTGTGCATTCCATGCCTACTCCTGTCATCTTATGTGTGTATTTAATGCCTACTCCTAACATCTGATGTATGTATTCAATCCCTACTGCCTGACATCTGATGTGTGTACGCAACGCCTACTCCTGACATCTGATGTATGCACTCAATGCCTACTCCTGACATCTGATGAGTGTAATAAATGCCTACACCTGAAAGCTGACATGTACCATCAATGTCTACCTGTGATGGTAGAAGAATGTCTACCTGTGATGGTATAATAATGTATACCTGTGATGGTAGAAGCATGTCTACCTGCGATGGTAGAAGAATGTCTACCTGTGATGGTAGAAGAATGTCTACCTGTTATGGTAGAAGAATGTCTACATGTGATGGTAGAAGAATGTCTACCTGTGATGGTAGAAGAATGTCTACCTGTTATGGTAGAAGAATGTCTACCTGTGATGGTAGAAGAATGTCTACCTGTGATGGTAGAAGAATGTCTACCTGTGATGGTAGAAGAATGTCTACCTGTGATGGTAGAAGAATGTCTACATGTGATGGTAGAAGAATGTCTACCTGTGATGGTAGAAGAATGTCTACCTGTGATGGTAGAAGAATGTCTACCTGTGATGGTAGAAGAATGTCTACCTGTGATGGTAGAAGAATGTCTACCTGTGATGGTAGAAGTCAGTGCCTACCTTAAAGTCCTCCTTCCTCCACTCCGTGCAATCGGCACACGAGCAAAAGTAGTCGTGAGGTTCCTCCAGACACACTCCACACATCATGATCTTCTTGACAATCTGAAAGTTATTCCTCTTGGCCGCTCGCAACAACACCTGAAACATACAACAGTACATTAACTCTCACAGCAACACCTGAAACATCTGACAACACATCAACTCCCACATCAACATCTGAAACATCGAACATTACATCAACTCTCGCATCAACACCTGAAACATCCAATATCACATCAACTCTCACAGCAACATCAGAAACATCCAACATCACATCAACTCTCACATCAACACCTGAAACATCCAATATCACATCAACTCAATCACTGACTTCAATAACAGGATGCAGTCTCACTGTGCAAGGTACAGTCTTAGGGTACAGGGTACAACCTCAGTGTATAAGGTACAGTCTTAGGGTACAGGGTACACCCTCAGTGTATCAGGTACAGTCTTAGGGTACAGGGTACAACCTCAGTGTATAAGGTACAGTCTTAGGGTACAGGGTAAACCTTAGTGTGTCAGGTACAGTCTTAGAGTACAAGATTCAAACTCAGTGTATAAGGTACAGTCTTAGGGTACAGGGTACACCCTCAGTGTATAAGGTACAGTCTTAGGGTACAGGGTACAGCCTCAGTGTATAAGGTTCAGTCTTAGAGTTCAGGGTACAGCCTCAGTGTATAAGGTTCAGTCTTAGAGTTCAGGGCACAACCTCAGTGTGTAAGGTACAGTCTTAGGGTACAGGGTACAACCTCAGTGTATAAGGTACAGTCTTAGGGTACAGGGTACAACCTCAGTGTATAAGGTACAGTCTTAGGGTACAGGGTACAGCCTCAGTGTATAATGTACAGTCTTAGGGTACAGGGTACAACCTCAGTGTATACTGTACAGTCTTAGGGTGCAGGGCGTAACCTCAGTGTATTAGGTACTGTCTTATGGCACAGGGTATAACCTAATTGTATGAAGTACAGTCTTAGGATACAGGGTACAACATAAGTGTATGAGGTACAGTCTTAGAGCACAGAGTACAACCTCAATGTATGAGGTACAGTCGTAGGGGACAGTGTACAAGTTAGTGTACCAGGTACAGTCGTAGGGGACAGTATACAACTCAGTGTATGCGGTACAATATCAGGGTAGCGCATTTAATTTCAGAACACAAAATACAACTTTGGTGTACTGCATGCATCCTACAATAGTGATTCATTGTACTGCATGCATCCTACAATAGTGATTCGTTGTACAGTATACACCCTACAATAGTGATTCTTTGTACAGTATACACCCTACAATAGTGATTCGTTGTACAGTATACACCCTACAATAGTAATTCTTTGTACAGTATACACCCTACAATAGTGATTCTTTGTACAGTATACACCCTACAATAGTAATTCTTTGTACAGTATACACCCTACAATAGTAATTCTTTGTACAGTATACACCCTACAATAGTAATTCTTTGTACAGTATACACCCTACAGTTGCAATTTATTGTACTGTATACGTCCTACAGTTGTGATTTATTGTGTTGCATACACCTTATGCTTGTGATTTATTGTACTGCATACATCTTACATGTCTGTTGTGTAGTGGTGACATGTCTGTTGTGTAGTGGTGACATGTTTGTTGTGTAGTGGTGACATGTTTGTTGTATAGTGGTGACATGTCTGTTGTGTAGTGATGACATGTCCGTTGTGTAGTGGTGACATGTTTGTTGTGTAGTGGTGACATGTCTGTTGTGTAGTGGTGACATGTCTGTTGTGTAGTGGTGGCATGTCTGTTGTGTGTTGATGTATGTCTGCGGTAAATCAAATCTCTAGCTGAGGTTGGTCTGAGAGAAGCAAATGTCTTTTGCATGTTTGTTGTGTATTGCTTGCATGTTTGTTGTATATTGGTTGCATGTTTGTTGTGTATTGGTTGCATGTTTGTTGTGTATTGGTTGCATGTTTGTTGTATATTGGTTGCATGTTTGTTGTGTATTGGTTGCATGTTTGTAGTGTGCTGGTTGCATGTTTGTTGTGTGCTGGTTGCATGTTTGTAGTGTGCTGGTTGCATGTTTCTTGCGTATTGTAAATCCAACCTCTAGGAGAAGCTTGCTGAGGTTGGCGTGGGAGAAGCGGTTGTCTATGCCCTGAGTGAACTCGTTGCCGACCTTGCCCGACAGCTCAGCCGCGTGTTTCATGCTCTCTCTCCTGATGGTTTCCTTGTAGAGTGGGTGGTCGAGGATCATCTCACAAATCCGGTCCATGTCGTTGTCAGCAGCGGCCAGGAGCGCCTGGGGAATATCGTCATACCCTTGGTTATACAACAGGGATTTGGGACTACATGACCTGGGGAATAGACTTCTTATACAGCAGAGATTGGGGAATAAACTTGTTATACAGCAGAGATTGGGAAATAGACTTGTTATTCTCCAGTCTATTCCCCAGGTCATGTAGTCCCAAATCCCTGTTGTATAACGAAGGGCATGATCTGGGGAATAAACTTGTTATATAGCAGAGATTGGGGAATAGACATGTTATACAGTAGATATTAGGGAATAGATTTTGTTATACAGCAGAGAATGGGGAATAGACTTGTTATACAGCAGAGAATGGGGAATAGACTTGTTATACAGCAGAGATTGGAGAACAGACTTGTTATACAGTAGAGATTGGAGAACAGACTTGTTATACAGCAATGATTGGAGAACAGACTTGTTATACAGCAGAGATTGGAGAACAGACTTGTTATACAGCAGAGATTGGAAAACAGACTTGTTATACAGCAGAGAATGGGGAATAGACTTGTTATACAGCAGCGATAAGTGAATAGACATGTTATACAGCAGAGATTGGGAACTTGGTTATACAGCAGAGATTGAGGAATAGACTATGTTTTACAGCAGCGAATGGGGAATAGACTTTGTTATACAGCAGAGATGGGGGGCTTGATTTACAGCAGAGATTGGGGAATAGACTTGTTATACAGAAGAGATTGGGGAATAGACGTGTTATACAGCAGATAGTGGGGAATATACTTGTTATACAGCAGCTATTAGGGAATAGATTTTGTTATACAGCAGATATTAGGGAATAAAGTTTGTTGTGCAGCAGATATTGGGGAATAGACGTTGTTATGCAACAGAGAATGGGGAACAGACTTGTTATACAGCAGAGATTATGTAATAGACTTGTTATGAAGCAGATATTGGGGACTAGTTATACAGCAGAGATTGGGGACTAGTTATACAGCAGAGATTGGGGACTAGTTATACAGCAGAGATTGGGGACTAGTTATACAGCAGAGTTTGGGGGACTAGTTATACAGCAGAGATTGGGGACTAGTTATACAGCAGAGATTGGGGACTAGTTATACAGCAGAGATTGGGGACTAGTTATACAGCAGAGATTGGGGACTAGTTATACAGCAGAGATTGGGGACTAGTTATACAGCAGAGATTGGGGACTAGTTATACAACAGAGATTGGGGACTAGTTATACAGCAGAGATTGGGGACTAGTTATACAGCAGAGATTGGGGACTAGTTATACAGCAGAGATTGGGGACTAGTTATACAACAGAGATTGGGGACTAGTTATACAGCAGAGATTGGGGACTAGTTATACAGCAGAGATTGGGGACTAGTTATACAGCAGAGATTGGGACTAGTTATACAGCAGAGATTGGGGACTAGTTATACAGCAGAGATTGGGGACTAGTTATACAGCAGAGATTGGGGACTAGTTATACAGCAGAGTTTGGGGACTAGTTATCAGCAGAGATTGGGGACTAGTTATACAGCAGAGATTGGGGACTAGTTATACAGCAGAGATTGGGGACTAGTTATACAGCAGAGATTGGGGACTAGTTATACAGCAGAGATTGGGGACTAGTTATACAGCAGAGATTGGGGAATAGCCTGCTCATACAGCAGATATTGGGGAATAGATTTTGATAGATTACATCCTGATAAGCAGAAGGTTTCGAAATGCATTAACAGTTGTAAAAACAGTTCCAAATGCAGACTGTTACAGTGATCACAGATTAATTACAGGCACATTGAGGGTAAAGTTAAAGGAAAGTCAAGTATACAGCAGGAAACCCTAAATAGTGACTGTGCAAATTGAAAACTGACCAAAGAAATACAAGATAATTTTTAACATAGAAGTAAAGAACAAATTTGATTTATTGTCTGATCTAGAGATCCCTATTTCAAGATGTAGATGATCAATGGGAAATGCTGAAGAATTCAATCAGTTGGGCAGCAGAAAAAACTATTCCAAAAGTAAAGAAAGTGGGCCGTAAGACATGGATGACTGAAGAAATTTTACAACTAATGGAAACAAGAAGACAGAACAAAAATAATCCTGCCAAATATGAAAAAATTTACAGAAAAGTCAGAACCTTATGTAAGGAGGCTAACGAAACATGGCTTGAGAAAAATTGCAGAGAAATGAAAAACAACACAACAGTAAAAATGCGAAACTAATGCACAAAAGAATTCAGGAGATTACTAATCAAAGAACACGTACATCAGCAGGCTGCCTAAAGACAAAAGATGGAAGAGTCATAATAGAAAAAGATCAGATTTTACATGTATGGTCAGATTACGTGAAAAACCTTTATGACGATAACAGAGACGAACAATATATTGTTCAAAATAACAATGAAGGGCCAGCAATTTGAAGACTGGAGGTTCAGAATGCTCTTAATCATATGAAATCTGGCAAGACCCCCGGTCCAGACAGCGTCACAAACAGAAATGATTAATGCTTTAGAAGAATATGGAATAGATAAAGTTACCAGTCTGCTTAATACAATATATGATACTGGAAATATACCTCATGAGTTATGTAATTCTGTATTTATTGCAATCCCAAAGAAATCAGGAGCCTTGGAATGTGATCAACATCGAACAATTAGTATAATGAGTCACATCACGAAGATTTTGCTAAGAATTATCATGCAAAGAGTTAGGAGGAAAATACAACCTGAAATAGGAGAAGAACAATGTGGGTTTGTAGTAGGCAAGGGTACAGTAAATGCTGTGTATATACTGAGAACCGTAATCGAACGTTCTATAGAAGTAAACAAAGATCTACACCTTTGCTTTATTGACTACACAAAGGCTTTTGATAAAGTGAGACATGTCAACATGATAAGGATGCTTGAAGATCTACAAATTGATGGGAAAGACCTTAGACTTGTAAAAAACATATATTGGAAACAACAAGCTGCCATAAGAGTTGATAATGAAGTAAGCCAATATCAGCCTATTAAGAGAGGTGTGAGACAGGGATGTGTAATGTCTCCAGATCTGTTTTCCCTGTACAGTGAAAATATTTCAGAAATATTGAAAATATGGAAGGAATCAACATTGGGGGACGATGCATCAATAACATTAGATATGCAGATGATACAGTCTTGATTGCAGACAATGAACAGGACCTGCAAAATTTAGTAGATGCGGTTGTTACACACAGTGAACAACAAGGGTTAGAATTAAATTGTAAAAAGACACAGATTAGTGGTCGTCACTAGGAAGAACGAAATACCACAGTGTAATATACAAGTAAATGGGAATATTCTTCAACAAGTGAATAGGTACAATTATCTCGGAACAGTATAACATCTGATGGGAGATGCCTTGAAGAGATTAGAACAAGAATCGCCATGGCAAAAGTAGCCTTTAGCAAGATGAAAAACATACTGACCAATAAAAAGATGTCAATTGAAACGAGAAAAAGAGTGTTGAGATGCTACATAGAACCTGTACTTTTATATGGATGTGAAGCTTGGACAATGAGCAGCCAGGCTGAAAAACATCTGATGGCTGTAGAAATGTGGTTTCTGAGGAAAATGCAAAGAATACCATGGACAGCCAGAAAGACCAATGAACAAGTCCTTCAAGAAACAAATGAAGATCGTAAACTGATCAGAGACATTAGACGTAGACAGTCACAATTTTTTGGGCATGTTATGAGAAGAAATGATTTGGAGAACTTGGTGACAACTGGTAAGATCGAGGGGAACAGACCAAGGGGAAGACCTAGAAACATGTATCTGGATGGCTTGGCCTTGTGGCATGGTCGAGACAGAAACACGGAACTGATCCACGACTCTGTTGATCGAGTGAGATGGCAGAACATGACCGCCCACGCTTACCGGCATGGCACATGATGATGATGATGATTCGGCAGATATTGGGGGTATAGACTTTGCTAGACAGCAGAAATTGGGGAATAGACGCGTCCATGGCCAAAGGGTTGCGAACATGGTTCTTGAGCCGCTTACCAGGCGTTCGAAACGCAGCCGCGACTGATTTGTGCAGCAGACCGTGTCGCGTTGTGTTATAACGTGTTGGTATGGGAGCCGGTCGTTCAGAAAGCAATGACAACCTGCTGAAGGTAAAATTTGCCTAGTATATCAACAGCAGCTGAAAAATGCTGGTGTTGACTACAATGTCCTGCAAGGGATACGCAACATAAAAAAAAACCCAGTAGAGATTGGGGAATGTATTGGTTATACAGCAGATATCGAAGATTAGACTTTGCTATACAGCAGAGATTGGGGACTTGTTATACAGCCGAGATTGGGGAATAGACTTGGTTATACAGTATACATTGGGGGAATAGATTGGTTATACAGCAGACATGTGGGAATAGACTTAGTTATACAACAGAGATGTGGGAATAGACTTAGTTATACAGCAGATATTGGGTAATAAATTTCTTATACATTAGAGATTGGGGAATATATATGTTGTGCTGCAAGAGATTGATGAATAGACTGGTTATGCTGCAGAGATTGATAAATAGGCTAGTTATGCTGCAGAGATTGATGAATAGACTTGGTTATGCTGCAGGGATTGATGAATAGACTTGGTTATGCTGTAGAGATTGATGAATAGACTGGTTATGCTGCAGAGATTGATAAATAGACTGGTTATGCTGCAAGAGATTGATAAATAGACTGGTTATACTGCAATAGATTGATGAATAGACTGGTTATGTTGCAACAGATTGATGAATAGACTGGTTATGCTGCAGGGATTGATGAATATACTTGGTTATGCTGTAGAGATTGATGAATAGACTGGTTATGCTGCAGGCATTGATGAATACACTGGTTATGCTGCAGAGACTGATGAATAGACTGGTTATGCTACAACAGACTGATGAATAGACTGGTTATGCTGCAGGCATCGATGAATAGACTGGTTATGCTGCAGAGATTGATGAATAGACTGGTTATGCTGCAGAGATTGATGAATAGACTGGTTATGCTGCAGAGATTGATGAATAGACTGGTTATGCTGCAGAGATTGATGAATAGACTGGTTATGCTGCAGAGATTGATGAATGTTTGTGAAAGTGATGCGACAGACGCAGACAGGGATATGTTCACCTTGTGGATGTGCCGTGCCGACGTTCTTTCGAGAAGGTAAGTCACGATATCCACGTCATTTCCGGTCACAGCCATTTCCAGGGCAGTGCGTCCTTGCTGGTCACAGCAGTCGACCTTCACCTTGCCTGACTCCAGCAGATCTGCCAGAATAACGTTTAATAATTTGTTGACATGACATTTACTGGTACAACTACTGCTGGTACTACCACTGCTGGTACTACTACTGCTGGTACTACTACTGATGGTACTACTAATTATGGTACTACTACTGCTGGTACAACTACTGCTGGTACTACTACTACTGGTACTACTACTGATGGTACTACTACTGATGGTACTACTAATTATGGTACTACTACTGCTGGTACTACTACTGATGGTACTACTAATTATGGTACTACTACTGCTGGTACTACTACTGATGGTACTACTAATTATGGTACTACTACTGCTGGTACAACTACTGCTGGTACTACTACTGCTGGTACTACTACTGATGGTACTACTAATTATGGTACTACTACTGCTGGTACTACTACTGCTGGTACTACTATTGCTGGTACAACTACTGCTGGTACAACTACTGATGGTACAACTACTGCTGGTACAACTACTACTGGTATAACTACTGCTGGTACTACTACTGCTGGTACTACTACTGCTGGTACTACTACTACTGGTACAACTACTGCTGGTACTACTACTGCTGGTACTACTACTGCTGGTACTACTACTGCTGGTACTACTACTACTGGTACAACTACTGCTGGTACTACTACTACTGGTACTACTAATTATGGTACTACTACTGCTGGTACTACTACTGCTGGTACTACTACTGTTGGTACTACCACTGCTGGTACTACCACTGCTGGTACTACTACTGCTGGTACTACCACTGCTGGTACTACTGCTGGTACTACCACTGCTGGTACTACCACTGCTGGTACTACCACTGCTGGTACTACTGCTGGTACTACTACTGCTGGTACTACCACTGCTGGTACTACTACTGTTGGTACTACCACTTCTGGGACTACTACTGTTGGTACTACTACTGCTGGTACTACTACTGCTGGTACTACCAACTGCTGGTAGTACTACTGCTGATGCTACTACTGCCTGTACTACTATTGATGGTATTACTACTGCTGGTATTACTGCTGGTACTATTACTGCTGGTACTACTACTGCTGGTACTACTACTGCTTGTACTACTACTGTTGGTACTACTACTGCTTGTACTACTACTGCTGGTACTACTACTGTTGGTACTACTACTGTTGGTACTACTACTGTTTGTACTACTACTGCTGGTACCACTACCATTGGTACTACTACTGTTGGTACTACTACTACTGGTACAACTACTGCTGGTACAACTACTGCTGGTACTACTACTGTTGGTGCTACTACTACTGCTGGTACTATTACTGTTGGTACTACTACTGTTGGTACTACTACTGCTGGTACTGCTACTACTGGTACTACTACTGCTGGTACTACTACTAATGGTACTACTACTGATGGTACTACTAGCTCCTGTACTACTACTGTTGGTACTACTACTGCTGGTACTACTACTGTTGGTACTACTACTGCTTGTACTACTACTGTTGGTACTACTACTGTTGGTACTACTACTGTTGGTACTACTACTGCTTGTACTACTAATGTTGGTACTACTACTGTTGGTACTACTACTGTTGGTACGACCACTGCTTGTACTACTACTGCTTGTACTACCACTGCTTGTACTACTACTGCTTGTACTACTACTGTTGGTACTACTACTTCTTGTACTACTACAGTTGGTACTACTACTGCTTGTATTACTACTGTTGGTACTACTACTGTTGGTACTACTACTGCTGGTACTACTACTGCTGGTACTACTACTGCTGGTACTACTACTGTTGGTACTACTACTGCTGGTACTACTACTGTTGGTACTACTACTGTTGGTACTACTACTGCTGGTACTACTACTGTTGGTACTACTACTGTTGGTACTACTACTGCTGGTACTACTGCTGCTGGTACTACTGCTGCTGGTAATACTACTGCTGGTAATACTACTGCTGGTGCTACAACAATCAATACTGCTGCTAAATATTGTATACGAGAGAAAGGCAACTAAAACAGTGTGTACTTGAGAATAAAAGTTAAAACAATGTGTACGAGAGAATGACAACTAAATCTGTGTGTACGAGAGAATGACACCTAAATCAGTGTGTACGAGAGAATGACACCTAAATCAGTGTCTACGGGAGAATGACACCTAAATCAGTGTCTACAGGAGAATGATAACTATAACAGTGTGTACCAGAGAATGACAATTAAACCATTATGTACACAGCAATGATCCTACAAATGTGTGTACGAGAGAATAACCTCTAAAGTGTGTACGATTGGATGAAATATTGTGACCCCATGGCTGGGCTACTGGCAGTGCGCCAGGATACAGTTGGTCGGCGCTAACTGTAAGCTTTGATCTGGTAACTTCTCAATTTGTAGACAACAGAGTCTGCAGTGGCGTGCGGTCGCCATGTATGCAGCTGTTGATGTCCATAGCATCGATGGACAGTGCAGAAATATTTCCGTTCCTGACCAGGGAATTGAGCATTTACATATTAAGTAGCTGACTGACATTTTGATTGTGTTGTTATCCGCTGTTGGCAATGGTCGTGCGCTGTGCTCATGAATTGTTGATGGACGCTGGTGGTGAGTCGACGGGATACTCACTGAATGTGTCCTTATGCCACTGCACAGGTCAAGGCCGCGGTTTCATTTGCATTCTTAATACCGCTGTTAATGTCACAGAGATGGCGCTAGTGAGATGTGTCAGCAGTAACAGAATACAGCCATAGACAGAGTACAGGCATGGACAGAATACAGGCATAGACAGAATACAGGCATGGACAGAATACAGGCATGGACAGAATACAAACATAGACAGAATACAGGCATGGACAGAATACAAACATAGACAGAATACAGGCATGGACAGAATACAGGCATGGACAGAATACAGGCATAGACAGAATACAAACATAGACAGAATACAAACATAGACAGAATACAGGCATGGACAGAATACAGGCATGGACAGAATACAAACATAGACAGAATACAGGCATGGACAGAATACAAACATAGACAGAATACAGGCATGGACAGAATACAAACATAGACAGAATACAGGCATGGACAGAATACAAACATAGACAGAATACAGGCATGGACAGAATACAAACATAGACAGAATACAGGCATGGACAGAATACAAACATAGACAGAATACAGGCATGGACAGAATACATGCATAGACAGAATACAGGCATGGACAGAATACAGGCATGGACAGAATACAGGCATGGACAGAATACAGGCATGGACAGAATACAAACATAGACAGAATACAGGCATGGACAGAATACAGGCATGGACAGAATACAAACATAGACAGAATACAGGCATGGACAGAATACAGGCATGGACATAATACAGGCATGGACAGAATACAAACATAGACAGAATACAGGCATGGACAGAATACAGGCATGGACAGAATACAGGCATAGACAGAATACAGGCATAGACAGAATACAGGCATGGACAGAATACAGGCATGGACAGAATACAGGCATGGACAGAATACAAACATAAACAGAATACAAATATAGACAGAATACAGGCATGGACAGAATACAAACATAGACAGAATAAGGCATGACAGAATACAAACATGACAGAATACAGCATGACAGAATACAAACATGACAGAATACAAACATGACAGAATACAGCATGGACAGAATACAACATGACAGAATACAGGCATGACAGAATACAACATAGACAGAATACAGGCATGGACAGAAACAGGCATGGACAGAATACAGGCATGGACAGAATACAGGCATGGACAAAATACAGCATGGACAGAATACAGGCATGGACAGAATACAGGCATGGACAGAATACAAACATAGACAGAATACAAACATAGACAGAATACAAACTAGACAGAATACAAACATAGACAGAATACAGGCATGGACAGAATACAAACATAGACAGAATACAACATAGACAGAATACAAACATAGACAGAATACAGGCATGGACAGAATACAGGCATGGACAGAATACAGGCATGGACAGAATACAGGCATGGACAGAATACACATGGACAAATACAGGCATGGACAGAATACAGGCATGGACAGAATACAGGCATGGACAGAATACAAACATGGACAGAATACAGGCATGGACAGAATACAAACATAGACAGAATACAGGCATGGACAGAATACAGCATGGACAGAATACAGCATGGACAGAATACAACATGACAGAATACAGGCATGGACAGAATACAGGCATGGACAGAATACAGGCATGGACAGAATACAAACATGGACAGAATACAGCATGGACAGAATACAGGCATGACAGAATACAACATGGACAGAATACAGGCATGGACAGAATACAGCATGGACAGAATACAGGCATGGACAGAATACAAACATGGACAGAATACAGGCATGGACAGATACAGGCATGGACAGATACAAAAAATAGACAGAATACAGGCATGGACAGAATACAGGCATGGACAGAATACAGGCATGGACAGAATACAAACATGGACAGAATACAGGCATGGACAGAATACAGGCATAGACAGAATACAAAAAATTGGACAGAATACAGGCATGGACAGAATACAAACATAGACAGAATACAGGCATAGACAGAATACAAACATAGACAGAATACAGGCATAGACAGAATACAAACATAGACAGAATACAAACATAGACAGAATACAGGCATGGACAGAATACAAACATAGACAGAATACAAACATAGACAGAATACAAACATAGACAGAATACAGGCATGGACAGAAAACAGGCATGGACAGAATACAGGCATGGACAGAATACAGGCATGGACAGAATACAGGCATGGACAGAATACAGGCATGGACAGAATACAGGCATGGACAGAATACAAACATAGACAGAATACAAACATAGACAGAATACAAACATAGACAGAATACAAACATAGACAGAATACAGGCATGGACAGAATACAAACATAGACAGAATACAAACATAGACAGAATACAAACATAGACAGAATACAGGCATGGACAGAATACAGGCATGGACAGAATACAGGCATGGACAGAATACAGGCATGGACAGAATACAAACATGGACAGAATACAGGCATGGACAGAATACAGGCATGGACAGAATACAGGCATGGACAGAATACAAACATGGACAGAATACAGGCATGGACAGAATACAAACATAGACAGAATACAGGCATGGACAGAATACAGGCATGGACAGAATACAGGCATGGACAGAATACAAACATGGACAGAATACAGGCATGGACAGAATACAGGCATGGACAGAATACAGGCATGGACAGAATACAAACATGGACAGAATACAGGCATGGACAGAATACAGGCATAGACAGAATACAAACATGACAGAATACAGGCATGGACAGAATACAGGCATGGACAGAATACAGGCATGGACAGAATACAGGCATGGACAGAATACAAACATGGACAGAATACAGGCATGGACAGAATACAAACATAGACAGAATACAGGCATGGACAGAATACAGGCATGGATAGAATACAGGCATGGACAGAATACATGCATAGACAGAATACAGGCATAGGCAGAATACAAACATGGACAGAATACAGGCATAGGCAGAATACAAACATAGACAGAATACAAACATGGACAGAATATAGGCATAGGCAGAATACAAACATAGACAGAATACAGGCATGGACAGAATACAGGCATGGACAGAATACAGGCATGGACAGAATACAGGCATGGACAGAATACATGCACAGACAGAATACAAACATGAACAGAATACAGACATGGACAGAATACAGGAATAGACAGAATACAGGCATGGACAGAATACAGGCATGGACAGAATACAGGCATGGACAGAATACATGCATAGACAGAATACAAACATGGACAGAATACAAACATAGACAGAATACAGGAATAGACAGAATACAGACATGGACAGAATACAGGCATGGACAGAATACAGGCATGGACAGAATACATACATGGACAGAATACAGGCATGGACAGAATGCAAACATAGACAGAATACAGGAATAGACAGAATACAGGCATGGACAGAATACAGGCATAGACAGAATACAGGCATGGACAGAATACAAACATAGACAGAATACAGGCATGGACAGAATACAGGCATAGACAGAATACAGGCATGGACAGAATACAGGCATGGATAGAATACAAACATAGACAGAATACAGGAATAGACAGAATACAGGCATATACAGAATACAGGCATGGACAGAATACAGACATGGACAGAATACAGGCATGGACAGAATACAGGCATAGACAGAATACAAACATGGACAGAATACAGACATGGACAGAATACAGGCATGGACAGAATACAGGCATAGGCAGAATACAGGCATGGACAGAATACAATCATGGACAGAATACAGGCATGGACAGAATACAGGCATGGACAGAATACATGCATAGACAGAATACAAACATGGACAGAATACAGACATGGACAGAATACAGACATGGACAGAATACAGACATGGACATAATACAGGCATGGACAGAATACAGGCATAGACAGAATACAAACATGGACAGAATACAGACATGGACAGCATACAGGCATGGACAGAAAACAGGCATAGACAGAATACAAACATGGACAGAATACAGACATGGACAGAATACAGGCATGGACAGAAAACAAACATAGACAGAATACAGGCATAGACAGAATACAAACATAGACAGAATACAGGAATGGACAGAATACAGGCATAGACAGAATACAAACATAGACAGAATACAGGCATGGACAGAATACAGGCATGGACAGAATACAGGCATGGACAGAATACAGGGATAGACAGAATACATACATGCTAAGAATACAGACATGGACAGAATGCAGACATGGACAGAATACAGACATGGACAGAATACAGACATGGACAGAATACAGACATGAACAGAATACAGGCATAGACAGAATACAAACATAGCCAGAATACAGGCATAGACAGAATACAGGCATAGACAGAATACAGGCATAGACAGAATACAAACATGGACAGAATACAGGCATAGACAGAATACAGGCATAGACAGAATACAAACATGGACAGAATACAGGCATAGACAGAATACAGGCATGGACAGAATACAGGCATAGACAGAATACAGGCATAGACAGAATACAAACATGGACAGAATACAGGCATAGACAGAATACAGGCATAGACAGAATACAAACATGGACAGAATACAGGCATAGACAGAATACAAACATGGACAGAATACAGACATGGACAGAATACAAACATGGACAGAATACAGACATGGACAGAATACAGACATGGACAGAATACAGACATGGACAGAATACAGACATGAACAGAATACAGGCATAGACAGAATACAAACATGGACAGAATACAGACATGGACAGAATACAGGCATAGACAGAATACAAACATGGACAGAATACAGGCATAGACAGAATACAGACATGGACAGAATGTAGACGTGGACGGAATACAAACATGGTCAGAATACACGACACCATGTCAGTGGTGCCATCTCCGCAATGACCAGCATACACTTTACCAAGGCCAACAATCAGACCGGGTCAATAGAAAGGAGAGGGGGACTTAACAGCTTTACAGGACATGAGTTCATAAGAACAGCTGACATGACATGAGTTCACAAGAACAGCCGACATGACATGAATTCACAAGAACAGCTGACATGACATAAGTTCACAAGAACAGCTGACATGACATGAGTTCACAAGAACAGCTGACAGGACATGAGTTCACAAGAACAGCTGACATGACATGAGTTCACAAGAACAGCTGACATGACATGAGTTCACAAGAACAGCTGACAGGACATGAGTTCACAAGAACAGCTGACAGGACATGAGTTCACAAAAACAGCTGACATGACATGAGTTCACAAGAATAGCTGACAAGACATGAGTTCACAAGAACAGCTGACAGGACATGAGTTCACAAGCACGTGAACACGCCAGTAGTATAACAAACATGTAACTTTGTCTTGACGTGGTATAACAAACATATAACTTTATCTTGACATGCTATTAGTCCTTAGTCGTTAGTCGCGGTTCCAATATCCCAGCAAAAGGTCTTCCCCATTATGCTCCGTTCAAGTGCCAGTGAATATCACATAAAATGTTCCCGACTGCCCCATGTGAACAGTGGAAAAGGCAGCGTCAGAACTCCCACACATAGTGCCAGAACTCTCACAGTGTCAGAACTCTCACAGTATCATAACTCTTACAGTGTCACAACTCTTACAGTGTCACAACTCTCACAGTGTGACAACTCTCACATTGTTACAATTCTCACAGTATCATAACTCTTACAGTGTCACAACTCTCACAATGTCACAACTCTCACATTGTCACAACTCTCACAGTATCATAACTCTTACAGTGTCACAACTCTCACAGTGTCACAACTCTCACATTGTCACAACTCTCACAGTATCATAACTCTCATAGTGTCACAACTCTCACATTGTCACAACGCTCACAGTATCATAACTCTTACAGTGTCACAACTCTTACAGTGTCACAACTCTCAGAGTGTCATAACTCTTACAGTGTCACAACTCTCACAGTGTCACAACTCTCACATTGTCACAACTCTCACAGTATCATAACTCTTACAGTGTCACAACTCTCAGAGTGTCATAACTCTTACAGTGTCACAACCCTCACAGTGTCACAACTCTCACATTGTCACAACTCTCACATTGTCATAACTCTCACAGTGTCACAACTCTTACAGTGCCACAACTCTTACAGTGTCACAACTCATAGAGTGTCACAACTCATAGAGTGTCACAACTCTTACAGTGTCACAACTCTCACAGTGTCATAACTCTCACATTGTCACAACTCTCACAGTATCATAACTCTTACAGTGTCACAACTCTTACAGTGTCACAACTCTCACAGTGTCATAACTCTTACAGTGTCACAACTCTCACAGTGTCACAACTCTCACAGTGTCACAACTGTCACAGCGTCAGAACACTCACAGTGTCACAACTGTCACAGTGTCACAACTCTCACAGTGTCATAACTCTTACAGTGTCACAACTCTCACAGTGTCATAACTCTTACAGTGTCACAACTCTCACAGTGTCACAACTCTCACAGTGTCACAACTGTCACAGCTTCAGAACTCTCACAGTGTCACAATTGTCACAGCGTCAGAACTCTCACAGTGTCATAACTCTCACAGTGTCACAACTCTCACAGCGTCAGAACTCTCACAGTGTCACAACTCTCACAGTGTCACAACTGTCACAGTATCATAACTCTCACCGTGTCACAACTCTCACAGTATCATAACTCTTACAGTGTCACAACTCTTACAGTGTCACAACTCTCACAGTGTCATAACTCGTACAGTGTCACAACTCTCACAGTGTCACAACTGTCACAGCGTCAGAACTCTCACAGTGTCAGAGCTGTCACAAACAGTGTCAGAGATGTCACAAACAGTGTCAGAGCTGTCACAAACAGTGTCAGAGCTGTCACAAACAGTGTCAGAACTGTCAAAAACAGTATCAGAGCTGTCACAAACAGTGTCAGAGATGTCACAAACAGTGTCAGAGCTGTCACAAACAGTGTCAGAGCTGTCACAAACAGTGTCAGAGCTGTCACAAACAGTGTCAGAGCTGTCACAAACAGTGTCATAGATGTCACAAACAGTGTCAGAGCTGTCACAAAAAGTGTCAGAGCTGTCACAAACAGTGTCAGAGCTGTCATAAACAGTGTCAGAGCTGTCACAAACAGTGTCAGAGATGTCACAAACAGTGTCAGAACTGTCACAAACAGTGTCAGAACTGTCACAGCGTCAGAACTCTCACAGTGTCAGAACTGTCACAAACAGTGTCAGAACTGTCACAAACAGTGTCAGAACTGTCACAAACAGTGTCAGAACTGTCACAAACAGTGTCAGAACTGTCACAAACAGTGTCAGAACTGAGGACGCAGAGACACAGACGACCTGACACTGACCTTTGATCACGTCCAGGTTGCCCAGCTCTGCGGCCTCCAGGAAGATTCGCTCACTCTCTGACAGTCCACCGGCCAATCGGTCCTGCAGCAGTCGCATGCGATGTCTGTCACTGAAATATGCTCTCATCATTTCGTACATGATCACTGGTTGGCTTGTGTCGGGTTGACTGTCTACTGGGTTGTGTGGCGGGTTGGCTGTCTACTGGGTTGTGTGGCGGGTTGGCTGTCTACTGGGTTGTGTGGCGGGTTGGCTGTCTACTGGGTTGTGTGGCGGGTTGGCTGTCTGATGGGGTGTGTGGTGGGTTGGCTGTCTACTGGGTTGTGTGACGGGTTGGCTGTCTACTGGGTTGTGTGTAGGAATGACTCTATAATGGGTTGATTATAAGATGGGTTGCTCTATGGTGGGTCGGATCTATGGTGGGTTGGCTCTATGGTGGGTTGGCTCTATGGTGGGTTGGCTATATGGTGGGTTGATTCTATGGCGGGTTGGCTCTATGGCGGGTTGGCTCTATGGCGGATTGGCTATTTGGCGGGTTGAGTCTATGGGGAGTTGACTATGGCGGGTTGGCTATATGGCTGGTTGAGTCTAAGAGAGCTGCGGCGATCCAACATACGATATCTGTGCAGGTAGCCTAGAACTGCCTCCTCCGCCCTAAAGTGAACAAAATGTAGAAAACAGATTAGTTATCATCATCGTTATATGCCCTGCCGATAATCGTGGGCGGTTATGATTCACCATTTCACGCGATCACCAGAGTCGTGGATCAGCTCAGTGTTCCTGTCTCGATCATGCCACATTTCCAAGTCATCCAGGTGTTTACTTCTCTGTCTTTCCCTTGTTCTCTTCCCCTCGATATTGGCAGTTGTCACCAAATTCTCCAATTTATTTCTTATGATAAAATGCCCAAAAAATTTTGACTACGTCTAATTTCTCTAATCAATTTACAATTTTCATTTGTCTCCTGTAGTACTTGGTCATTGGTTTTTCTGTCTGTCCATGGTATTCTTTGCATTCTCCTCGGAAACCACATTTCCACAGCCATCAGATGTTTTCAGCTTGACGGCTCATTGTCCACGCTTCACATTTATACAAAAGCACAGGTTCTATGTAGCACTCCAACACTGTTCTCGGTGCAATTGACATAAATTTATTGGGTCGAATGTTTTTAAACTGGCAAAAGACTACCTTGGGAATGGCGAATCTTGTTCTCGAACACCAATCTGTTCTTCTCTGTTATCATCATAAAGGTGATTCACATAATCTGACCATACATGCAAAATTTGATCTTTTTCTATTATGATTTTTCCATCTGTTGTTTTTAGGTAGTCTGTTAATGTATGTGTTCTTTTATTAGTAAGTTCATGATTTTTTATTTTTTGGGATTAATCCGGTATTGTTACTGCTATGTTGTTTGTCAATTTCTATGCAATTTTTTTCAAGCTTCTTTTGCCCCTTTATATAATGTTCTGACTTTTCTGTGTATTTCTTCATATTTGGCAAGGTTATTTTTTATTGTGTCTTCTTGTTTCCATTAATTGTAAAATTTCTTCAGTCATCCATATCTTACGACCCACTTTAATTAATTTTTGAATAGTTGTTTCTGCAGCCGAACTGATTGAATTATTCAACAGTTCCCATTGATCATCCACACCTTGAAATATCATCTTTAGATCAGATAATATATCATATCAATTCTTTACTTCAATGTCAAAATTGTCTTGTATTTCCTTGTCATTTTTCAATGTACATAGATCATATTTATTGTTTCCT
Organism: Cepaea nemoralis; assembly: GCA_014155875.1. Taxonomy (NCBI): domain Eukaryota; kingdom Metazoa; phylum Mollusca; class Gastropoda; order Stylommatophora; family Helicidae; genus Cepaea; species Cepaea nemoralis. Next base: position 13,305 of record JACEFZ010028399.1, on the reverse strand, counting down.
GTTATGTACTTGACTTTCTTTAACTTTACCCTCAATTTGCTTGTAATCAATCTGTGATCACTGTAACATTCTATATGGGGAACTGATTTTGCGGTTTTTAACGCATTTCGAAATTTTCTGCTAATCATGTCATCAATCTAGTTTCTAGTCCTACTGTCAGAACTCCTCAGTGTCCATAATCTTCTAGGATGCTGTTTAAACCAGGTGTTTCCTACAATCATTTCCTGCTAATTTGCCCATTCTACAAGTCTGTATCCGCTTTCATTTCGATCTCCCAAACCATGGTTGCCTACCGTGTATCCATCGCCTTGATTTCCTACCTTTGCATTGAAGTCACCCATTATGTTTTTTTTAAATTTTTCTGAATTTTTAAATTTCTTCAAAGCAGACTCTTTACAGGTTGTCGCAGTCAACACCAGCATATTTCAGCTGCTGTTGATGTAATAGGCAAGCCCTACGTTCAGTAGGTTGCCTTTGCTTTCTGATAGACCGGTTCTTATGCCCCCGTAAGTTACCAGCGCGGCGCGATCCGCTGCCGAATCTCGCGCAGTTCTTTTTCCCCCACGTGAATATACGGGATTACGAACAACGTCGTTAACCCTTTGGCCAGGAAAACGCCTTCGCCAGGAAGACCGGCATTCTCTTGTTGGTGCTTATATTTGAATGACGTTTATGTTAAAAGATTTGGCGATTAATTTTACCAAAAGCTTACATAAGCAGTCGCTTAGATAACCAGTCTGAGATATGACTTACTCGCAAGTGCGCACAAGACAAGAAAGAGGGTAAAAATGCCCACAAAAACCACTGATCTCAACAATAACCAAAGCTGAGGAGGCAGATTAGACGAAACCGAATTTGGAATTTTTTTTTTTTTTTTTTCGAAAATTGGAATTTACTCATAGTATCCTGTCTGACACAGCCCAGTATCCTTGAACAGATTGTGATGTTTGCCGATCCAAGATAATTGATACACCTCTTTGCCGTTCTTCTCCCCCGAATAAATAACCTTAACATCCTCCACTGTCTTAACCCCTGCCCCTTTCCATCTCGTCTCGCATACTCCTAATATATTAATCTTCTCTCTTTCCATTTGTTGTTTGGTGTTATCTAATTTTCCGTCGTCACTTAATATCCGAACATTCCAATTTGCTAATTTCAGTGTCCCTGTCCTTGTCTTGTGATGATCTGTAATTAGGCGAATCATGATAAACTAGGCAAATTTAAAGAAGGTAGTTTGCTGTTGCTTTCCTTCCTGGCAGTGACCATACTCACCGGTGACCGTAGTCATTGTCTCGACAAAGAGATCTTCTGCATACCGTCGCGAAACTTGAGACAATAACCAACAACTATCTAACGGCTGCCCTAAAAAATTCATCCACCTCCTACCTTCCGTGGTTTCCCGTGAACAACTTCCGAAAACTAATCAGAAATAACAACACATCCTCCCCAGAAAAACACAAAAAATTGTGCCCTCTGAACAAAGCACTACTACGTCTTCGCCATCTTGGTATGTAACAATGATTAGTTATACTCAGTGTGATTATCTAAAACTAAAACATGACCTGTGTGGATTACAGTAGACGGGAAATATCCAGACCTAAATAATGTAACCAACAGAGACAGTTTTATACAGAAAAAAACTAAAACACAACGTGAGTGGTATACCGTAACGGGAAATATCCAGTTCTAAATAATATAACACAGAAACAGTTTATCATACAGAGAAAACTTTAAAAACATGACGTGTGTGGATTACCGTAAACGAGATATATTTAGTGCTAAATAATATAATTCACAGAAATAGTATATTATACGTATAAAACTAAACCATGACGTGGGTGGTATACCGTAGGCTGGAAATGTCCAATGCTAAATAATAAAATCCACAGAAACAGTTTGTTCTAAGGAGAAAGCTAAGACATGACGTGTGTGGTATACCATAGAAGAGTGGATCAGCACCTGCGACAGGCTTACCTGGGGTCTGGCCAGTCTAGATGCTGGTGCTGTCTGCTAGCTCGGCCTCAACTCTCTGCAACATCTGCTGAGACTGCCGGCGGCCGCTGTCTCACTAGACAATCCTCCCGCAGAGGCGATTGGAGGAGGTGTCACACCACAGTTTGATTGACTTGAGGGGAATGGGCGAACAGTCATGTATTGTGCCGTGTAGGGGAGTTGAGAAATGGGAGAACATCCATGTACCGCGGCGTTTGAGGCGAGTTGGGGAATGGGAGAACAATCATGTACTGTAGCCTGGAGGGGAGTTGGGGAATGGGAGAACAGTCATGTACTGTAGCCTGGGGGGGGGGGAGTTGGGGAATGGGAGAACATCCATGTACCGCGGCGTTTGAGGCGAGTTGGGGAATGGGAGAACAGTCATGTACTGTAGCTTGGAGGGGAGTTGGGAAATGGGAGAACAGTCATGTACTGTAGCTTGGAGGGGAGTTGGGGAATGGGAGAACAGTCATGTACTGTAGCCTGGAGGGGAGTTGGGGAATGGGAGAACAGTCATGTACTGTAGCCTGGGGGGGGGGAGTTGGGGAATGGGAGAACAGTCATGTACTGTAGCCTGGAGGGGAGTTGGGGAATGGGAGAACAGTCATGTACTGTAGCCTGGGGGGGGGGAGTTGGGGAATGGGAGAACAGTCATGTACTGTAGCCTGGAGGGGAGTTGGGGAATGGGAGAACAGTCATGTACTGTAGCCTGGGGGGGGGGGAGTTGGGGAATGGGAGAGCAGTCATGTACTGTAGCCTGGAGGGGAGTTGGAGAATGGTAGAACAGTCATGTACTGTAGCCTGGGGGGGGGGGGGGGAGTTGGGAATGGGAGAACAGTCATGTACTGTAGCTTGGAGGGGAGTTGGAGAATGGTAGAACAGTCATGTACTGTAGCCTGGGGGGGGGGAGTTGGGGAATGGGAGAACAGTCATGTACTGTAGCCTGGGGGGGGGAGTTGGGGAATGGGAGAACAGTCATGTACTGTAGCCTGGAGGGGAGTTGGAGATGGAGAACAGTCATGTACTGTAGCCTGGAGGGGAGTTGGAGAATGGTAGAACAGTCATGTACTGTAGCCTGGAGGGGAGTTGGGGAATGGGAGAACAGTCATGTACTGTAGCCTGGAGGGGAGTTGGGGAATGGGAGAACAGTCATGTACTGTAGCCTGGAGGGGAGTTGGGGAATGGGAGAACAGTCATGTACTGTAGCCTGGAGGGGAGTTGGGGAATGGGAGAACAGTCATGTACTGTAGCCTGGGGGGGGGAGTTGGGGGAATGGGAGAACAGTCATGTACTGTAGCCTGGGGGAGTTGGGGAATGGGAGAACAGTCATGTACTGTAGCCTGGAGGGGAGTTGGGGAATGGGAGAACAGTCATGTACTGTAGCCTGGGGGGGAGTTGGGGAATGGGAGAACAGTCATGTACTGTAGCCTGGGGGGAGTTGGGGAATGGGAGAACGTCATGTACTGTAGCCTGGGGGGGGGGAGTTGGGGAATGGGAGAACAGTCATGTACTGTAGCCTGGGGGGGGGAGTTGGGGAATGGGAGAACATTAATGTCAGTAGCCTGGGGGGGGAGTTGGGGAATGGGAGAACAGTCATGTACTGTAGCCTGGAGGGGAGGGGTTGGGGAATGTAGAACAGTCATGTACTGTAGCCTGGGGGGGGGAGGGGGAATGAGGGGACAGTCATGATGTAGACCTGAGCTGGTGTGGGGGAGGGATGGGAGAACAGTCATGTACTGTACCCTGGAGGGGAGTTGGGGAATGGGAGAACAGTCATGTACTGTAGCCTGGGGGGGGGGGAGTTGGGGAATGGGAGAACAGTCATGTACTGTAGCTTGAGGGGAGTTGGGGAATGGGAGAACAGTCATGTACTGTAGCCTGGGGGGGGGGAGTTGGGGAATGGAGAACAGTCAGTGTACTGTAGCCTGGGGGGGGGGGGGGAGTGGGGAATGGGAGAACAGTCATGTACTGTAGCCTGGAGGGGAGTTGGGGAATGGGAGAACAGTCATGTACTGTAGCCTGGGGGGAGTTGGGGAATGGGAGAACAGTCATGTACTGCGGGGGTTGGGGAATGGGAGATGGTCTGTACTGGGAGAGTGGGAGCTGGATGGGAGGGGTTGGAGAATGGGGGGATGAGCCTGGGGGAGTTGAATGAGAGAAGGAGTACGTGGGATGGGGAATGGTGGAGAACAGTCATGTACTGTAGCCTGGAGGGGAGTTGGGGAATGGGGAACAGTCATGTACTAGTAGGGGAGTTGGGGAATGGGAGAACAGTATGTACTGTAGCCTGAAGGGGAGTTGGGGAATGGGAGAACAGTCATTACTGAGCTGGGGGGGAGTTGGGGAATGGGAGAACAGTCATGTACTGTAGCCTGGGGGGGGGAGTTGGGGAATGGGAGAACATCATGTACTGTAGCCTTGAGGGAGTTGGGAATGGGAGAACAGCCATGTACTGTAGCCTGGAGGGGAGTTGGGGAATGGGAGAACAGTCATGTACTGTAGCCTGGGGGGGGAGTTGGGGAATGGGAGAACAGTCATGTACTGTAGCCTGGGGGGGGGGGAGTTGGGGAATGGGAGAACAGTCATGTACTGTAGCCTGGGGGGGGGGGAGTTGGGGAATGGGAGAACAGTCATGTACTGTAGCCTGGGGGGAGGGGGAGTTGGGGAATGGGAGAACAGTCATGTACTGTAGCCTGGGGGGGGGGGAGTTGGGGAATGGGAGAACAGCCATGTACTGTAGCCTGGGGGGGGAGTTGGGGAATGGGAGAACAGTCATGTACTGTAGCCTGGAGGGGAGTTGGGGAATGGGAGAACAGCCATGTACTGTAGCCTGGGGGGGAGTTGGGGAATGGGAGAACAGCCATGTACTGTAGCCTGGGGGGGGGAGTTGGGGAATGGGAGAACAGTCATGTACTGTAGCCTGGGGGGGGGAGTTGGGGAATGGGAGAACAGCCATGTACTGTAGCTTGGAGGGGAGTTGGGGAATGGGAGAACAGTCATGTACTGTAGCCTGGAGGGGAGTTGGGGAAGATGTAGAGTGGAGAGGAGTGTAGAGTAGTTGATAATGTGTAAAAGTGTGGAGAGAATTGTATAACAGTTGATAATGTGTAGATGAGTGGAGAGGATCTAGAGTAATTGATAAATAATAGAAGAGTGGAGAGTTGTGAAGGGTATTTGATAATGGTAGTACTGTGGAGAGGATTGTAAAGTAGTTGATAATGTGTTGTAGAGTGGAAAGGATTGTAGAGTAGTTGAAAATGTGGTGTAGAGTGGAGAGGATTGTAGGGAATTCATAATGTGTTGCACAGTGAAAGGATTGTAGGTTAGCTGATAATGTGTTAGAATGGAGAGGACTGTAGAGTAGTTGATAATGTGTTGTAGTGTGGAGAGGATTGTAGGGAATTCATAATGTGTTGCACAGTGAAAGGATTGTAGGGTAGCTGATAATGTGTTGTACTCTGGAGAGGATTGTAGGGAATTCATAATGTGTTGCACAGTGAAAGGATTGTAGGGTAGCTGATAATGTGTTAGAATGGAGAGGACTGTAGAGTAGTTGATAATTTGTTGTAGTGTGGAGAGGATTGTAGGGAATTCATAATGTGTTGCACAGTGAAAGGATTGTAGGGTAGCTGATAATGTGTTGTAGTGTGGAGAGGATTGTAGGGAATTCATAATGTGTTGCACAGTGAAAGGATTGTAGGGTAGCTGATAATGTGTTAGAATGGAGAGGATTGTAGAGTAGTTGAAAATGTGGTGTAGAGTGGAGAGGATTGTAGGGAATTCATAATGTGTTGCACAGTGAAAGGATTGTAGATTAGCTGATAATGTGTTAGAATGGAGAGGACTGTAGAGTAGTTGATAATGTGTTGTAGTGTGGAGAGGATTGTAGGGAATTCATAATGTGTTGCACAGTGAAAGGATTGTAGGGTAGCTGATAATGTGTTGTAGTGTGGAGAGGATTGTAGGGAATTCATAATGTGTTGCACAGTGAAAGGATTGTAGGGTAGCTGATAATGTGTTAGAATGGAGAGGATTGTAGAGTAGTTGATAATGTGTTGTAGAGTGGAGAGGATCATAGAGTCGTTAATAATGTATCATAGACAGGAGACGATTGTAGAGTAGTTGATAAAGTGATGTTAAGTGGAGAGTATTGTGGGGTAGTTAATAAAGTATTGTAGAGTGAAGAGTATTGTGGGGTAGTTAATAAAGTATTGTAGAGTGGAGTAGATTGAAGGGAAGTATTGATTGCCGTAGAATGGGAGAGTGGGAAATTGAATATTGTACCTTAGAGGCAGGGAGGGGGAAAGGGGGGATTTATGCACCATAGAGAATATCATGAGGGAAGAAATGTCAGAGAAATTGAAGACATCTTGCTTTTTTCACTCATAGTGAATGTTCCTTGTTGTCTTCTTTTGTCTCACTGTCTCAGTCCCTGTATCTCTGTCTCTCTATCTCTGGCTTTCTGTCTCACTGTCTGTCTGTCTGCCTGCCTGGCTCTCTGTCTTCCTGTCTTTTGGCTACGGTTTGCTTACGCATTTCCATCATGTTGGATTGATAGTACACGGTTCCGTCGTGCAGATAATGAGTTACGTGCCTGGAGCATCACTATGAGCTGTATATTTCATGTGGAATGCCTGCACGCATGTACGCAGTTGTTTATATTGTGAACTGCATGTTCAGAAAAATAGTGGACGGCCGGTAGCTGAACTTGCTGGTTTTGCCTTATGCAGTAATGTTTCTAGTGACTGTTGTGTTGGCATTCTGACAGGGGCCTTATGCACGAATGCCTGTCCCTGCTGTTGGTTTATCCCAACCGCTGTCTATTCCCCTATCCATATGGGACAGTGAGGAGCATTTTGTGTGATATTCAATGGCATAGGAACGGAGCATTATGGGGTGACCTTTTGCGGTCAATTTGAAACCGCGAATAACGACTACAGACTAACGAGTGGGGGGAAATTGATCATACACCGTAGAGTGGAGGGGAGTTGATCATTCACAGTAGAGCGGCGGGAAGTTGATCATTCACCGTAGAGTGGAGGGAAGTTGATCATGCACTGTAGAGTGGAGGGAAATTGATCATCCACTGTAGAGTGGAGGGAAGTTGATCACTCAACATCGAGGGAAGTTGATCATTCACCGTAGAGTGGGGGGAAGTTGATCATTCACCGTAGAGTGGAGAGAAATTGACCATTCACCATAGAGTGGATGGGAGTTGATCATGCACCGTAGAGTGGAGGGGAGTTTGGGGAAGTGGATCACAAACTAGATCACTTGAAAGAACACACACACACACACACACACACACACACACACACACACACACACACACACACACATATGCGTGATCACGTGAATGTGGACATCAAGACACACACGTATGAGGTGATCAAGAAAATACGAGCACCTACACACATCATGTGTGAGGTGACACAGGCAGTATAAACATCTTCACACATCATGTGTGAGGTGACACCGGCAGTATAAACATCTTCACACATCATGTGTGAGGTGACACCGGCAGTATAAACATCTTCACACATCATGTGTGAGGTGACACAGGCAGTATAAACATCTTCACACATCATGTGTGAGGTGACACAGGCAGTATAAACATCTTCACACATCATGTGTGAGGTGACACAGGCAGTATAAACATCTTCACACATCATGTGTGAGGTGACACCGGCAGTATAAACATCTTCACACATCATGTGTGAGGTGACACCGGCAGTATAAACAACTTCACACACCATGTGTGAGGTGACACCGGCAGTATAAACATCTTCACACATCATGTGTGAGGTGACACAGGCAGTATAAACATCTTCACACATCATGTGTGAGGTGACACAGGCAGTATAAACATCTTCACACATCATGTGTGAGGTGACACAGGCAGTATAAACATCTTCACACATCATGTGTGAGGTGACACAGGCAGTATAAACATCTTCACACATCATGTGTGAGGTGACACAGGCAGTATAAACATCTTCACACATCATGTGTGAGGTGACACAGGCAGTATAAACATCTTCACACATCATGTGTGAGGTGACACAGGCAGTATAAACATCTTCACACATCATGTGTGAGGTGACACAGGCAGTATAAACATCTTCACACATCATGTGTGAGGTGACACCGGCAGTATAATCATCTTCACACATCATGTGTGAGGTGACACCGGCAGTATAAACATCTTCACACATCATGTGTGAGGTGACACCGGCAGTATAAACATCTTCACACATCATGTGTGAGGTGACACCGGCAGTATAAACATCTTCACACATCATGTGTGAGGTGACACCGGAAGTATAAACATCTTCACACATCATGTGTGAGGTGACACCGGAAGTATAAACATCTTCACACATCATGTGTGAGGTGACACCGGAAGTATAAACATCTTCACACATCATGTGTGAGGTGACACCGGAAGTATAAACATCTTCACACATCATGTGTGAGGTGACACAGGCAATATAAACATCTTCACACATCATGTGTGAGGTGACACCGGCAGTATAAACATCTTCACACATCATGTGTGAGGTGACACCGGCAGTATAAACATCTTCACACATCATGTGTGAGGTGACACCGGCAGTATAAACATCTTCACACATCATGTGTGAGGTGACACCGGCAGTATAAACATCTTCACACCTCATGTGTGAGGTGACACCGGCAGTATAAACATCTTCACACATCATGTGTGAGGTGACACCGGCAGTATAAACATCTTCACACATTATGTGTGAGGTGACACAGGCAGTACAAACATCTTCACACATCATGTGTGAGGTGACACAGGCAGTACAAACATCTTCACACATCATGTGTGAGGTGACACAGGCAGTACAAACATCTTCACACATCATGTGTGAGGTGACACAGGCAGTACAAACATCTTCACACATCATGTGTGAGGTGACACAGGCAGTATAAACATCTTCACACATCATGTGTGAGGTGACACAGGCAGTATAAACATCTTCACACATCATGTGTGAGGTGACAAAGGCAGTATAAACATCTTCACACATCATGTGTGAGGTGACAAAGGCAGTATAAACATCTTCACACATCATGTGTGAGGTGACAAAGGCAGTATAAACATCTTCACACATCATGTGTGAGGTGATAAAGGCACGCGACATACAAGCACTGTCACTGGACATATAAACATTGACACGGGACATATAAACATTGACACGGGACATATAAACATTGACACGGGACATATAAACATTGACACGGAACATATAAACACTGACACGGGACATATAAACACTGACACGGGACATATAAACATTGACACGGGACATATAAACATTGACACGGGACATATAAACATTGACACGGGACATATAAACATTGACACGGGACATATAAACATTGACACGGGACATATAAACACTGACACGGGACATATAAACACTGACACGGGACATATAAACACTGACACGGGACATATAAACATTGACACGGGACATATAAACATTGACACGGGACATATAAACATTGACACGGGACATATAAACACTGACACGGGACATATAAACTTTGACACGGGACATATAAACACTGACACGGGACATAAAAACATTGACACGGGACATATAAACATTGACACGGGACATATAAACATTGACACGGGACATATAAACATTGACACGGGACATATAAACATTGACACGGGACATAAAAACATTGACACGGGACATAAAAACATTGACACGGGACATAAAAACATTGACACGGGACATAAAAACATTGACACGGGACATATAAACATTGACACGGGACATAAAAACATTGACACGGGACATATAAACACCGACACGGGACATATAAACATTGACACGGGACATAAAAACAGTGACAAAAGGAATGACCCAAATAATAGAAAGCATGTGAGACAAGTCTTCCGTTTGTTCTAGTTTAATTCTTGGCATTTATTGCACACAACTAAGAGACCTGGTCCATTCAGATATATCCATATTTGTTATTGTTTGTGCAGTAGAGGAATGAACAATTCAACGCCAGATGCAGCCAATGTGCCACCGTTACACTTGTGCGTTCTATCAAATGCTAGAGGTGAGGTTTCTCGACATCAACAGCTTATTCTGTTTCTCGTGGTTTGTTTCTATTTGTTGTTGTGATAACTTGAATATGTTGTGATAACTTCCATATATAGTCGTGATAATTTATATGCTATAACTTCTATATTTTGTTGACGTAAATTCTAAATGTTGTCACAGAGACAATTAACTAGAGACGGATCAGAGAGACAGAGAGAAACAGAGACAAGGACAACGAGAGGCATATCAGAGAGAGAGAGAGAGAGAGAGAGAGAGAGAGAGAGAGAGAGAGAGACAGAGACAGAGAGAGACAGACAGACAGACAGACAGACAGACAGCAGAGAGAGAGAGAGAAACAGAGACAAAGACAACCACAGACAGATCAGAGAGAGCGAGAGAGAGACACACAGAGAGAGGGAGAGAGAGAGAGAGAGAGAGAGAGAGATACAGATCAGAGGGAAACAGAGACAAAGACAACAAGAGACAAATCAAAGAGAGAGAGAATACAATTAAACAGTTATAGAGAGAGAGAGACGGAGACAGAGACACAAAATAAGACATAGAGATAGACATATATAGAGAGAGACAGAGATAGAGAGAGAAAGAGACTTAGACAGAGATAGAGAGAGATGGAGACAGAGAAAGAGAGAGACAGACAGAGGTAGAGAGAGGCAGAGACAGAGAGAGACATGGACAGAGAGAAAGAGAGAGAGAGAGGGGGAGACGGAGACAGGGAGAGAGACGGAGACAGAGATAGATAGATAGAGAGACGGAGACAGATAGAGTGAGAGACGGAGGCTGAGATAAAGAGAGACAGAGAGAGACGGAGACAGATGGAGTGAGAGACGGAGACAGAGATAGAGATAGATAGACTGAGAGACAGAGATAGAGATGGGGAGAGAGACGGAGTGTCAACAACCTATGTGTAAGGCATCATCAGATTACTTCTCCCACACCACACAAGAAACTTGCAAGTCGTGTGAGAGGAATTAAATGGTACATTTTATTGCCGTTGGCTCTTCACAAGTACGTAACAGTCGCTATCAAACCACACATAAAGCCACAGAATTGCCTATCACTAGTTTTTCTAAACCCTAATGCTAATTCTATCTATTTGGTTACACAAAACTCCTATCAACACTAAACGAGGTGCTCGCTACAAAGTCAGTCCCCATTCTGACTTTCTTACTCCCGTGGCTACACAGCACGCGGAAGGACCTTGAAGTGTCCTTCGGCTTTTTGCGTGCCGTTACACCTGGCACGCTTACATTAGCTGTCCCCTTGTGAGTGGCAATCGTGGCTATTATGTAGGCGTGATTCTGTCGTGACCAGAGTGCTAACTATCTGGTCAACATCTCCGTGTCTCATGAGAGAACTAGTTAATAGTCCCCCATTCTAAACACCTACCCTGCCCTTATATCGGGGCACTGTATCACCTCTATTTTATTTGAGGTTGACCACTTTCCCGGTGGTGTTCTATCTTGAGGCAGACCCCCGGCCCTTATGTTCCAGTCTTTGACACACACCCTCCCCCCCTGTGTTGCGTCATCAACTTTGAGTTCATTGGTTGTGACGCAAGAGGTTTCTAAAAAATTAGTGTATCTAATTTTTGTCAAAGACTGTAGATAACCTGGCTTTGGGCAACTCCATAGACTTCTACTGACTATTGTCACAATGTAGTATCACTTTACTTGGCTAATGGCAATCGCCACAAACTTGCTGGTTGGCGTGAGCCCTATTCTCAATCGCAATATTATATTAATTAGAGGTATGTCTGAACCGGACCGTTGTCTTATAAGGGCCTGCCCTCACATGTAAATTAACTTACTACCCATACAAAGTTGACATTCTTAGGGTCAACACATGAATTGCTTATGTCCCCCCTATAATATTTAAAAAACCATTACCCCAAGCTGTGTGCGACAGGCTTTACCTATCTCGCTTCCGCGGTGAAAGTATATTTCATTGTTAAGTTAGTGTTTCGTTGTCTATTATGTCCCCTGATCCGGAGTTATCTCCCTTTGATCTATAAAATTGTATGCAATTTTTATGTTTTTTTTTCTGGTTGTTTGCGTTTTTGGTGTGATTAAACTATATTTAACTTCAACAGTGTATTACTATATGGTATGAAAGTATTTTTCAAGCGCCAAATTTTCGGTTGAATGTGGTCACAAAAAGGTATAACACTAATTAGTGACTAACTCCGTTTTTTGAGATTAAAATACTTTTTCAAATCAAAACAAGCTCAAAAAAACCCAATTATCACACACATTTTCAAGTTTGAAACAAACATTTGACGCAGACAAAAAAAAAAAAAGTCGCGTTGAGCGGCAGAAAAACCCGCTGATCAATTCCCTCTCTTGTTAATTTACATTCGCTCTCATTTTTACACTTTGTCACACATCTTTTACCCCCAATTCTTTAAAAACCTTGGAGTGAACTTACAAGTGGGGTCAGTTTTAGAACGTTGAGCCAATGGGCTGTGCGTAAATGCTGCAGAGTATGTATACAACATATTACAAAAAAGAGCAAGGGGTTTATGGTTATACCCCGGTTTATGACCAACTATATTTTTCTGTAAAAACTCTAACTATGCATACTAATACTATTTATAAATGTGTTTTAATGTGTAACATTTTAATCTATTTTGCCACATTAATCCTTAGATATGTTAAATTAATCCAATATTTATCTAATTTAAGGGATGTAATCTAATTATTAAAATGGCATTGATGTGAGATGAGTATGTACCTTTTTGAAATGGGGAATCTGAAATGTAAAATTTTAATAAAGTTTTAATGCAAAAAAAAAAAATGACTGAATTCTTTTCTAAATGGTTAAAAGACGTATGTTTTAATTTTTAATATTTTTTTCTTTATGGGTAAATTAATCATAATAATACCTGAACACGTTTGTTAAAAGGAAGGTTCATTAAGATGGAAGAACTCAATTGAATGAAACAAAGGGAAGTAATAAACTAAATGGTACTATTCCTATCTAAACTACTATTATTCTACTTTAAGGTAAGTAATGGGTAAAATAATGATTTATGTAAACTACTAAAAAAATGAAAACTATTTTATTTCCCAACCTTTAAAAGTAAATTAAAGTACCTAATCACATATAATTTTTCACCTATTAAAAATTATAATAAATTCACAATAAGTATTTTATCTAGATTCAAATGGTTTTTTCCCCAAGCAAAAAGTTCGGGCCCCCA